>BSBM01000077.1:95000-695000 GCA_027924585.1 Larix kaempferi
AATGCTCCCATTCGAATATTGTGCGAGTTGCTTCCAATTTCACCCAATGCATAAGACTCATTTTATTCAAACTGGAGCAACTTGTTAGTGTAGATATATCTTTTTCTTTGGTAACATATTCAATGATTTCCAGCCACCAATCAAGTCAACTATGCATCATCATTAGCTACAGGAATTAGCATTATATTGTGTTGATCGTTGTGAATGAAATATAGTAGCAAATGCAACTGCAAATGCGTCTTTGTCTTAATGTTTTAATTGATGCTTCATTGAATTTGAATTGGTGGTGGAAAAAGGTTCAAAAGGTATCATTCTCATCTTGACACACAAACAATAGCTTGGTGCTTAATTTTCTATGTTGACATCTGAATTCAGCTCCCGGTGAACCAAATATTCATACTTGAGCTAGTGGATGCTTAATTTAGCACTTAATTAATTCTTTTTGAAGTTTGAATTTCACTTGGACAATCTCATGTGACACTTATTTGATAGTTGTGAGCATTTTAAACAGTTGGAGTAATAATGCTATCTGGTGGAATTGAGGTTATGAGCTCGATTGGTCCAAATTCTGCTGCCAAATGTCTTGCAGGCTTGGAGAAAAATGGTAATATTGACAGCAACAAATGTTTATCAACTACATAAACATGCTATACAATAGCTTGGCTCCTTGTGGGCTATCGGACTTTAAACAGTTAATGCAATTTTAACCTTTACATTCCAGAGCTTCCTTTGCTTCCACATGAGTGCTTTAATATATATTTCTCACATGGATAAGTTACAAAGATTTTAACACTTGTATGACTAAAGATGGGATTGCATATGAGACTTTGACATTAAATCCTTCGTTTTCCAGACTTTTAAAATCATTACAAACAATAATTTTACTGGAGTAAACCTGAAGATAACATCAGGCCTTATCTGGGGATGGCATGGTCCTTGCGAGCTGCCAAGAACTTGCAGCTCTATGCCTTATCCATTGGGCTATATGGTCAACTATTTAACCATCCTCTGAAAACTTCTGAAATTTTCCACCACTCATTCAAACCAAAATAATTGATAAGCCGGCTAAAAATCTAATCACTGCGAAAACTGCAAAAAGTAAATGCTCATGGATGAGCTTATTTATCAACACTTCTACTCTAATCTCACAGACATCATGCGGATCATGTGTAATTCCATTTCCAATGAAACCAATTTAAAAATTGAATTAGCAGTTGAAATCCTGGAACATGCTTCTGTAAAATAAAGATTGAAGAACTGATATGCAATTCATCATGAATATGAAGGTCATATTTGCTGCTGAACAAAACTGAATGGTTTAAATTGATAAAAACCATGAGATAAGCAGCTACTGGATCATAAAAATAATTAAAAATCATGTTTTGATCAGATATCCCTGTTTCTTCTTGAAGATAAGCAAGCTGCCTCTGGATAAACTCTGACCTCACTATCTCCATAAAACCATCATCTTCACAATCATTTGAAAACCACTTTCTACTTTCTAATATATGCAGATTTAATTCTTTATTCAAAGCCATGCACATATCTTCAAAAATGCTTGAAACAACAGCAGTAATACTAACATCTTGAGAAATCTTTTCTGTCTCAAATGCTTTTAAAATCTTCTTCAAAAAATCAATTTTATCTTCACTATAAATGTTATCAGAATCTAAAAAAGAAGACAAATCTTTGTCCCATTCATCAACAGAAGACATACTCATCCATTCTCGAAAACCTTGAAGAAAAACATGATCTACCTCAACCCCTGTAGTCTTGGTAGAGGAAGTAACTCACTTAGCAACTGAATCTTCCATTTTGAAACCAGTGGAGTCACCAGGTGAATATCGCAGCCACTATGTCACCAGCCTTTGTTCACCATCAAAGTCTAGATATATTCGTTGTCGTACAGCCCAGGGAAGTATTCCTTCATTCCTCCGTCCCCGGCAACGGCGCCAAAAGATGTTATCCCTAAAGTTGAACCCTGACTGATAGGATCAAGCTTAAGGAAATCTTAGATGGTAGATATTAGACACCTACTCAGTAATTCTTATGAAATTTTGGTGGCAAATGAATCTATGGTTTAGGTTGGATATTTAAAATCAGATGACAGGGATAATATGAAGTTTCAATACTCAAACAGAAACAAAAAAATGACTGAGATAATAAATATAAAAATGTAAGAGCTCAAGTTTCATTTCATAATTGGGACATAGTTGTATACTTGTCAAGAGAATCGCAACATGAAATTGAGACCATGAATTGACAAAATAATGATAGTATATACTTCATAGATTAAAATAAAATAGGCTCAATGATCATAATTTACTTAAAAAACAGTCACTTCTCATAAATATAACATAATACAAGTACAACCCTGCCTCATCCCTCTCAGCTGGAATTCTTATCCCCTTGCAATACAAATGCCCAACTTTATAGAAATTACAAAAACAGAAAAGATCTTGAATTGGTTTCAAGAGATCTAGAATTATTGATTTAATCATCAAATTGTTGAGTTCAATCACGCTATCTGGCCTTAAAATCTGGAGATGATCATGACTGTTGAATGCCCTAGAAAACTGAGATGTGTGATTAACAAACTTGAATACTCTGCCACCTATTGCCCAATCTCTATAAAATCTAGAATTTGCTAGCCAGGTGTTTTTCCATTTATGTATAAGCTTCCCTCATCACTCGCAATGATGGAAGTGTTTGCTTGAAATTCTGACACATGATGACCGCCTCAACTAATGCATAGAAATCTAGAATCATTTTTAAGTGATAATAATGATTGAAGGAGATATCGAATGACCATATTCTTTGAATACCCTCGAATATGTATCTTCAAATCTAAATTTTATTCATTATTGACCGCCTTGCAAGTGAAACTAATTACCAAATTATTGTTAACTAGCTTTTCCACTTGTTTTAAGTCACAAATCAGCTGCCATCAAATCTGGAATTGCTGCTTGAAATCAAGAAGAAATTCATGGAATCGATCCTCTATTTTGATATATTTGACCACCTGTCTTCTTAGATATGGGATTTGATACTGATTTTGATACCAAGGTGTCGCCTTCCTCTATTTTCCATTATCTTCTTTTGGTACAACCATTGCAATAGTTGGATCATTATCTCTGTAATGCTCCCATTTGGATACTGTGCGAGTTGCTTCCAATTTCACCCAATGCATAAGACTCATTTTATTCAAAGTGGAGAAACCTGTTAGTGTAGAGATATCTTTTTCTTTGGTAATAGATTCAATGATTTCTAGCCATGAATCAAGTCGCCTATGCAACATCATCAGCTACAAGAATTAGCATTATATTGTGTTGATCGTTGTGAATGAAATATAGTAGCAAATGCAACTGCAAATGCATCTTTGTCTTAATGTTTTCATGGATGCTTCATTGAATTTGAATTGGCGATGGAAAAAGGTTCAAAAGGTATCGTTCTCAACTCCTGAATGATTAAGATGACACTTAAATATCTGGACCGAGATCTTGACACACAAACAAAAGCCTGGTGCTTAATTTGTTGTGTTGACATCTGAATTCAGCTCCCGGTGAACCAAATATTCATACTTGAGCTAGTGGATGCTTAATTTAGCACTTAACCCATTCTTTTTGAAGTTTGACTTTCACTTGGACAATCTCATGTGACACTTATTTGACAATTGTGAGCATTTTAAACAGTTGGAGTAATAATGTTATCTGATGGAATTGAGGTTATGAGCTCGATTGGTCCAAATTCTGTTGCCAAATGTCCTGCAGGCTTGGAGAAAAATGGTAATATTGACAGCAACAAATGTTTATCAACTACATAAACACGCTATACAATAGCTTGGCACCTTGTGGGCTATCGGACTTTAAACAGTCAATGCAATTTTAACCTTTACATTCCAGAGCTTCCTTTGCTTCCACATGAGTGCTTTGATAAATATTTCTCACATGGATAAGTTACAAAGCTTTTAACACTTGTATGACTAAAGATGGGCTTGCATATGAGACTTTGACATTAAATCCTTCATTTTCCAGACTTTTAAAATCATTACAAATAATAATTTTACTAGAGTAAACCTGGAGATAACATCTGGCCTTATCTGGGGATGGCATGGTCCTTGCGAGCTGCCAAGAACTTGCAGATCTATTCCTTATCCATTCGGCTATACGGTTAACTGTTTAACCATCCTCTGAAAACTTCTTAAATTTGTCACCACTCATTCAAACCAAAATAATTGATAATCCTGCTAAAAATCTAATCACTGTGAAAACTGCAAAAAGTAAATGCTCATGGATGAGCTTATTTATCAACACTTCTACTCTAATCTCGCAGACATCGTGCGGATCATGTGTAATTCCATTTCCAATGAAACCAATTTAAAAAATAAATTAGCAATTGAAATCCTGGAACATGCTTCTGTAAACTAAAGATTGAAGAACTGATATGCAATTCATCATGAATCTGAAGCTCATATTTGCTGCTGAACAAAACTGAATGGCTTAAATTGATAAAAACCATGAGATAAGCAGCTACTGGATCATAAAAATAATTAAAAATCATGTTTTAATTAGATATCCCTATTTCTTCTTGAAGATAAGCAAGCTGCCTCTGGATAAACTCTGACTTCACTATCTCCATAAAACCATCTTCTTCACAATCATTTGAAAATCACTTTCTACTTTCTAATATATGCAAATTTAATTCTTCATTCAAATCCATGCACATATCTTCAAAAATGCTTGAAACAATAGCAGTAATACTAACATCTTGAGAAATCTTTTCTGTCTCAAATGCTTTTAAAATCTTCTTCAAAAAATCAATTTTATCTTCTTCACTATAAATGTTATCAGAATCTAAAAAAGAAGACAAATCTTTGTCCCATTCATCAACAGAAGACATACTCATCCATTCTCGAAAACCTTGAAGAAAAACATGATCTACCTCAACCCCTGTAGTCTTGGTATAGGAAGTAACTCGCTTAGCAACTGAATCTTCCATTTTGAAACCAGTGGAGTCACCAGGTGAATATCGCAGCCACTATGTCACCAGCCTTTGTTCACCATCAAAGTCTAGATATATTCGTTGTCGTACAGCCCAGGGATGTATGCCTTTGTTCCTCCATCCCCGACAATGGCGCCAAAAGATGTTATCCCTAAATTCAAACCCTAACTGCTAGGGTCAAGCTTAATGAAATCGTAGATGGTAGATATCAGACACCTACTCAGTAATTCTTATGAAATTTTGGTGGCAAATGTGTTAACACCCAAAAAGTGCTCACTAGCTCATTTCCTTATTCACATGACCCATTTATCCACTTTTTCACCATCAGAGCCTCTGAAACCAACAAAAGGTCACCAAAAGACCTTAGTACACCCCTTTTTCCATTAAAAAAGATTATTTTTCCCAAAAAAGCATAAAAAACCCTCAAAAAGGGTCCAAATTCCCAAAAATATTAAAAAGGGAATTAAAATATTATTTTTATTCAAAAAAGGAAAAAGGAGGTAAAAGTACCTAAACCATGTTGGTCAATACCATTTGGTTTCCACAAAACCACAAATGGTATTTCCCACCACCAAAACCTATAAAAAGGTGGTAGGGGCTCCTCATTTCACATCCATCCATTATCTCATCCTTATGCTGCTGAAATCTCTCTTGAGCATTTTAGCCATTGCAAACCACATTGGAGAAGAGACCATTGGAGATTGGAGTTGCTCATCCTTGGAGCCATTCAACCTCACCATTAGAGGTATTGATTCCGCAAGCACTTGCTTGCCCCATTCTTTCAATACAAATTCATTATTCTACATTGTCTTGTTCTTGATTTTAAATTATTTTTGTTATTTGCTTAATATCTTTGCTTAGATCCATGAATAGTCTTGTTTAATTAGTTTATTGTTATTTATTTCCATTGAAACTGCTGCTACTAGTTAGCAGGTGCCCATAGCACTAAGCCTGGTTGCAAAACCGGGCCAACAAAATGAATCTATGGTTCAGGTTGGATATTTAAAATCAGATGACAGGGATAATATGAATTTTTAATACTCAAACAGAAACAGAAAAATGACTGTGATAATAAATATAAAAATGTAACAGCTCAAGTTTCATTTCATAATTGGGGCATAGTTGTATACTTGTCAAGAGAATCGTAACATGAAATTGAGACCATGAATTGACAAAATAATGATAGTATATACTTCATATATTAAAATAAAATAGGCTCAAAGATCATAATTTACTTCAAAAACAGTCACTTCTGATAAATATAACATAATACAAGTACAACCCTGCCTCAGCCATCTCGGCTGGAATTCTTGTCCCCTTGCAATACAAATGCCCAACTTTATAGAAATTACAAAAACAGAAAAGATCTTGAATTGGTTTCAAGAGATCTGGAATTATTGATTTAATCATCAAATTGTTGAGTTCGATCACCCTATCTGGCCTTAAAATCTGGAGATGATCATGACTGCTAAATGCCCTAGAAAACTAAGATGTGTGATTAACAAACTTGAATACTCTGGCACCTATTTCCCAATCTCTATAAAATCTAGAATTTGTTAGCCAGGTGTTTTGCCATTTATGTATAAGCTGCCCTCATCACTCGCAATGATGGAACTGTTCGCTTGAAATTTTGACACATGATGACTGCCTCAACTAATGCATAGAAATCTGGAATCATTTGTAAGTGATAATAATGATTGAAGGAGATATCGAATGACCATATTCTTTGAATACCCTCGAATATGTATCTTCAAATCTAAATTTATTCATTATTGACTGCCTTGCAAGTGAAACTAATTACCAAATTATTGTTAACTAGCTTTTCCACTTGTTTTAAGTTGCAAATCAGCTGCCATCAAATCTGGAATTGCTGCTTGAAATCAAGAAGAAATTCATGGAATCGATCCTCTGTTTTGATATATTTGACCACCTGTCTTCTTAGATATGGCATTTGATACTGATTTTGATACCAAGGTGTCGCCTTCCTCTATTTTCCATTATCTTCTTTTGGTACAACCATTGCAATAGTTGGATCGTTATCTCTGTAATGCTCCCATTCGGATACTGTGCGAGTTGCTTCCAATTTCACCCAATGCATAAGACTCATTTTATTCAAAGTGGAGCAACCTGTTAGTGTAGAGATATCTTTTTCTTTGGTAACATATTCAATGATTTCCAGCCACCAATCAAGTCGCCTATGCAACATCATTAGCTATAGGAATTAGCATTATATTGTGTTGATTGTTGTGATTGAAATACAGTAGCAAATGCAACTGCAAATGCATCTTTGTCTTAATGTTTTCGTGGATGCTTCATTGAATTTGAATTGGCGATGGAAAAAGGTTCAAAAGGTATCGTTCTTAACTCCTGAATGATTAAGATGACACTTAAATATCTGGACCGAGATCTTAACACACAAACAAAAGCCAAGTGCTTAATTTGCTGTGTTGACATCTGAATTCAGCTCCCGGTGAACCAAATATTCATACTTGAGCTAGTGGATGCTTAGTTTAGCACTTAACCAATTCTTTTTGAAGTTTGACTTTCACTTGGACAATCTCATGTGACACTTATTTGACAGCTATGAGCATTTTAAACAGTTGGAGTAATAATGCTATCTGGTGGAATTGAGGTTATGAGCTCGATTGGTCCAAATTCTACTGCCAAATGTCCTGCAGGCTTGGAGAAAAATGGTAATATTGACAGCAACAAATGTTTATCAACTACATAAACACGCTATACAATAGCTTGGATCCTTGTGGGCTATCGAACTTTAAACAGTCAATGCAATTTTAACCTTTACATTCCAGAGCTTCCTTTGCTTCCACATGAGTGCTTTAATAAATATTTCTCACATGGATAAGTTACAAAGCTTTTAACACTTGTATGACTGAATATGGGCTTGCGTATGAGACTTTGACATTAAATCCTTCATTTTCCAGACTTTTAAAATCATTACAAATAATAATTTTACTGGAGAAAACCTGGAGATAACACTTCCTTTCCCCTTCAGGTACTCCCCTTCGAAATATTTATTGGACTCTGGATGACAAATGCGACATAAATTGAGCTTTGATGCTAACATAGGAAGATATTCACTAATATACAACATGTTTTGGGATACCATATATCACTCCATCATAGAACCGTCAGCATATGCTCATTGTCTGATCAAACCCTTCATAAGTTTCAAGTGCCTCTCAACCATCCACATGGACCTTGAGTGCGCAGGTCCACACAGTTCAATCTCCTCAACTTGGTGTATGAGGTAGTGTTCCTGTGCATTGAAAAATGCCGAAGGTAGATGCTTCTGCATTTCACACATGAGACGAGGAATTTCTCTCCTCCAATACTTTATGTCTTCTTTATGGAATTCTTTAGATGACAACCATCTACAAGTTGCATGAAAACCCAATCAAGAGATTAAAGAAAAAAAACATTATTTTATGTAACATGAATTAGAGAATGAAAATAAAATATAAGTTCTACATTGAATTAAACAAACACTAAGTGCATGGAAAAAATCACCATTTACCTCATGTATTTCCTGAGATTATATATTATTTGCTTGACATTGTTGTCGAAGTTGTCTGGGATAGAGGTAGAACATACTGTAACAATAATTTACAAATCGTTTCATTTTATGAACAAAGAGTAGACAAACAAAAATACCAACCATATTCACTGGAATAAGGAAAAAAAAAATTAAATGCATACCATAATAATTACCTTCATGAAGACATGCCAATCATGCGTTTTCACCCCCGCGAAATCAACTTTCTTTGTTATGATATTCTTCATGTTTGCACAAAATCCAGTGGGAAATTTAATTTTTCGAATGAATTCTTTTACAACATTACTTTGTTGGTCTGTTAACATCCATGGAAGTGATTTTATATTAATTTTCTCTCTGTTGCTATGAAATTGAATGTTTTCTTTCATTGCATGGCTTCTATCTTGAATGTCTTTGCAAATTTTGACAATTTTTTCTTTGTCACTCTTTCCATCCAATATTCGCCATAATGTTTCAGTCACATTCTTTCCGATATGCATTGTATCAAATAGATGAGCAATTTGTAGGTGCTCATAGTAGGGAAACCTACTAAATTGTCTAGGATAACTTTTCATTCCTCGTGGAATCCCATTAATGCCTTCATGATCACATGAATGACAATCTTGAAATTACATAAATCAATTTCAATTACAGTAAACAACACACAATATAATAAAATACAATATAACATATCATATACGATTATTCATTATACGTACCTTGACAATTTCTATTATATTGCAACTTCCATAGGTGAGGTGTCATTCTCTATGGTTTAAATGCAATCTCTTGCTTTCCATTGAACATATGTTTTTCAGTAGTTTGATACCTGTGATTCTTAGAGAGGAAGTGCCTATACTCATCAAACACCTCCTTTCCTAAGCTTTTTGAACGACGAGATTTGATCTTAGGACCACAAACTGGACATGCAAATTTCCCCTTTGTCTAAAGACCTACATAAACAGATGGAATATCTATGTCAATTATAATTATATACAAAATGACTAGATTATTTAGAAAAACATGCGTGCGTAGTATATTAACTAGTAGTTCGTAAAATTAAATGCAAATAAAGTGGAACTTATAATTACATACCACAAAAATGGGTTAACCCTGGGGCATCATGTATTGTCGATACAAGAATTGCATGTAATTGAAATTTCCTTTGTCGTATTGGTCTAGATACGTCATACATAGTGATGCCATTCCATAACTTCAGTATCTCGTCAAGAAGAGGTTCAATATACACATTCATATATTTGACTTGGTACTTACCTGATTGATTTGAACATATAAAAAATATAATTATGAGACATACCATTTAGATATATATTAAACCATATTGCACAATAGAAAAACAATAAATATATATATATGACATTATGCGACAAAAATACAACAAATGAGATACCACTACATTAAAAAAAAAAACTGCAAGGTTCGTACCTGGAACAATCATCGACAACATTATGTGCTCCCTCTTTATTGTCAACCATTGAGGAATGTTGTTGTTGATAACAAAAATAGGCCACACCGAGTAAACAGATCTCATCTCTACAAATGGATTGACACCACCTGTTGCCAAAGAAATCCTAAGATTACGAGATTCTTCTTTAAAGTAAGGCCATTTTTCCTCCATATCTCTAAATGCAGACCCATCTGCAGGAATCCGAATAATGTCATCTTGACTTATGTTCTGTGCATGGTAATCCATAAACTGTGCTATGTTTTTGCACCTGAACAGTTGTTGCAAACGTGGACTAATGGGAATATAACGTAGAACCTTGCGAGGTACCTTTTTAGTTACTTGATCTGTGCGATATCTACTGATATGACATTCAGGACATTCTGTTGCAAATTCATGCTAATTGTAATATAGAACATGGGCATCGGGGCATGCATGAATTGCTTCATACTGCATTTCAATTTCTTTCATGATGGTAGATAAATCTTGATATGTGCGAGGTAAAATATTTGACAGTGGCAACAAATATTCACCTATCATGCTACAACAAATTAAAATAAAAATCTAGTTAATATAATATATAAATAATATTAATGAAACACATTTCATCCATAATAATTTGACTTATATATGAATTAACAATAAAATACACGATCATATATATTTTGTGATGGAATGTATTACATACCTTAACATATGTGTGACTGATATGTTTGAAAGACCATTCATAACCTTCAAGTTCATTATCAACAATATAGTAGAGAGAAGATTTGTCTTGGAGCCCTCATAAAGGGGTTCGTATGCCATATGAAGAAGAGGTATAACATGAATATCATCAAAATGTTCATCATTTTCATGATCATGATCATGATTATCATCCATTCTAACATTAAATGAATTATGGATCAAAGTATTTGTAACATCATCTTCAACTATGTTATCAGTATGATCATCTTCTTCAATGTGATCGTTAACTTGTTCTCCATTAATATTCATAGCTCCATGTTCCTTCGGTACTTGTTCTAGAAGCACGTCCTCCAGACGATATGTCGTAGGATGTATTTCCTTTATAATTACATGAAACCAACAATAGATAAAAGTTAATATAAGAAATTCAAATGCAAAATGTAAAAATTTCAAACTCAAAATGTAAACATTTATGTGATGCATTTAAAATGTAACAAATTTTGTACTATTGGGATGAAAAGAACAACAACCAATTGTACTGTTGGTCAAATAGGTGCATCCAAACTATCCAAGAGACATAATAATTGACCCAATTACTAATCAAAGCTACTCAAATATAACTCAAAATTTCTCATATTGTCCACTAAGGTAAGATAAACGATGTTATGGTTTCTATAGAGAAAATATAAGAGAAATTACAACATGACAATATAGTCATTATTTCTATTATCATGATGGAAAGTGTCACAAATATAGAGAGTTAAGTGCTTTCCCCGGTGAGTGGGTTAGTCTCACTAATGAACAATTAAATGAGTTATTCTACTATACCCTAGATTCAACATGCATAAAAGAAAAAAAATATTATAATAAATATTAAATATTAAAATAATATTTATTGTCCATGTTAGTCCCCATCTATTGAAACCACGATCAATAGATATAAGTTAATAAAATAAATATTAAAATAATACATACATTTACAAAAGCAATCAAAATAAAAACATATATAATGCAAAACTTACAAATGGATGCTATTCATGTCCCCCCTCAATGTGCCCATGATCCCTACAATGTTTTCTGGCTATTGTGATCAAAATTATTCTCCTCTTAAAGCCCCTACATAGACTACATGGACAATAGCATTTCCCATCACCCCTTTTTTCAACTCCTTCCCACAATCTAGCAAGCACTTGTCGATTTTGTTCGTCTAGATCAGGAATATTGCTAGTTGACATTTTCTCGTAAAGAGCTTGAATAAAGATTATCAATCTTAGAAAATGAAGATCCAAACTTCGCTTGCTTGAATCACAAAAACAATGGAAATAATGAAAAACAGTCCGTTGAATAAAAAAATTCCACAAACTGTCGCTTGTATAGCAAACATGTCGAAATTTTTTGATATTTATAGGTTTTAAAAGTCATCCCTCCATCGGATATCTGATGCCTTGAACTTAGTTACCGTTGAATAGTTGATGTCGAATCACTGACGAGCTAGTGCATCATAATCAGTCGGATATCCGACATCCTTGGGTATTGCTTGGAGTCGGATATCCGACATCCTAGGGATTAATATGAGGTCGGATATCCGACATCCTTAGGCTTAATATGAGGTCGGATATCCGACATCCCGAGGCTTAATATTTGGTCGGATATCTGACAATGTTGGTAACTATTCCAGGTGCCTTGTTGGATATCCACATAGACGTCGGATATCCACAGTGAAGTCGGATATTCGATGACCCCTTCTATCAATTTAAAAAAAATCATCAAATTTTGTAATTTTTAAGGTGAAATTTGACGACACTGTCCTTTTTGTCGGAGGTCGTCAGGTTTTCTCGTTGGATTTTGGGTTCAAATCTTGTAGTGAATTCTCGAGGAATGGTACATATCATACAGATATGATCTGCGCAGAAATGACAGGATGCTGTAGAATTCATTGTAGAATTGGTATAAGAACGTAGTAACCAGAAAATCCCAAAGAATTCATAGGGAGCACATATACAAAGGGAGCACTGCGACTAGAACACAGATGAAGTATATAGCTCAAAGAAAATCGGGCACAGCTTCATAAGGTGTTGAAATCAATGCCAAATGGGGGGATTGTTGAGCATTGATTGTCATTGATGTCAACTAAAGATGATGTCAAGTGTTGTACCATCATCCAATGTCATATAGGATTTCAACTAATTCAGTATGAGTCATTGATATCAGCACAAGTCAAAGTGGATACACCATTTCAATAGAAATATGAAGAAGCCACTTCGAGGAAGTCTACTACGCATAATGAAGAAAGCTTGAACATCAGAAGCATATGTGCAAGAAGTGAAGGTGACAGATATGCAACTTTGGAGTATATCCAAAAGCATAAACATTTGAAGAGGAAAAGGATAGACATGGATTCCAATCTGAAAAAGTATGTATAGCTATTTCATCCATTCTATCTTAAGATGTTTACAATGTCTTGAAGCTTATCTATAAGAAAATAGTTGAATCAAGGATGCATTAAGCATGCAAATTTGGAGTATATATAAGAGGTGTATTCATGCAGAAGATATCAAGGAGACAGTGTACATGAGCCATTCTGAATAAGTACATAATATGACACTTCATACAGATCCAAAAGGATACCCCACGATGATACAGTTCAAGAAGGAACACAAGCAATGTAATATACATCATGAAGTCCTTGCGTAGACATTAAGACCACCAAGTCATACTCTACCATGTCAGAAAATGCAAATGATTTGGTTGGAAAATGATACAAATTCCTAAAATTCCAGGAATATGAGTGGACTAGAGGGACAAGCAAGCTAGCAAGTATATGTGTTGCTTGGTTGGTAGTTGGGAGTGCGCTAGAGGAAAGGAACAATAGATGGACAAATAATTTTGAAAGTGCGTAAGCACAACAAATCAAAAGATGCCTTCAAGTTGTGAGAATTGCACAAGTTCCTAAATGGGAACAATCGGTTGAAGATCATAATGGAAAAATACCATAGCCAATGAACAACAAGTGCGCAAGTCCACAAGAAGGAATAAAATAGAGGTCAAAGTCCCACAAATAAAATGTAGGCATGTGCATAGTTTCTATAAAGTTTCAATACAACAAAAGTGCATCACCCAAATGCAATGATAAGTATGGGTCACAAACCCACTAAGAAGAAGCTGGAGAATGCACAAACTATGCAAGTTGGTAATAACACAAGGGCACATTACCCACAAAGGTTGGTATAACAAACATCATTGAAACAAAAAATATCATGGACAAGGTGAAAGATTGCGCACATACCAGAATGTAATGGTACATCTAGAGTGGAATGAGACATCACCAAGGTGCAAAGTCCCACTAAGTTGTGAATCCTAAGGGTGCTTGATACATTAGAGATGACACATCAATAGCATAGATGATGAAACACCACATATGCACAATCCATGAATTATGGAAGAAAATATGCCACGACCGACTTGCAAACATACTATCCTTGTAGGACATGTATGAATAGAGATGCAAGTTGGATAATGAAAGATGTGAATAGGGAATAAATTTATGAAGCGGATAAGTAAGACTACAAGTTTCATTTTGTTTTTTGGGGCATCAAGTGGCTCATGGATAGAACAGGATGATCTAGCGAATAGTTGTATGCGCACATGCAACAGAACGAAGTTTTGATGGTGCACAGAATGATGTTGTAAGTCTGTGACAATTGCGCAAACATTGAAAGGAAGAAACACTGAAGAATGCACAAGTACTGGATATCTTGAAGGACTGTATCACAATAAGCACGCCGATAGTCACATAATTTTGAAAGATAGAAGTGCAAAGACAAAATCGATAGATATCAGATATTGTGCAGATGTCTTGCTGATGCAAATGAACTGAAGTGAAAGTGCGTGAAGTTGAAGATTCAATCTAATGTGCAACAACATAACAACAACATATTCATACAGCCGCATCGTGAAGCAGATGATCTTAGACAAGTGCGTTATACTGAATGAACCAATCATTTGATGCACAGGAGGTCGCAAATCGTCTGAAGAACTGCAACAATTATTCAAAATAGACACATCATAAGGTCCATATTTACCACTGTTACTGGTGTTTCGTTTTAGTACATCATATCATAAATAGAAAGCACAATATCAGTTGATATTTGTAGTCACGTAAAGAAGAACGTTGAATCAGAAAGAGCAGACTGCAACATCAACAGAGCACACAATTCATGAAGTAAGTCATCAGCAGAAGTGTGAAATGAGAAGGTATAGAATTCAAGTGATGTATGCAGCATAGTAACAGATAACCATCTGCATACAAAAGTTGCACACAACATAATTATTATCCAAAGACCTGAAGAAGTGCATAGAGTTGAAGGTTAGCAAGATAGTAAAATATATGAGACATTAGGGCGGTCAGATGGGGCAAGAAGACATGGATTTGGATATTCCTTTAGGTTGGACAATGTAAGCAACAAGGAGACATGAAGTCGCAACTTCCTTCAGGTTGGTGCATGCAAAACAAAGCAACAGGGGGTCAGTGCCTCCTTTTAGTTGGTGCTAGAGAAAACCTAGGGGGTTGGAGCCTCCTTCCAGCTGGTGCTAGTAAACACATGAATTTGGTGCTTCCTTGAATGTATTCTTTCATACTATAAATAATCATTCTGTGGTTTTCTCTCGTTTGGGTTTCAATGTGAAAATTATGTGTGTTATGTGTTGATGATATGGTGTATGTACATTTAAATGTTAATTTATTGATGCATAACTAATGATTAAAGTTAAGTAAACTTTAATCTGTTAAAGAAGGTAAAAATATTCTAATAACTGCGCTAATACTGATTCACCCCCCCTCTCAGTATTAAATCGATTCTAACATGGGTATATTTTGATCTCTTATAAGATGATAAAGCTCACCCCACTTATACTCAGGAGCTATCCCCGTGGTATATTTTGTATCTTTGAATTGTGCTTCCATGGTTGTCTCTGGGACCACATCTTCATCAGAATCCGATATCAACAACTTGAGATTATGCTTAGAACTCCTTTTGGCCATTTCTAGATCTTGCGACATAAGAGCAACATAATTGCGTAGCATGGGCTCTATTGATAACGCAACTAGGTAGATTTATACTGAAAAGAATAATAACATGAGGAACTCAAGGAATAAACCGAGCATGCTATTTACTAATAGAAAATTTTCATTCTTCTTCGACCAGTTCTACCAAATGAAACTAAAATGCAAGCCAAAGGCTCATACTATCAACAACTTCATAACATTATTCTTAGTAAATAACCACTCATGAAGCAAACTATAACTTAGAAAACTCTTCTAATATGCATGTATTTGTTAGAAAATTGAGGAACTAGGTTTAGAATCCTTATTGAGCAGGTGACCACATTGAAGACCCAAAAGAAGGGTTCGGGTTGAGCAAAGCTTCTCTTGGTAACAGATGGAGGTTAAGTACCAAAATCCAATCGTTTACACTAAATGGGCTTGTCAAATTTAGGGTTTGAAGCATACTTCAAGCACTCACAAAGGAAAATGATGGCTAGCTAGGGTTTTAATCGAAAATATCTAGTTGAAATAGTGTTTGAGGAAAACCCTACCAGCTAGGGTTTATTTTTATTTAGGCTTGAGTAAACTATGTTCGAGAATGGGGTAAAAGGATCTTAGGATTGAGTGATTCCCATATGAATATACAGTTGGAATGCGTAAAATGGAAAGCTAAGGAATGCGTTGATTTTAAGGTTTCGATTAGTTGTTAAGAACACAATCCACCATATGCACAACTAACTAGGAATCGAAGTTGTTTTCCCAAAACAAAAGTATTTGAGCTCAAGTGTCTAGGGTTCCCGCATTCTTCTCGCTACGATGCAATTCGGGATTCTATGATTCGAATGCAAAAACTAGGGTTTGAATGTAACGGATTTTAAAACCAATCCAATGCAACCAAATGTGACAAAAATAGAATATAAGGAAAAAATTTCCACCTACATGGATGTGTGATGAGTGCGCTGACGAGCTGGTGATCGACCTGGAATATTTGTAGTCCAAGTGGCATGGGTAACGGTGTGCAATCAAACGATGAATACGCTTCAACAAGGTTTTTCCAATAAATACAAAAATATTCAATCTCTAAAACCTGGTCAATGAATTTGGTGGATATTAACCCTTTTTACAAGACAAATGGGTGCCCCTGATATTTATATTAAATACAATAGAACACTGATTCCTATCTGAGCTAAAACAAAACTCAAGTCAATACGTTTTGGAGATAAAACCTTAGTTGTGATGATATGTTCGGCTTGGAAACCATTTTGATCTCGATGTATTTCGATGATAGAATCAATTCTAAGCCGATGCGACTTTATATATCCGGGCAATGTTTCGGATAAAAACTAAGAAGGGATCCGACACATTTCAGGCCTAAACCAAAAATCCTAGTGAAACACTAATCTTGTGAAAAAATATCTAAGTCAAGCAAGAAGGAATAAACTTGCAACAAGATTTGGACCAAATTCCATAAATTTGTGCAATCCAAACCTCAATTCAAAAAAAAAACTTAAGTTTAAATGAAAGCCAAAAAAAATCCCAGATCATTGATAAGTTTTTGGTGAAATCGTGAAACGTTCCAACAGTATCATTCTCAAATGTGAAGTCTCTCCGACAGTTTTAGCGTGAAACTAGAAATTTCTCCAACCATTTTGGTGAAAAATTAAAATTTGATCCGATGTTTCGGTGTTAAATTAGAAGTTGATACGAAACGGTCAAAAATCAAGAAAAACTTTAAATGTGAACTTTTCTAGGCAGAATCAAGCTTCCAACAATTCTTTGGTGAAATAGACACTAAAAATAAAAAAATAAAGTTAAAAATTGAGTTCAAACATAGGGAGGGGCCTAGTAATTTTGCACAAAATTGGGGAAAGGGTTGCAGCTGCAACATGATCTAATGAGGATGTCTTCGATGAACTACATGGTGTATGCTGATGACATCTTTCTGCAATTTTAACCAAAATCTCACATGTATGTGAGATTTAAGTGTTAACAATTGCTTATGGAGTAGATTTTTTGTCCTCCCACATTCATAAGGTTTTTCATTTGTCTTCCTTGAAAAAGGTTTTGGGACATACTATGCGAGTACAAATGGAACTACCAGAATTAGATGAAGGGAAACTGATTTTGGAACCAAAACATTTATTGATAGATTTTCTTTATATCTTCACAATAGAGCCATTATGGAGTACCTAATCAAGTGGAAGAATATGTCTCCGAAAGAAGCTACATGGGAAGATGAGAAATTCATGAACAAACACCCTCAATTACAAGCCTTGAGGGAAAATATTTTTTTAAAGAGGGGGAAATATGTTAAGGCCCTAACCATAACTCATTATTATTAAAATAGTTGTTGTTGGGTCATCTTAGTATTAGGTCACATAATTATCACTTCATCTCCTATTTATAATAAAGGAGATTCATTTGTATAATCATCTAATTTTTTCTTGTCTATTTTCTACATTATATAAAAAGGTTTCGTTGTTGAAGACGATACTTATTCATCTATTTTATTCATTCTCAAGGTGTGGGATTACTCTCTCTTTCTTATTTTATGCTCTTTTAGGGAATTTGGTGCATATAATTATCTTATGGAGATTGATTATGCATTCCAACTTATCTTCCATTCGACATGGCCTCTTCAAGTTTCTTCACTTTATCCTTTAGGTACTTGTTCTTCAGATAACAAGCGATCTCTACATGTCCTGATTCTCACAATAGTGGTGGATATTGTTATTTTTGCCTATCTTATTCAAATTCTAATCACCATGATTATTCCTATCAATTTTTTTGACATTGTTGTGTTTCTTCTATTATCAACCTCTTTCGTTTTAACTATTTTGACACTTTCCCTTCATTAAACATGCATATTTATTGACCCCGAGTTTCCCTTCGTCAAGCAATTTTTCACTTTCCTTAATATGTGAAACAAAAAAGAAATGAAATGTATAATCCTTATTATCATCTTTTTGGGTGTTTGAATTGGCATGAAACATTGAACATAACACATCGTATGGAATATCTAAATTCATTAGGATCGATCCTTTGAGTTGACCATATTTTTTGGAAAAATCCTTTCCACATTCATCCAATTTAAATTGAATTTCCTTCACACAAGACAAATAGTATTCAATTATTTCAAAAGCGAGAAGACCTAGAGACATTAATTATTTCTCAATCTACATAACCTAACATTAGTTGGTTTTATCAAACATTGTCTTTAGCTTCTTCAAACAAAATTTGGATAGTTGATCTCACTTATATGAAAGTGAATATTTCGACGGATGTAGGTGTTGTACAGATTTCTTCCTATGGATAAGAAGAAGCCCTCTTAGGATAAAGTGAGAGAGATCAACTCTATACTAAGAAAAAAATGAAACAAATGTGATCTTGTTTCCTAGATTAAAATAATGTCCCAGAATTCTTGTATTGAAGAGAATGAGAGAGGGTAACTCACCTTCACTCTTCATGTTTTGTCCCGCTTGTCATCCGATCCTGAAGTCCTCACGATAGACCTGTAGAGATCAAACAATAGATAAGCATATACAATTCTCCAATATCTCTGAATCACAAGTTAGAATCTAAATCAATATAGATACAATTCATGAAATTGAAATGCAATCAACACACATGAGTTGGAAAACAAGGTAAGTTAACTTTATTACAACTTGAAGGTTCTTACAAAGGTTGCTTGATGTCCAATCCAAACTCCAGCTCCAAGTCCTTCCTCTAGCTATCTCTGCAAAAGGATTATGATCATAGGTTGGATGCCCCTAAATTCCTCCCTTTGGCTCATGGAAAGGCTCTCTTTTATAGTGTATGGGAGAGTTAACCAACAAGAGAGTAATATGGATCTAGAGAGTGTTTAATGGATCAGACCCACTAAACAGAGATAGGAGTTGAGATTGAATCATAGCTAGCAATCCCAATGATATCTCTTGAAAGTTAAGATCCCAAAATCCAAGGCAAAAGGATAAAAATGGATTATCACGCCCCTAGAACTGAGCATAGCACGACATTATCGTGTCCCTAGAACTAATCATAGTGCGACATTATCATGCCCTAGGGTAGGAGCAAAGCGTGGTAACCCTAATTATCATGCCCTGCCAGATGTGTAAAGCGTGATGATTCCTATAGATGAGGTTTGTTTGGGTGACACGTGGAAGGTGAGATGTTGCTTCCAATGTTCAGGTAATAGACTTCACTCCTGGGTGTCCAGATGGTCATTAAGGGGAAGTGTCGTTTAGGTCGCTTGGTGTTAAGATGTGACACTAGGGTTCAATGTGTAATATTGAGGTATAGCAGATGCACCCTAAAGTGTGAGGTCAGAAGATACTGATAGCCGAAAGACTTTACAAATATTTTGCGGAGATAACATTGAGGGGAGCAACAAGGAGCTGAAACAGAAACAAAATGTCAGATATACCACCGAGGCGGGCATTCCCATGCCCGCAATGCATTCAATGTCATTTGATTGTTTGCAGCCTCCAAATCATCAGCTTCATGCTCCCTTTCCTTCCAATCAACCATTTTGCTTCAAATGAGATGTAAAATCTTGTAAAAGGCCAATTAAAACATTTATGGGTAATCTGGAAGATTGATCTCATCAAAAACATGAGGAAAAACCAACCATTTTTTTATTTTTCCACGATTATCGCACTTGGGCCTCGCCTGGATACGCGAAAATCAAGAATTATCGTGCCCCTGATTCTAGCTACATAGTGGTAATCTTGAGATTACCGTACTTCCCAATAGAGGGAGGCCGCGATAATTCCCGAGGCGAAAAAATCCCCCTAGGGATTCCTCAAAAAATTATTAAATTGATGAGAAATAAAAAAAATGAAGACATAAATGGAAAGAGGAGCTTAAGAGCTCTTACCTAGCGCAAACGGTGATTAGAATAGTGCATCGGATCTCCAGATATGGTCACTTGAAATGTTTCCCTTCAAAAGGTAAAAAATCCCTCTATGAGCAAAAATAGACAAGTTAAAATGGTAAGTTTCTATTTTTACCTCTTGCTTATATAAGTTTCATAACGCATTTTTGCTCATTATTTTATTCAAATATCTTTTTAGGTCAAATTCTTCATATTACTAATATCTTTTTCCAAGGTTTCCTAAACTATTTTTGATAGGATCTTCACACTTTGTTCGCAATAACGATATTTCACTGTTTTGACCTTCATTTGAGCTGGCTTTATCTTTTTCATGCTCTGGATTAAAACCTGAAAAAGATTCTAAGCACCTTTTCACACCTATGTCGTGCTTGTTAAAATCTAGTAAATGGTGTCGAGCTTAGTCGACTTTACTTGTGCTCGTAAAACAATGAGGAAAGTATCATTTTGGTATTATTTTATTCTTTTTTCGGAATGAAATGATAAAAAAAATTATGAAAAATACCATCGGAGTTCTCTTTAAGCTATTTTCAGACTCCCTCATTTTGAAAAAATCGCTAAGTGCACTTGTCTCTTTCACACTTATAAAAGTATTTGAAAGGTCGTCTATTCGGTTATAGGTTACCCCTTTTTTGGCCCATTGTAGAGATTTCTTCCTACGGATAAGAAGAATCCCTCTTAGGATAAAGTGAGAGAGATCAACTCTATACTAAGACAAAAATGAAACAAATGGGATCTTGTTTCCTAGATTAAACTAATGTTCCAGAATTCTTGTATTGAAGAGAATAAGAGAGGGTAACTCAGCTTCACTCTTGATGTTTTGTCTCGCTTGTCGTCCTGATCCTAAAGTTCTCGTGATAGACCTGTAGAGATCAAACAATAGACAAGCATATACAATTCTCCAATATCTCTGAATCACAAGTTAGAATCTAAATCAATATAGATACAATTCATGAAATTGAAATGCAATCAACACACATGAGTTGGAAAACAAGGCAAGTTAACTTTTTTTCAACTTGAAGGTTCTTACAAAGGTTGCTTGATGTCCAAGCCAAACTCTAGCTCCAAATCCTTCCTCTATCTATCTCTACAAAAGGCTTATGATCATAGGTTGGATGCCCCTAAATTCCTCCCTTTGGCTCATGGAAAGGCTCTCTTTTATAGTGTATGGGAGAGTTAACCAACAAGAGAGTAATATGGATCTAGAGAGTGTTCAGTGGATTGGACCCACTAAATAGAGATAGGAGTTGAGATCGAACATAGATGGCAATCCCAATGATATCTCTCTAAAGTTAAGATCCCAAAATCCAAGGCAAAAGGATAAAAATGGATTATCGCGCCCCTAGAACTGAGCATAGCGCGACATTATCGCACCCTAGGGTAGGAGCAAAGCGCGATAACCCTAATTATCGTTCCCTTCCAGATGTACAAAGCACGGTAATTCCTGTAGATGAGGTCTATCTAGGTGACACGTGGTAGGTGAGATGTTGCTTCCAGTGTTCAGGAAATAGACTTCACTCCTGGGTGTCCAAATGGTCATTAAGGGGATGTGTCATTTAGGTCACTTGGTGTTAAGATGTGACACTAGGGTTCAATGTGTAATATTGAGGTATAACAGTAGGTCATTATGAATCCTATAGCCGCATCTGTCTTCCATTCAATGGTAAAATCATGTTGTTAATCCTTCAAATATGGAACCATAGTCTGGTAAAATATTATAATGATTTAATCTTCAATAATGTTTCCATATCTTGTGCGCAAATTCCATAATTGTGTTTATTCATAAGCATAGGATTTCGGTCTTCAAACTCATAACCTTGATATTTCGATATAATCCCATATTCATTCTACAATTCAAAGCCTAAGATAATCCACTAGACAAATATGACTCATTAAGATCATTGATAGCCTCCACAAGACTTGTAAACAACAAGATATAATTCAAACCACTAGCTCTTATACTATTAACAAATGAAGCAATATCTATATCTATGATATTCTTCTTGTAGAGTACATGAATAGGAACCAATGTGATTTGTATGCATCGAATGTGTTGAGGGGGTCACATGGGGTGTCGAATAGTGTCCCCCCATTTCCCAAGGGCAGGGATCCCCTAAGGAAACAATTTATAGAACCTTCCAGTGTATTTTGGTTCCTTCTAGAACCCTATATGTATTGTATAAAAGGGAAATGATCCCTGATGTTTTTGTACAAGAAAACATTGTAATTGTTTTTCCAAGTAATAATAAAATATGGAAGCTAGCATTGCCTCATGGTTTTACTTGCACCTAGCAGGATTTCAATGAAAATCTCATGTTCTATTATTATTGTTGTTTGCTTTTGTTTTTATATTTTTCTAAGATCTAGTATTAGAGACTAGAAAACTAACATGCATAGGGTTTTTTGTGAGTGAGAGCTGTAAAAATGGCATAAGGTTTAACCAAGTTCAATATTGAGAAGTTTTATGGAAATAATTTCTCCCTATGGAAGATGAACGAGGAGGATTTGTTGGCTCAAAAAAACCAAGCCCTAGCATTAAAACAGGTTGCAAAAAAACCAATTGGATAACAATTGAGGAGTGGATAACGTTGAATAGGAAGGTTGTTTCTATAATTCATCTTTTCCTATTTCAATGTTACTAAATAAAATATGTGGAAGTCCTTTTGGAGAAACTTTGGAAAATGAATGAGACTAGATCAACAAAAATTAAGGTTTTACTGAAAAGTAGATTTATCATTTGAGGATTAAGGAGGGTTCAACTACAGAAGATCATTTGAATGAGTTTAATATCCTTACTAGTAAACCAATCTCATTTGGTGTAAAAATGGAGGATAAGGATAGAGAAATCATTTTACTATGATCCCTCCCAAATTCCTGGGATCATTTGGTGATGTAGTCACAAACTCACCATCATGAACTCTGAAAATTGATGATGTGGTAGCCGTTTTGCTAGGAGAAGAGTTAAGGAAAAAATCATATTTGTAAACCTCTACAAGTGAAGCCCTACTTGTGAGAGGTTGATCTAGCGAAGGGGCATAAATACGATATATCACAATAAGACTATAATTACAAAGGATGCAATATGAAAGGGAATCATTAGATCAATTGTGTATATCCAAGGTACTCAAGGAAGGATTGTTTGATAGGAGAAGAGTTCAGGAAAAAATCATATTTGGAAACCTCTACCAGTGAATCCCTATTCATGAGAGGTTGATCTAGAGAAGGGGGTACATAAGATAGATCACACTACAATTATAAGTCCAAATATGAAAGGGAATCATTAGAATTGTGAAAAACCAAGGTGCTCGAGGAAGGATTGTTTGATCATTTCACCAAGTGTTCTCAGACACATAATTTTATTAATATCAAAATAAAATATTGCATAATATGTGAGAGGCGTGTTTATATAACCTCTCCAACCTTATATCATCATGCCATGTGTATATGAGAGGATAATCACTTTGACAAGGATGTGATTATCCTTCTCTTCTCTGTGATTTGAACTTGTGGCTCATGGGGATACTTGAATTTGTGATTCTTTTGAATTTGGGTAAGCTTTTGTGATTGTTGGGAGTAGTCATGGATGTGTCTTTCACTATAAAAAATAATGTGTATTTGCAAGAGATCATGTTTGAATTTTGAGATGGAATTATGTCTCTGAATGGGACGCGAGTTGTGTCAAATACTTGTAAAGGACATGTTCATGCATCTAGGGGATATGAGGGGTTGTTTCACTTTCAATGTCTTAATCGAACAAGTAATGTGGAAGGAGGATGGGTCATGGGACCTAGTCAATGGGTTTGAAAAGAAAATTCAAGATGTTTTGCATGGATCTCATCCAAGAATATAAATACATTGAATTGTGGATCTAGAAAAGTAGATCTATAGATCTAGACAAACAGATCTATATATATTAAATAATAAACAACCAAACAAATAAAAACTACGGATAAAATAGATCTAGAATCCAAATAACTAGATATGAAAATAATGACCTTTTAAATGAATATTTTCATAATTTTAAAAAGATATTTTCCTAATTATAAATAATACAATGAAAATTCACAATTCTCTTTTTTTGATGAATATTTCCAAGATTAATTATTTGAAACATATTGGAGTGTCATTAAATTGTGGGAGAGACCTGCCTGAAATTGAATGAGGGAATTTTCATCAGTTTATAATCATTGTAAAATCATGCTTTGGGGTGTGTGATCAATGGTACCCAACACCCTAAATTTGATATAAACTCAAGAGAGCATGAGAACAAAAGACTGAAAGCAAGCGAGATCAAGCAAACATGATAAAATTGCAAAATATTCAATGGATAAAGGAGGAAAGCAGTTACAAAATACAAATCAAGAAATTAAAGAGCTACATGAATCCTTAGATGATTTGGGAAATGATATGATTATTATTCAAAAAAAAATTTATTTAAAATATCAATTTATTTAATTTCTTCAAATACAATTGATTAAACAAGAGAAAGAAATGAATAATGTATCTTGTGACACAAGCAACCTAATTCAAATGGTTGATACAAATTGTGATATAAATGATCTAATGGAAAAGGTTGATACAAGTGATACAGTAAAATTGGTTGATAAATATACTATGATTGAGGATTCCTTAACTAGTCATGAGAAGGGATCATTCAGTGAATTGATGAGTTATGAAGATGAGTCAAACTAAGAAGCTCAACATGGCAACAACAACAATGAGTCTGAATTTGAAGAAAAAATTAATGACTGAAATCATCATGTACAACTTTCTCTTTACATGATGATCATCATACCTAGGGAACAATTACAATCCAACAAAAGTTGATATGGCTTATGATATGAAAAAAACAACATATTTAATATTATTGATTACTCCAAAGTAGTTCAGTTTGTGAGTGCAAGATTCCTTGAGGAATATTTGAAGGATCTAGAATCTAATGAGGAATTTATTAAAGCAATTGATGACAAACACATGAAGGAAATTCTTGAATGTCAGGATTTTCATAGAGTTGGTAATTTGGAGACAACATGTTTTGATCTCCATCCTTATGTTCATTTTAGGGATACAAATCACCATTCAGACAAATGTTGAAAGAAGAAGGAGGATAAAAAGAAAACAATCCATCATGGATGGATAAGTTCTTGGAGATGGAATCAAGAAGTGAAGAAGTTGAAAATTTCTTATTGTCTAATCCAAACATCGGTAATGACACATTTGCATATTGAAATTACAAAAGGAAAGAAATTTAAATCAGTGATTCCATATGATTATTTTGGGCATGATTGGGGCTCGATTCTACATGTATTTTGAAATCAAAGTTGATAATCGCTTGTACCTTAATGAGGAGAGTACAAAAATGAATGAAGAAACTAGATCAAATCATAGGTTAGTGGTTTCCAAAACCACCACATTGATGAAGTAAACATGGTTAGTGGTCAACCAAAACCACTAGATGCATGGCATCAACTATTGAATAAGAATCCAAATCTCAAGCTTGGATCCCTTCCATATTCTTCTCACCTTGTAGCTAACAGGGGGGGACATTAATGATAATAGTTAAGCTTCAAGGTTCAAAGTCCTATCAAAATTCAATCAAACAATTGGTCTGCTCAACAACTGTCTACCAAGAAAATTAGGGAAGTTTCATCATGGCATATGATATTCTCTTCAAATAATAACCAATTCATCATTTAAGAATTCCAGCATGTTAATTGTTCTCCTCAATAGACTATTAATCTATTCATGGGATGTTCAACACCTAATTGTATCCAAATTCAGTGAGTTCCCAATGATATTATTTGTTCACCAAAATTAGCAGAAGACGCCATATTCTTATAGAAACATTAGGGCATGTTTAGACATGGTAGATTTTCACTGCCATAATTTAATCTCTCATTCAAAATTTCAACATCCAAATTGACAGTTTTTTAGGCATATCTTCATTGAAGCTCATGTCAAAAGTTTCAGATTGAAGATGATAGTATTTCTTGTTAATTTACTAGTATAATTATTTAGACTTATGATTGAGGGGGGGTCATGTTGGACTATAAGTCCTTATGAAATCACAAAGTCCTATATCACCTCTAATGTGAGTTGTTATTCTTATCATATTATGATTTTTCATACCTATCAATTGATGTCTTTCCAGTCAGATCTAGACCTATACGTGAGTATGATTGATGCATTATATAATACCATCATTGGTAGGAAGATCAATGTTAAAGAATGGCTAAATAATTTTCATCCAGTTTTGTCTCGTGCTTGCTTTTTCTATAGTTTAACACTGTTGTCATCTAAAGAAAGAAAAGAAAGATGGAAATCCATATCAACCATTAGTTGATTCTACCACAACAGATTAAAAAAATGCAACGTGTGAGCCTTTTTGTCTTAGTAACAATAGTTCTATTTTATATTCTTGGGTTTTGGACTTAGGTTCATCTTTCCACATGTATTCAAATAGAGAATGGTTTATGAAATATCAGCCCTATAGTGGTCATATGGTCTACTTGGGTGATGATCATCCTTTAGAAATTGTGAGAAGAGGGGATATTAGGATCAAGGTGGGTGATAAGAGACAAAGGAAGTTGTGTAATGTATGACATGTACAAGATCTACATAATTTTTGATCTCAATCAATATGATGGATAAACTAGGGTATTCTACTACCTCTGGTGAAAACCATTGCAAAATTACCGAAGTATCCCTTGTGGTAGAAAAAGGATAATATTATGGGACCATATATCATTTGTGCAATGATACCTTGGAAAATCATGTAGCAATATAAAACTTGGGGAATGTTCTAGATGAAGTGATGTTGTGGCATAAACAACTTGGACATATGAGTGAAAAAGGTTTGAAAATTATGGATGATCGAGACATGCTTTCTAGGATTAAGTATTGTAATTTAGACTTGTAAGTACTATATTTTTGGTAAACAGAAGAGGGTTTGGTTTACTACAATATATGGTAAAAGTTTTGATTTTTGCAACTTACTCATTCTGATACATTTGGACTACTCCCCATTCTGTTTATAAATGGTGCCATATAATTTTTAAATTTTATAGATGATTGTTCCAAAAGAGTGGTTTTATTTTCTGAAAAATAAGTTGGAAGCCTTTGAGAAATTTAAAGAGTTTAAGGCATGGGTAGAGAAAAATTTGGGATAGTTTGTTTTATGTCTCGGGTTAGATAATGGAAGAAAATATTGCTCCAGGAATTTGATAAATTTTGTATGCATAAAGGAATTAAGCACCATAAAGTTGCTCCATATACTCCACAAAAAATGGTGTGGTTCAATGAATGAATTGCACAATCATGGAATGTGCAAGAAGCATGCTCAACACATATGGCTTGGATAATGGATTATGGGTAGAGATTGTTAATACAATTGCTTATATGACTAAAAAATCACCTACAACTGCATTACATAGATAGATTCTAGAGGAGGTTTGATATGGTAAGCTGGTTGATTATTATCATTTGCATATCTTTAGTTGTTATGCATTTTCCCATGTGACTAAATAAAAAAGGTGCAATTTTGACCCAAATTCAAGGAAACGTGTGTTTCTCGGCTATGATAATATATTAAAGGGGTACAGACTATGGGATCCTACTGAACATAAGGTAATTATTAGTCAAAACATTATTTTTAATGTAAAATCCACACAGTAGAAGGAGGTACAACATACACCTGAGATTGTACCTATTGAAGTAGAAATGGGTGAAGGTGAAAATGAAAATGAAAATGAATCTTATGGTCATCATGAAAAGCAACAAATTCAACAACCATAGCTTATAATATCTACACATCCCAAGAGATGTCCAAAAATGCATTCTCCTGATCTTCAATCTTCCTTTTCCTTGTTAACCAATGATGGTGAACGAAAATCATTTTAAGAAGCTAGAGAACATGAGAATGAATATAAACAAAGGAAATCCATGGAAAAATAAATAACGAATAGTCTATAGAAGAATGTAACGTGGGAACTTGTGGATCTCCCACTAGGAAAAACGGTTTTGGAAACAAGTGGGTGTATAAAGTAAAGAAGAAAAGTAATGGGTTGTTGGAACATTACAAAACTTGTTTGGCGGAAAAAGGTTAAGTGTAGAATTCAGATATAGATTTTAACGAATGCGTCTCTCTAGTTGTGAATTTAACTAACTAATGTAAGAGTTTTACTTGTACTTTTAGTAGCATAGAATTTAGAGTTAGAGAAATTGGATGTAAAAAAAAAAAAGAAACCTACATGGTGATATCAAGGAAAAGATTTATATGGATCAACCGTAAGGGATACAAAGAAATAGGAAAAAATCATTTGGTTTGCATACTCAAGAAATCTCTATATGGATTGAAACAAGTGCTAAGGATGTGGTACATAAAATTTGATGCATTCATGAGGACTCAAGGTTTCAGTAGAAGTGAAGCTAATATAAGAGGTTTGATGATGGATTTTTTATCATCTTGTTGTTATATATTAATGATATCTTGGTTGCATACCTCATCATGAATAAATCATTGATCTTAAAGCTCAATTGACTAGGACATTTGAAATGAAGGATTTAGGAGAAACAAATCAAATTCTAGGGATGAAGATACACATGGATATTATAGGTAGGAATATTTGGTTAAGTCAAAAGTCCTATATGGAAAATATTTTGAAGTGATTTAGCATGAAGAATAAAAAATCATTTAGCACCCCACTTCCTACACACTTCAAGTTGCATTTTGAACAATGTCCTATCACATAAGTAGAGAAGACAAGCATGTCTCCTATATCATATTCATCAATAGTTGGGAGCCTCATGTTTTCCATGGTGATCACTAGACCAGATATTTCCCAAGTAGTGGGAGTTGTTAGCCGGTTCATGATGAATCCTGGTAAGGTGCATTGGAATGTTATGAAGTGGATGCACATATATTTAAGGGGCACTTCAGATGATTCTATTTGCTATAGATCAATATATTTACAAAGTAAAGGTTTCGTTGAGCCTGATTTTGGTGAAGAAAAAAATGGATGAAAGTCTACCATAGGATATACTTTCACTCTTGTTGGTGGAGCTATAAGCTATACATCTAAGTTGCAACTAGTGGTGGCCTTATCAACCACTAAAGAAAAATATGTGGAAGGAATTGAGGCCAATAAAGAGGTAGTATGGCTAGATAAATAGATGGATTACTTCAAGATAATGTAGGGGAAGATGAATTTGCATCATGATAGTCAAAGTGTTATTCACTTAGTGAAGAATCCAAAATTTCATGATCACATGAAGCATATTTATATTAAGTACTATTTCATAATGAAAGTGGTGGAAGAAGTTAGGATCATGTTAGAGAAAATTGATAATGATGATAATACTACAAATATGCTTGTAAATCCAATCAGAACAAAGTAGTTTGAATGGTGAAAAAATTATCTAGGTCTGCTGAAAATGTGATGAAGGCAACATTAGGAAATGGCATGTAGGTGCAAAACAGAGGCGAGGAACTTCCTTTATATTGACTTCAAGTGGGAGAATGTTAGTATTTGAAGTAAATTTATGGATCTTTGATATTCTTTCTATAGAGTACATGACTAGGTTCATGCTCAATTCATATGCATCAAGCACATTGGGGGAGTTGCAAGAGGTGCTGGCTAAACCCCCCACCCAAGGGTGTAGAAATTGAGTCCTTGAGGTGAAAATTTCTAGAACCTTCTAGCATGTTTTGGTTCCTTTTAGAACCATAAGATGTATTGTATAAAAAGGAAATTGCCCTTGACATTCTTGTACAAGAAAACATTGTAAGTTTTTTTCTAAGTAATAATAAAATATTGAAGCTTCCATTTACCTGTGGTTTTACCTATGCACAACAAGGTTTTCGCATAAATCATATGTTCTATTGTTATTGTTGTTTGTTTATGTTTTTTATATTTTTCTAATATATACCATAGCAGAGAATCAAAGGGTTAGGAAGATCGAAGATCCAATATTCCAATATCAAGGTGGTGTCTAAAGAAACTATTACAATACTTAAGAACAACAAAGGATAGCTGAACATATAAAGAAATGTGCCCTACAATGTGTTGGTAGTTTTTCAATCTAGCAACCAATTGTATTCATTGTTTATAATCATATAGCTCGAGGGTAGAACCTAGGTTGAGAAACTCAACAATATTTCAAAATAGTCCATAACTAATTCCAAGCATAAAACATTTGAATTGAAAGCATCATCCAAGGTACATGCACCTTTCCCAATGTTAATCTTGGACGAATGATTGTGTTTGTATTCCTAGAATAAGAGTAGCCATTGAAATATGTAGCTATCAAATAAAAACTTGTTTACTGAGTATCTACACAAAGAGTGATTCATGAAAAAACTTGAAGATTATACCTAAGAGATATGTTGGTTTTTTAGAATTTAATTCATTCTGATCTAAGATCTTAACTAAAAGAACAACATGTACAACATATCAAGCATAAGAGACAAGAGACAAGAGACACAAAACATTTCACCGGGGAAAACCAAGAAGGTGAAAAACCCCGCAACTTCCTCAAAGATAGAATAAGCACCAATACAAAGATCACCATGATCAAACCCAAGAGATAGACATCTACAGCAGCATGCTCCTCCTCCACTTGTGTGCATCCTCCTCTTCTCTCACTAATGCAAAGTGAGTGAATAATAGAATGTGTAAAATGAGAGAGACACACTCTCTATTTATACACTAACTTGACTTTCCCTTTACTCAACTACGTCTACCTCAATTTAACCACTTAACATAACGCTGATTGGGCCGACCCCTACTAGGGTGGCCTAATAACCCTTTGACCCACATGACTCATATAGGGCTGACCCCATCAAAGTGGTCTAATAACCCATCAAGTATAAGTTACAACACTTATAATATAACTTGCGACACATGCAAGTACACATGACGACACTTCCAATCGGAGGAATAATACATCTTTGTTGGGGATACAATAAAGTACAAATGTAATACATAGAATAATATCTTCTGAAGTTACAAATACATCAACACTCCCTCTTAACTAGGAAGGTATTCTTTATACACAAGTCATCAATACACATAGGTACAAGTCTTCAATTCTGGAGCTAGATCATCATCACTGGATCACAGAGCATCATCATCACCACTGCTGCTGCACTCGACATCTCGATCACTGGGTTATCTCTAAATTCTTCTCGTCATAGGAAGTTCTACAAAGCCATCCCTTTTTCATGTTGGATGTAGGCCCACCACCTGTAGCTCTTCATCAACACTGGCCATACTGTGGAATTCTCAGGACTTATTACATGGGTCACAATGCCTTGAAAGAGTATCCTAGGATCCTTTATGTGACGAATCACGACCAACAAGATCTCCCAGGTCCACTTACATGTGATTTTCATAAAACCTTAAAAGAGTGTCTTTCCTAGAAAGAACTCTAAAGAGCATCCGAGGCCTTTTACGTGACTAGCACAACCTGTCTGTATCTCCCGGACGTATTACATGTGACTCCCACCACAAAGCCTCGAAAGAGCATCCCAGGAATGATTACAAGTGTACTGCTCAACCTATCAGATCTCTTAGGTCTAGTTACATGTGGTCATGGCAAATCCTTGAAAGAGCATCCTAAGACTGATTGCGAGCGTACTGCTCAACCTATTGGATCTCCCAGGTCTAGTTACATGCCATAGGAAAAAGCCTCAAAAGAGAATCCCAGGACTGATTACGAGCGTACTGCTCAACCTATCGAATCTCCTAGGTCTAGCTACATGTCCTCCCAGAGCAATTCCTCGAAAGAGTATCCCAAGACTGATTACGAGTGTACTACTCAACCTATCAGATCTCCTAGGTCTAGTTACATGCTCATTTGCACAACCTGTCCACAGCCACATAGTATCAACCTGATACTCACCATACATCATCCTGATGTACATGATCATCTTAATCATCATCATACCATCGTCCTGATGCATATCATCTAGACTATCATCCTGATACACATGATCATCCTCATCATCATCATTGCATCATCCTGATGCATATCATCTAGAGTGTCATCCTGATACACATGATCATCTTGATCATCATCACTGCATTGTCTTGATGTATATCATTCAGAGCATCGTCCTGATAATCATCAGACATGATCAAACTGATCATCATCACTGCATTGTCTTGATGCATTTCATCCAGAGCATCGTCCTAATACTCATCACACATGATCAAACTGATCATATAATGCATCCACTTGATGCATATACATATACATGGTCCAGCTGATCATACAAATCATCCAACTGATGCATATACAAGGAAGTAACTAGAGCATCGTCTTGATGCTCATCACACAACACTTACATCCACAGCCATGGGAAGGATCCTCCTATTACCATGCTTGGAATGGCTCCTGCATATGTGTTCCATCACTTCTTCCTCGAAATATCTTCAATTTCAAGAACACCAAGCCTCTCTCTGAAGTACTCAAACTTCACTTTGGCTAGTGGTTTCATCAACACATATGCAACCTGCTCATCCATCGCAACATACAAGAGCTTCACTGCTCCCCTCTACACCATATCCCTGATATAGTGATATTTGATCTCAATGTGCTTTGACCTGTCATGGAACACTGGGTTGTCTGACAACTTCACACAACTCTGGTTGTCACAATAGATACAGGTAGCATGCAACGGGAGATCAAATAACTTAGACAGTAGCTTCCTCAGCCATACTATCTCACAACTAGACGAACAAGCTGTGACATACTCTGCTTTGGATGTACTCAGTGCTACACAGGACTGCTTCCCGCTAAACCAAGAAATCATACATGATCCCATACTGAAGCAGCACCCAGAAGTGCTCTTCCTATCTGCAGCACTGCCTGCCCAATCTGAATCAACACAACCCTCTAGGTTAAACTTTTGATTCACATCATACTTGAGCCCATAATCAATCATACCCTTCATGTACCTCAGAATATGCTTTGCAGCAACCATGTGAACACTTCTCAGATCCGTCAAGAACTGGCTCAATGTGTTCACTGCAAAGCAAATATCTAGTCTCGTGTTCATCAGGTACATCAAGGACCCAATCATCTGACGATACACAGTGACATCAACCGGCTCAAATGAAGCATCACACAAAAGCTTCAGGTTCGATGCCATAGGTGTATCCATGGCGTTGTAGTCCATCATCCCGAACCGCTTCAGGATCTCTACTGCATACTTCCCTTGTCCAAGGAAGATTCCATCTGTACTCTGTCACACCTCCATGCCTAGAAAGTAGTGCATCATCCCCAAGTCCTTCATCTCGAACTCGACAGCAAGCTTCCTCTTCGTGTCGGCAATCAACCTATCCTCACCTGTTACAAATAGGTCATCCACATACAACAATAGTATCACTGGATTGCCTTCCTCAATGTTGTAGTAAAGGTTGGAATCTGCTTTACTCTTGGTAAATCCCAAACCGGATAGAAATCTATCTATCCTACCATACCAAGTCCTAGGAGCTTGCTTCAAGCCATACAAGGATTTATTCAACTTGCACACATATGACTCCCTATCATGTGTCTCAAAACCGAGTGGTTGCTCCACATACACTTCCTCTTCGACTACACCATTCAAGAAATCTGTCTTGACATCCATCTAGTGTATCTTCCACTTCATCACTGTAGCCAGAGCAAGTACTGTTTTGATGGAAGTGTATATGTCTCTTCATAATATATCCCCTCTTTCTGGGAGAAGCCACGAGCAATAAACCTCGCCTATGCTACCATCTACAGCATGCTTGATCTTATAGTTCCACTTGGAAGTCACAATAGACTTCCCTTAAAGTCTCGGGACCACATCCCAAACATCATTCTTCATGATCGACTGATATTCCTCGATCATGGTTTTCTTCCATTACTACATCCCGAATCTTGGGAACTTCAGTTTCTTCAATAGATAGTTTTCTTTAAACTTTGTTGCTGGAACAAATGTTGTAGTCCTTCTTTTGTAGGTGATTGTACACGATCTTTCCAACAAATCAAATTCAATTGCATGATTAGAAACTTCTCATAGTTTTTCAGAACCAAAATCTTACACATAAGAATATATGTCATACAACCATGCAATTGTATTAGCCAATGCTTCAATACAACATTTATCCATATCCCATAACTTTCTAGATGCCGTCCATCTCTACCAGAAAATTGTTAAGAGTTTGCACTACTCCCAACATGTTAGCAAAGAGGTTTCATTCTAGATAAGTAGAAATGGAATGTTGTACAGTTCCATAGGCCACTTACCCATCATATGCATATTAGTAGTATACTGTTCATTAATGCAATTATTCTAATATGCATAATACACAAACTAAGTCTAGGAACATAAGTATGTACATCATTGAACAACATTATTTAAGTAGTTATATATACAGGAAATAACAATTAAATACTTATCTTGTTTAGTTGTAGGGTGGACTCCCTCTCAATCTTTGCTTCCTTGCAGGAACTACTGGAGTGTGCTTGTTGATGTATATGTAACTTCGGAATGTATTTCATCTGTATATTATATATATAATTATTGTACCCTTATAAGAGATGTGTTATTCCTCTATAAGGAAGTGTCGTCATGTGGATTGACAAGTGTTGCAAGTGTGTGTACTTGCCAATGGGTTATTAGACCACCTTATGGGGTCGGCCCTGATTAATATATAATATAATGTGGGTGTATCTAAGTAGACAAGTCGGCCCCAGTAGGTTACTGGGCAAAAAGGCGAGTATAAATAGCGATAGGAGATCTCTATTTTACTCACTGGGAAAAGTAACTATCTCTCTCTCTGAAAAGTGGCGCACTAGGAGGAGGAGGAGGATCATCTGCTAGGAGACTATCTCAGTATTATTTGGTTGTATTTTGGTTGAGCCATTGCTCTCTCTATCTCTGAGGAAGTTGTGGGGTTTTTCACCTTAGGGTTTTCCCCATGGAAACTCTGTGTCTATTGTCTCTATGCTTTTGATTCTTGTGATGCTTGTCATATTATGATTGTCATGCATTGATATACTGTAGATGTTATTCTCTCAGCAAAGATCCTATAGTATTGTGATTTAATACTCAAAATTTAACATGGTATTAGAGCTTAACTGAGAAGAAGACATTTTGCAGTGACAGAAGCTTGTATTCCTTGTTTATTGGGTTTCTCTCCACAGATTTTTGAAATGCAGTATAGTAGATTGGATCTACTCATCAAGGCGCATCTATCTATCCAATCAGAATTCAGTTCCGAGCATTTTCATATTTGGCCCTAAAAATTAGGGTTTCCACAAAAATAGGAATTTCTGGAAACTGAAGGCACAGCTGGAAGCTCCTTGCAAAAATCGAAGGTTAGAGATTTGGATCGAGATTTTTGGCTGGGTAGATCTCCGGGAAACTCAAACCCTAATTCAGGGCTCTCCCTAGTAAACCCGGGAGGACAAAAAGGCAATTTTGAAGGGCAATACTTTGTTGATCTCAAATTCTGAATGTACTAGGCTGATCAGCTCTCCAAGGCGCATCTTTCTATCCTTTCAAAATTTTGAAATTCACATTTTGAATTTTTAGGGTTTCTCTAACAAACCCTAATCCGGGAAGAGTTTCTATCATTCACATTTTGAAATTCACATTGTTCTATCATTTGCAAAGTTTCTCAGAGTTTTAATGAAGATGAAGAGCACTACCATTCGCTTGAGTTCAATTCTCATGCACTTTTTGCTGATTTTGGTTTTGATCTCACCCTTGTTGGTTCAAAGGAGATCTCAAGAAACCATTCATCTATTTTTGGAGCTGATTTAACTTCTATTGATAAGAAGTTCAAGTTTCAAGATCTATTTGATCTTATTGGAGCTTATCCTACCTCGCTTCGTTCGAATCACAGGTTCCAGGATCATCCTCATATTTTCAGATTTGTTCTCACCTTTTTCAGTATGAAGAGCAAGTTCTTAAAGTCTCCACATTCGCTTGCATCCACTGATGGAGAATTCAAGCACATGTTTTTGGAGCATGATCCATTTACTCCCAAGAGTAAGATACCTCCAGACATATCTACTTGATTTTGGAGCAGTTAAATCTTTTGGTGTACTATAGTCTATTTTGAGGGAGGGTATTTTTCCCATGAGGTTTTCCCCATTTCCTCGGTTTATTGACTGTTATTAGTTTTTGGATTATTGTATTGGGGTGACCTTTGGTCTTAGTTACCAGGGCCCCACATTATTTTTTGCACATCATAGTCTAGCTTGAGGGGGGGTGTTCGGATATCCACATCATCTTTTTCAGGATCTTGCATGCAATTAGGGTTTGCATGCAAAATCTAGGGTTTGCATGCACCTGCATGCATTTGCATGCATCCCAGTCACCAGTTTGATGCCTCCAGCACCTTAGCCACCTCATTCTAGCACCCGGGAGCCACTTACTACAGAGTTTTAGCCCTCCTAGGCTGAAAGGAGCCCACTTCTCACCTACTGCCAGAGAAGGGCGCACTTGTTCACCTACCACTGCAGTTCCACTTCAGTTACATTCAGTTAGCTCCGATTCTCCCTGATTTAAGGCTAGTTTCACTCCCGACTGACTGTTTCACTTCCGTTGGACCTCCAGTTTGACTAGATGACTTGTTATGACTTCAGTTAGTCTCCCATGCACCCCCCACTAAGCCTCCTTCCCTTAATCAGTGATACACACTTCAGTTACACATGACACACTCAGTTAGACTCAGATTGACACCTGGATGACTGGTTCTTGTGCATTGATGACCACCACCGATTGATGATGAGGAATCCTAGTTGGAGTCAAGCTACTCCATTCAATGATTCGAATGGCCTACTTATTCAATTCGAATTGCTCATTGACAAATATTGTATTCTATTGTAATTCATTCACCCTTGTTGGGATATTGAGCACTGCTGCATGTTTTGCACAGTTTTACACCATATTTTCTATATTCATCTGTTGTGATTGATTTACTTGTTCATTAGATCTGCTGTGACTAATTTTACATGGTATCAGAGCCATTGCAGGGACAAGATCTCTTTTCTACAGGTGTTCTACATGAAGAGAGAGCAATCTTTGCTCACCAATATATTTTAGCAGCGGCATGCAAAATCTCATGTGCATTCGCTCATGTGCATGCAAGGCTGAAAACATAGTGTTTGTTTGTGTGTGATTTGCAGGTTTCTTACTTCCTCCATGTGCATTCGCTAATGCAAAGATGGAGACTTCTTCTTCACAAAATATTCTTACTCCATTCAACTATGATGAATGGAAACCAAAGATGATTTGCATTCTTGAAGAGACAATGTCTTTTTGATATGTGCATTGGTAATACAAGAGATTTTGATTCCAATGAAGAGGAGAATGATTGGCTCAATGATTGTGACAGAGATTTTGGAACAATGTGTCTTGCTATGTCTCCTTGTATGTGCTACCTCAGTAATACTGCTGAAAATCCAAGTGATCTATGGGTCCAACTTGACAGAGAATTTGGAAAGCAGGAAGAAGAGGATCATGCTAGCCTTTTGGAGAACAAGCCCAGTGAGATCTCATTATGTGTTCTTTCCGATCATGTGTTGGCCTCAACAATTGTTCAAGATGAAGAAGAAATTGTAGATTCAACACTCATTCTCTCAAAGTCTTCTATTTCGAATTCTGAGCAAGATAAACAAGCTCATACTCTAGATTCCGAAGAGGTTCTTGAATCCTCTCCTTCACATGAGTTTGTCGGCATGCAGAATAATGATCTACTTGATGTTTTGGAGGTAAAATCTGATTTTGGAGGTGAAGCATTCACCCTCCTTGATTGTATGCCTTCTATAAACTTATCTTCTATCATTTGCAAAGTTTCTCAGAGTTTTAATGAAGATGAAGAGCACTACCATTCGCTTGAGTTCAATTCTCATGCACTTTTTGCTGATTTTGGTTTTGATCTCACCCTTGTTGGTTCAAAGGAGATCTCAAGAAACCATTCATCTATTTTTGGAGCTGATTTAACTTCTATTGATAAGAAGTTCAAGTTTCAAGATCTATTTGATCTTATTGGAGCTTATCCTACCTCGCTTGGTTCGAATCACAGGTTCCAGGATCATCCTCATATTTTCAGATTTGTTCTCACCTTTTTCAGTATGAAGAGCAAGTTCTTAAAGTCTCCACATTCGCTTGCATCCACTGATGGAGAATTCAAGCACATGTTTTTGGAGCATGATCCATTTACTCCCAAGAGTAAGATACCTCCAGACATATCTACTTGATTTTGGAGCAGTTAAATCTTTTGGTGTACTACAGTCTATTTTGAGGGGGGGTATTTTTCCCATGAGGTTTTCCCCATTTCCTCGGTTTATTGACTGTTATTAGTTTTTGGATTATTGTATTGGGGTGACCTTTGGTCTTAGTTACCAGGGCCCCACATTATTTTTTGCACATCATAGTCTTGCTTGAGGGGGGGTGTTCGGATATCCACATCATCTTTTTCAGGATCTTGCATGCAATTAGGGTTTGCATGCAAAATCTAGGGTTTGCATGCACCTGCATGCACTTGCATGCATCCCAGTCACCAGTTTGATGCCTCCAGCACCTTAGCCACCTCATTCTAGCACCCGGGAGCCACTTACTACAGAGTTTTAGCCCTCCTAGGCTGAAAGGCGCCCACTTCTCACCTACTTCCAGAGAAGGGCGCACTTGTTCACCTACCACTGCAGTTCCACTTCAGTTACATTCAGTTAGCTCCGATTCTCCCTGATTTGAGGCTAGTTTCACTCCCGACTGACTGTTTCACTTCCGTTGGACCTCCAGTTTGACTAGATGACTTGCTCTAACTTCAGTTAGTCTCCCATGCACCCCCCACTAAGCCTCCTTCCCTTAATCAGTGATACACACTTCAGTTACACATGACACACTCAGTTAGACTCAAATTGACACCTGGATGACTGGTTCTTGTGCATTGATGACCACCACCGATTGATGATGAGGACTCCTAGTTGGAGTCAAGCTACTCCATTCAATGATTCGAATGGCCTACTTAGTCAATTCGAATTGCTCATTGACAGATATTGTATTCTATTGTAATTTATTCACCCTTGTTGGGATATTGAGCACTGCTGCATGTTTTGCACAGTTTTACACCATATTTTCTATATTCATCTGTTGTGATTGATTTACTTGTTCATTAGATCTGCTGTGACTAATTTTACATGGTATCAGAGCCATTGCAGGGACAAGATCTCTTTTCTACAGGTGTTCTACATGAAGAGAGAGCAATCTTTGCTCACCAATATATTTTAGCAGCGGCATGCAAAATCTCATGTGCATTCGCTCATGTGCATGCAAGGCTGAAAACATAGTGTTTGTTTGTGTGTGATTTGCAGGTTTCTTACTTCCTCCATGTGCATTCGCTAATGCAAAGATGGAGACTTCTTCTTCACAAAATATTCTTACTCCATTCAACTATGATGAATGGAAACCAAAGATGATTGCATTCTTGAAGAGACAATGTCTTTTTGATATGTGCATTGGTAATACAAGAGATTTTGATTCCGATGAAGAGGAGAATGATTGGCTCAATGATTGTGACAGAGCTTTTGGAATAATGTGTCTTGCTATGTCTCCTTGTATGCGCTACCTCAGTAATACTGCTGAAAATCCAAGTGATCTATGGGTCCAACTTGACAGAGAATTTGGAAAGCAGGAAGAAGAGGATCATGCTAGCCTTTTGGAGAACAAGCCCAGTGAGATCTCATTATGTGTTCTTTCCGATCATGTGTTGGCCTCAACAATTGTTCAAGATGAAGAAGAAATTGTAGATTCAACACTCATTCTCTCAAAGTCTTCTATTTCGAATTCTGAGCAAGTTAAACAAGCTCATACTCTAGATTCCGAAGAGGTTCTTGAATCCTCTCCTTCACATGAGTTTGTCGACATGCAGAATAATGATCTACTTGATGTTTTGGAGGTAAAATCTTATTTTGGAGGTGAAGCATTCGCCCTCCTTGATTGTATGCCTTCTATAAACTTATGTTCTATCATTTGCAAAGTTTCTCAGAGTTTTAATGAAGATGAAGAGCACTACCATTCGCTTGAGTTCAATTCTCATGCACTTTTTGCTGATTTGGGTTTTGATCTCACCCTTGTTGGTTCAAAGGAGATCTCAAGAAACCATTCATCTATTTTTGGAGCTGATTTAACTTCTATTGATAAGAAGTTCAAGTTTCAAGATCTATTTGATCTTATTGGAGCTTATCCTACCTCGCTTGGTTCGAATCACAGGTTCCAGGATCATCCTCATATTTTCAGATTTGTTCTCACCTTTTTCAGTATGAAGAGCAAGTTCTTAAAGTCTCCACATTCGCTTGCATCCACTGATGGAGAATTCAAGCACATGTTTTTGGAGCATGATCCATTTACTCCCAAGAGTAATATACCTCCAGACATATCTACTTGATTTTGGAGCAGTTAAATCTTTTGGTGTACTACAGTCTATTTTGAGGGGGGGTATTTTTCCCATGAGGTTTTCCCCATTTCCTCGGTTTATTGACTGTTATTAGTTTTTGGATTATTGTATTGGGGTGACCTTTGGTCTTAGTTACCAGGGCCCCACATTATTTTTTGCACATCATAGTCTTGCTTGAGGGGGGGTGTTCGGATATCCACATCATCTTTTTCAGGATCTTGCATGCAATTAGGGTTTGCATGCAAAATCTAGGGTTTGCATGCACCTGCATGCACTTGCATGCATCCCAGTCACCAGTTTGATGCCTCCAGCACCTTAGCCACCTCATTCTAGCACCCGGGAGCCACTTACTACAGAGTTTTAGCCCTCCTAGGCTGAAAGGCGCCCACTTCTCACCTACTTCCAGAGAAGGGCGCACTTGTTCACCTACCACTGCAGTTCCACTTCAGTTACATTCAGTTAGCTCCGATTCTCCCTGATTTGAGGCTAGTTTCACTCCCGACTGACTGTTTCACTTCCGTTGGACCTCCAGTTTGACTAGATGACTTGTTCTGACTTCAGTTAGTCTCCCATGCGCCCCCCACTAAGCCTCCTTCCATTAATCAGTGATACACACTTCAGTTACACATGACACACTCAGTTAGACTCAGATTGACACCTGGATGACTGGTTCTTGTGCATTGATGACCACCACCGATTGATGATGAGGACTCCTAGTTGGAGTCAAGCTACTCCATTTAATGATTCGAATGGCCTACTTAGTCAATTCGAATTGCTCATTGACAGATATTGTATTCTATTGTAATTCATTCACCCTTGTTGGGATATTGAGCACTGCTGCATGTTTTGCACAGTTTTACACCATATTTTCTATATTCATCTGTTGTGATTGATTTACTTGTTCATTAGATCTGCTGTGACTAATTTTACATGGTATCAGAGCCATTGCAGGGACAAGATCTCTTTTCTACAGGTGTTCTACATGAAGAGAGAGCAATCTTTGCTCACCAATATATTTTAGCAGCGGCATGCAAAATCTCATGTGCATTCGCTCATGTGCATGCAAGGCTGAAAACATAGTGTTTGTTTGTGTGTGATTTGCAGGTTTCTTACTTCCTCCATGTGCATTCGCTAATGCAAAGATGGAGACTTCTTCTTCACAAAATATTCTTACTCCATTCAACTATGATGAATGGAAACCAAAGATGATTGCATTCTTGAAGAGACAATGTCTTTTTGATATGTGCATTGGTAATACAAGAGATTTTGATTCCGATGAAGAGGAGAATGATTGGCTCAATGATTGTGACAGAGCTTTTGGAACAATGTGTCTTGCTATGTCTCCTTGTATGCGCTACCTCAGTAATACTGCTGAAAATCCAAGTGATCTATGGGTCCAACTTGACAGAGAATTTGGAAAGCAGGAAGAAGAGGATCATGCTAGCCTTTTGGAGAACAAGCCCAGTGATATCTCATTATGTGTTCTTTCCGATCATGTGTTGGCCTCAACAATTGTTCAAGATGAAGAAGAAATTGTAGATTCAACACTCATTCTCTCAAAGTCTTCTATTTCGAATTCTGAGCAAGATAAACAAGCTCATACTCTAGATTCCGAAGAGGTTCTTGAATCCTCTCCTTCACATGAGTTTGTCGGCATGCAGAATAATGATCTACTTGATGTTTTGGAGGTAAAATCTTATTTTGGAGGTGAAGCATTCGCCCTCCTTGATTGTATGCCTTCTATAAACTTATTTTCTATCATTTGCAAAGTTTCTCAGAGTTTTAATGAAGATGAAGAGCACTACCATTCGCTTGAGTTCAATTCTCATGCACTTTTTGCTGATTTTGGTTTTGATCTCACCCTTGTTGGTTCAAAGGAGATCTCAAGAAACCATTCATCTATTTTTGGAGCTGATTTAACTTCTATTGATAAGAAGTTCAAGTTTCAAGATCTATTTGATCTTATTGGAGCTTATCCTACCTCGCTTGGTTCGAATCATAGGTTCCAGGATCATCCTCATATTTTCAGATTTGTTCTCACCTTTTTCAGTATGAAGAGCAAGTTCTTAAAGTCTCCACATTCGCTTGCATCCACTGATGGAGAATTCAAGCACATGTTTTTGGAGCATGATCCATTTACTCCCAAGAGTAAGATACCTCCAAACATATCTACTTGATTTTGGAGTAGTTAAATCTTTTGGTGTACTACAGTCTATTTTGAGGGGGGGTATTTTTCCCATGAGGTTTTCCCCATTTCCTCGGTTTATTGACTGTTATTAGTTTTTGGATTATTGTATTGGGGTGACCTTTGGTCTTAGTTACCAGGGCCCCACATTATTTTTTGCACATCATAGTCTAGCTTGAGGGGGGGTGTTCGGATATCCACATCATCTTTTTCAGGATCTTGCATGCAATTAGGGTTTGCATGCAAAATCTAGGGTTTGCATGCACCTGCATGCACTTGCATGCATCCCAGTCACCAGTTTGATGCCTCCAGCACCTTAGCCACCTCATTCTAGCACCCGGGAGCCACTTACTACAGAGTTTTAGCCCTCCTAGGATGAAAGGCGCCCACTTCTCACCTACTGCCAGAGAAGGGCGCACTTGTTCACCTACCACTGCAGTTCCACTTCAGTTACATTCAGTTAGCTCCGATTCTCCCTGATTTGAGGCTAGTTTCACTCCCGACTGACTGTTTCACTTCCGTTGGACCTCCAGTTTGACTAGATGACTTGTTCTAACTTCAGTTAGTCTCCCATGCGCCCCCCACTAAGCCTCCTTCCCTTAATCAGTGATACACACTTCAGTTACACATGACACACTCAGTTAGACTCAGATTGACACCTGGATGACTGGTTCTTGTGCATTGATTACCACCACCGATTGATGATGAGGACTCCTAGTTGCAGTCAAGCTACTCCATTCAATGATTCGAATGGCCTACTTAGTCAATTCGAATTGCTTATTGACAGATATTGTATTCTATTGTAATTCATTCACCCTTATTGGGATATTGAGCACTGCTGCATGTTTTGCACAGTTTTACACCATATTTTCTATATTCATCTGTTGTGATTGATTTACTTGTTCATTAGATCTGTTGTGACTAATTTTACAGCAGATGGCAGTGTAGAAAAATACAAAGCAAGATTCATAGCTCGTGGTTTCTCTCAGAAAGAAGGAATAGATTATGAAGAAACCTTTGCACCTGTAGCCAGGTACACTTTCATCAGAACAGTGCTTTCCCTGGCTGCAGCAATGAAATGGAAAATACACTAGATGGATGTCAAGACTGCTTTCCTGAATGGTGTAGTAGAAGAGGAAGTATATGTGGAACAGCCACTTGGTTTTGAAATACATGACAGGGAGTCATATGTGTGCAGATTGAAGAAAGCCTTGTATGGCTTGAAGCAAGCTCCCAGAACCTGGTATGGTAGGATGGACAGTTTCCTATCTAGTTTGGGCTTTACCAAGAGTAAAGCAGATTCCAACCTTTACTACAAGGTTGAGGAAGGGAATCCAGTGATTCTACTCCTGTATGTGGATGACCTATTTGTGACAGGAGATGACAGACTAATTGCAGATACTAAGAGGAAGCTTGCAGCTGAATTCGATATGAAAGATTTGGGAATGATGCACTATTTCCTAGGTATGGAGGTGTGGCAGAATGTAGGTGGGATCTTCCTTGGTCAAGGGAAGTACACAGTAGATATCCTAAAGAGATTTGGAATGATGGATTGCAAGGCCATGGCCACACCTATGGCATCAAATCTGAAGCTTCTATGTGATGCTTCATCTGAGCCGATTGATGTCTCTATGTATCGTCAGATGATTGGGTCCTTGATGTACCTGACGAACACGAGACCAGACATTTGCTTTGCTATGAACACATTGAGCCAGTTCCTGACGGATCTGAGGAGTGTTCACCTGGTTGCTGTAAAGCATGTTCTGAGGTACCTGAAGGGTATAGTGGATTATGGGCTCAAGTATGAAGCGAATCAAAAGTTTAACCTACAGGGTTATGTTGATTCAGATTGGGCTGGCAGTACTGCAGATAGGAAGAGCACATCTGGGTGCTGCTTCAATATGGGATCAGGTGTGATCTCTTGGTTTAGTAGGAAGCAGTCCTGTGTAGCACTGAGTACAACTGAGGCAGAGTATGTTGCAGCCTGTTCAGCTAGTTGTGAGGCAGTATGGCTACGGAAGCTACTGTCTGAGTTATTTGATCTCCCGTTGGAGGCTACTGGTATCTTCTGTGATAACCAGAGTTGTGTGAAGCTGTCCGAGAACCCAGTGTTTCATGATAGGTCGAAACACATAGAGATCAAATATCACTATATCAGGGATATGGTGCAGAGAGGAGCTGTGAAGCTCCTATATGTTGCGATAGACGAGTAGATTGCAGATGTGCTGACGAAGCCACTAGCCAGGGTGAAGTTCGAGTACTTCAAAGAGAGGCTTGGCGTTTTTCAGATCAAGGACACTTCGAGGAAGAAGTGATGGACACATTTGCTGAAGCCATTCCAAGCATGTTGGAAGGAGGATCCTTCACATGGCTGTGGATGTAAGCGCTGGATGATGAGCATCAGGATGATGTTCTGGTTTCGGCTTGGATATGATCAGTTGGATCATTCTTATGTATGTATGTACGCATCATGTTGGATGCTGGATATGATCAGTTGGATCATTTTTATGTATGTATGTACGCATCATGTTGGATGCTGGATATGATCAGTTGGATCATTTTTATATGTATGTACGCATCATGTAGATGCTGGATATGATCAGTTGGATCATGTGTATGTATTTTGTATATGCATCATGTTGGATGCTTGGACCATGTATCTGTATATGTATCAGGTGGATACATTGTATGATCAGGTGGATCATGTATGGTGATATGTATCATGTATTTGTATTTGTATCAGGTGGATACATTAATGATCAGGAGGATCATGTATGATGATATGTATCAGGTAGATACTTGGTATGCAGTAGGATGTTGCAGTGATGATCAGGATGATCATAGATGATGAGCTTCAGGATGTTGCTCCAGATGACATGCAGCAGGATGTTGCAGTGATGATCAGGATGATCATAGATGACGAGCTTCAGGATGTTGCTCCAGATGAAATGCAGCAGGACATTGCAGTGATGATGATCAGGATGATCATGGATGCATCAGGATGATGTATGGTGAGTATCAGGATGATACTCTATGGCCGTGGATCAGGTTGTGCAGATGAGCATGTAATCCGGTGCCCTGGGAGATTTGCAGATGGTCTTTCGAGGTTTTGCCTATGGCATGTAATATCGGTGCCCTGGGACATCTGGCAAATGCTCTTTCGAGGTTTTGCTCTGGGAGGACATGTAATTCGGTGCCCTGGGAGATCTGCAGATAGTCTTTCGAGGTTTTTCCTATGGCATGTAATAGCGCCCTGGGATATCTGGCAGATGCTCTTGCGAGGTTTTGTCCTATGGCATGTAATAGCGCCCTAGGAGATCCGATAGGTTGGGCTGTGTGCCCGTAATCAGTCCTAGGATGCTCTTGCGAGGTTTTTCCATGACCACATATAATAGCGCCCTGGGAGATCCTACAGGTTGGAGTTGTGTACCCATAACATCCTGGGATGCTCTTTCAAGGTTTTGTGGTGGGGTCACATGTAATAGCGCCCTGGGAGATCCTATAGGTAGAGCTGTGTGCTCGTAAGAGCCTGGGATGCTCTTTCGAGGTTTTGTGACGCACGTAATAAGTCCTGAGGATTCCACAGTATGGCCAGTGACGACGAAGACCTGCAGGTGGTGGGCCTACATCCAGTATGAAAAAGGACTGGCTCTGTAGAACTTCCTATGACGAGTAGAGACAGAGATTGGTTGAGATAGTAGCAGCAGTGACAATGATGATGACGATGCATCGATGACGATGATCCAGAGAAGAAGACTTGTCTAGCAGATCTGTGTCGAGAAATACCTTCCTAGTTAAGAGGGAGTGTTGATGTATATGTAACTTCGGAATGTATTTCATCTGTATATTATATATATATTTATTGTACCCTTATAAGAGATGTGTTATTCCTCTATAAGGAAGTGTCGTCATGTGGATTGACAAGTGTCGCAAGTGTGTGTACTTGCCAATGGGTTATTAGACCACCTTATGGGGTCGGCCCTGATTAATATATAATATAATGTGGGTGTATCTAAGTATACAAGTTGGCCCCAGTAGGTCACTGGGCAAAAAGGTGAGTATAAATAGAGATAGGAGATCTCTATTTTACTCACTCGGAAAAGTAACTATCTCTCTCTCTGAAAAGTGGTGCACTAGTGAGGAGGAGGAGGATCATCTGCTAGGAGACTATCTCAGTATTATTTGGTTGTATTTTGGTTGAGCCATTGCTCTCTCTATCTCTGAGGAAGTTGTGGGGTTTTTCACCTTAGGGTTTTCCCCACGGAAACTCTGTGTCTCTTGTCTCTATGCTTTTGATTCTTGTGATGCTTGTCATATTATGATTGTCATGCATTGATATACTGTAGATGTTATTCTCTCAGCAAAGATCCTATAGTATTGTGATTTAATACTCAAAATTTAACAGTGCTCCCTCTTGATCTTTGCTTCCTTGCAAGAACAACTGGAGTGAGATCCCTCTAGGTCTTTGCTTCCTGGATTATCTGTTTTAAACTTATATCCATCCTGGACCACTATACATGCTTAAGTGTGCACTAGTGTCGTCCTCAAGATCTCATACATGATCATACATTCATTAGTATCATCTCAATACTGTAAAAACATTATAATCTTAAACATGTATGGTCATGATCATTTCATACATAGGTAATAAGCGTTAGTATTCAAGGTTTCAAGGAAGACTTCTTTTACTCATGCATATTCTTATTGACCATAGGACTCTTCTGGTTAGTCATATCATTAATCAAACATAATATGCATAAACTGTTGATTACTTAAACTTCTAATTTCAAGAAGAATCATTCATACAAAAGTATAAGATCCTAACATAAGGTAGGATTCTAACTTGATATAGGAAAAACATACCCAATTATCATGTTTGCTAGTTATGTCTAACATACCCAAACAATATCTTCTTGTTCTCTTCAATGAATTGTGCTTAGTAACCTGCATAACTCATAAGTTATCCCTTGTAGAACAAAATTATACATACATCATAAGTAGAGCTTCATGAGTCTTTGTCTTCATGTCACCATGGTCATATGTTCTTTATCTAGAACTTGATTTGTCTTTCTTGATGTACTTTACATGTTAGCGGACAACATCAACCTCATACAACATCATAGTGCATTAGCACAATCATAAATGACATAACCCTAATCAAATGAATGTATTCTATCATTCTCAAGAATTCATTCTTTTACTAGGGTGATAAGACAAGTCTAACATTAATCAAGATTGTACTAACCTCAATAATATGAAGACAAACATATCATAAAATTAATCATGAACAAATTTCAAAAGCATACATGTATCTCTTCAAATCATACCTATCAAGATTGCTTGTAGTATTCTTTATGTAAGACCTTAGCCTCGTCTCCCTCTGGAGCTGGAATCTCTTCAGTTATGCAGGTGACCAAATCATCTTCTTCTAGGATTAACCCAATCCAATTTGATTTGTTGAGACTTGATCTGGAGCTGGATTAGGGTTTGGTAGAGAAACCCTAAAAATTCAAATTTTGAATTTCAAACTTCTGAATGGATGGAAAGATGTGCCTTGTTGAGCTGATGAGGCCGGTATACTTCAATTTTGAAATCTCCAAAATTTGACCCCTCAAAATTGCCTTTGAAACTTCAGGATTCACTGGACAGGATCCTGAACTAGGGTTTGATAAAGCCCACCCTTCTGCCCAACCAAAAAGGTCGATCCAAGGCTCTAAGCTTCAATTTTTCTAAGGAGCTTCCAGCCATGGTCACAGAATTAAAACATTCCAACTTTTGCAAAAGCCCTGATTTTCCATCTTTTCGATTAAGATCCTGAACTACGGTTTGATCAAACCCGGCCTTCTGCCCAACAAGAAAATTTGATCTTAGTCTCTAAATTTCGATTTTGATGAGGAACATCCATCTGTGGTCTCCGATTTCAATAATTTCAACTTTCTTCGAAACCCTAATTTCCCACAGCAGTGACGATCCAAAAATGAAGGTGCTCAGAATGAAATTATGTTTGGACAGAAATATGCACCTGATTGTTTCTAGTGCATTTCTGAAATTATGAATCCAAAGGGTCTAAAAGTTTTTCCTGTGGTATCCTAACCTTTCATATTTCCAACCCCACATTTTTTACCTTAATTGGATTCTCTGAGAGAGAGTTATGCCAAGTGTCACAATGTGACATGTTTATGGGATAAAACAGGAGAGCGAACTTGTACGGAGTGCTTCGTGTCATTGATTTAGTTTCGGCCTCTAAGAAACTTACCTGAGAAAGTACAGTCCATGCCCTACCTGTCACATTTTACAAAATTTAATTTGGATCTTCCTAGCCCAAGTTGTGACCTTTTTTCCTAGGTCACTTGTTTATGACTGAGATCTGAAAGAGGTAGAAACCCTATATTGTACAGATCATAACTCACACATTACAACGAATTAGAAGTTGTTCTTCTGACACAAGGTACATAGAGATGTTAGCTACTACTTGTAAACTTTTCATATCCTGAAACTTTGCCAAAATGGATTTATAGTGAAAGTTCTACGATGACGAGTTTTTTCTATATCAAGCCCTAGCTTCCAATTTGTCGCAAGTGCAACAAGTCTCATAAATTCCATACCATGCCTTCCTTCAGGCTAGCTCTGATACCATGTTAGTTTTTCAGAATTTAATTTATTCCGATATAAGATCTTAACTGAAAGAACAACATGTACAACATATCAAGCATAAGAGACAAGAGACAAGAGACAAGAGACACAAAACATTTCACCGGGGAAAACCAAGAAGGTGAAAAACCCCGCAACTTCCTCAGAGATAGAATAAGCACCAATACAAAGATCACCATGATCAAACCCAAGAGATAGACATCTACAGAAGCATGCTCCTCCTCCACTTGTGCACATCCTCCTCTTCTCTCACTAATGCGAAGTGAGTGAATAATAGAATGTGTAAAATGAGAGAGACACACTCTCTATTTATACACTAGCTTGACTTGCCCTTTACTCAACTAGGTCGGCCTTAAATGAACCACTTAACATAATGCTGACTGGGCTGACCCCTACTAGGGTGGTCTAATAATCCTTTGACCCACATGACTCATACAGGGCCGACCCCATCAAGGTGTTCTAATAACCCATCAAGTATAAGTTACAACACTTACAATATAACTTGCGACACATGCAAGTACACATGACGACACTTCCAATCAGAGGAATAATACATCTCTGTTGGGGATACAATAAAGTAAAAATGTAATACATAGAAGAATATCTTCTAAAGTTACAAATAAATCAACAAGATAATGGTATAAACCTTGTAGTGCATAAATCATATCATTCCCTTCACACTCCATGGTTGTGTAGTTAGTCTATGTTCAAGATAAGTTATTTCTTGCAACACAGACTAGGTGATCAATTACTCAATCTCATAGTTGAATGAGAACATTTTATAGTGTAATGGGAGAAGCATAAACATGAACATGGAAGATTTTCCAATTTAATAACATTAATATGGGTGCAGTGACCGTTCAATTTTAGCTTTTCAAAAGCATTGTCATAGTCAATGGTCCATATGAATGCAACATATTTATATAGAAGATATTTCATCTATGGTATTAACTCTACATAATTATGGATAAACCTATGGTAATGTACCATGTGTCTCAGTGGTGACTATAGAATGGTCACATGTTCTAGCAGTGGCATATTCAGAATAATTGTAGCAAGATCCATGAGAAGTTAAAACTGGGTGCATAATATGCATGTATTAATATTAAACAAATGTTGCATCTACCTACATCATTCAAACATCGATGTTAATTTAGCAGTATGATATTTTATAATACTATACATAGTCCAATCATCTAGATAGAATTCCATGAACTGGTTAATGCATTCTAGGAATGGAACAACACCAATTCAAGAAAACACTACCAGGGAGTTCTTCAAACCGAAGGAAATAAAATTCTATGCATATGATATCCAATATGTAGCAAATGTCCTTTTACTTTTATCCTCATCTACAATTTGTATATGATGATAGAAATAGAATCCACCTATAAAGGAATAGGTTTCATTTCCCAATAGTTTCTCCAATATCTCATCGTTTAATGGAGTGGGAAAAGGGTTATGTATCTAGGTCTTCAATGAATCTATGAAAGTAAATGAAAATGTGGATCCATTCTTTCCATGTATGATAATTGTATTGATCTATTCCAATCTCTCAACCAAAAATAATATCCCTATAGCCAACATATTTTCAAACACTTTCTTTACCCACTCCCTTTCGTAAATATTCAGTTGGTCAGTGTGCTTCTTAGTTTGCTTAAATCCTAGTTTAAATTCAATTTTTATTTCACCCAAATACCCTACTACATATTTCATTTATGTGAATCCATGTAGGAATAGATCAACATATTCCTTGATTAGAGTTGTAATCTCTATAATTGTATGTTTGTCTAAATAATTTCCTATGATATTCATATTGGGCATATCCTTTGTGTCAATATTGATAGAACTAGTCTTTAAAGTCTCACAATAGTATACTAGGATATTGGTGTCACTTGTATCTTGTACTATGTGATCTCCCTCTGACTCTTCAAACCATAAGTGATGGTGTTCCTTTGTGGGATCAAACTCTACAAAACTCATTTTCAAACACTACTACGGGATCCTCTATGGAAACCATTGAATCCATTACACATTGGTTGCATATGCATTCTTCTTCATAGATCCTAAAGGTCTCATAAAATATGGTCTACAAAAATGACCAATTTGGCATTTTTGTTCTCTTTTACCTTATTGATACCATGTCTTCAACAATAATCTAAGGTTTTCATAAGGGACTACCCCTTTGTACTCCAACTTGTTTCACAATAATTCATATGAGAATTGGATACAAAATTGATTGGGAATAAAATAATAACCTCATCAAAATATTATTATTCAATAAATCCTTTTTTTCGTGGTTCCATACCCTATAAAAATACCTGGTCTGCAATGCTACCATGATCTAGTCCTAAATTTTCAAATCTTCTTTGTGGGTGGAACACCATCTTGTGGGGGTCTCAGTTGGGGTAACATCCAAATTTATACCTTCTATGATGAAACATGTTCAATTATTTGTTCCAAAAACTTAGCATCATAATATACCCCATTAAACATCAATAGATCCTTAATCTCAATGCCAATCCACCTAATAGATTTTTTTCTATTGCACATTAATGGATCAATTGTTCATATTCTATATTCTATCACCAGGTTAGCATTGCTTCAGAGTTAATTGCATAGGAGCATATTATTTTCCAAGTTCCCCATATTGTAAATTTTAAACCTGTGCATAGAAGCAAAGCATAAAGATTTGTTGATGCCTCGAAAATCGTAGCATCAATCAGCAAGGGATTCTCCCTGGTAAGCAATCCCAATTAGATCGCTCACCATTTGGTGTGGGGAATCCATCCGGTCAACGGTTCCGGCTACCATGTAAGATTTAAAGATTTGTATTCTTTGTACCGGTTTCGGCCTGATCCACCGTTTATGTGTTTTATTTTTAAAGATGATATGCAAATGCTCTAAGCTAAATGCAGCCAATTAAGCAGAATTAATCTAAAACTGTATAAGCAAATCTAATCTATCCTTGCAAGGAGCAAACTGAAAGTATGAGCAATAAACTGAAAGAAACATCTAAATATCTCACAGATAGCTATTTAATCAAAAAGATGCATTTCCAGTAGAAAATATAAGATATCAAAGATAGCTTTGATTTAATTAAAACATTTCATTGCTCATTTAACACAGAAATTCTGCAAAGGGAAGGAAATCATTCATAGCAAAAAATTAATTCACAATAGCTAGGAAAGATCTCATAGAAAATGTATGAAATATGCATAAATATTTCAGCAATTATCCACTACAATCCCAAGCAAAATGTTGTGCTGGCTTCCACAGGCCCAAAACGATTTTGTTATTCATGTAGCATAAATAGTTCACGTACACAAGAAGAGTGTCCTTTCACCTACCAATAGTCTTTTCACTATCTTCTATTCATCTATATCTAGCCTTACAAAATGCTCCAAGAGCTGCCACCTGTACTCTAACCCCCCTGATTCTTTTAATTTGTCTTTTAGTCCCCATTTTACAAAAGTAGAATAAATACGCAAAATATTTTACAAAAGGAAAAGGGAGCAAAACTCCAATTGTCTTTAACATTTAAAATATATGGGAAAAAAATGCTCCAGCCTTTAATCAGAAATTAGGAAATGCCAAATCAACTCTCTGTTGGTGCTTCTGCTGCAGCTGGCACCACTGCTGCAATTGGTGCTTCTACTACTACTATTCTGCTTACTTTTGCTATGTAATGTATGCAAAGATTTGTTTCTCTAATAATGGTGCTCGTAGGGATAGGGAGCATGCATTTAAATGAGACCTCATGCTTGGCAAGCTCCTCTTCAATAAAAATTACTTCTTCCATTATAACCTGGAGGATTTCTTCAAGAAGGTGCACGTGAACAACTGGTTGCCCGGTGCAATGGTGAAGATCTTCTGCTGTCAGAAAGTCCATTTTCTTCACATAATCCATCTCTGCGCTTGGAGTCTCATCTTGTTGGTTGTGGAGCCCGATCTCCAGATTCAGAGATATTATTATTCAGCCATGTCCGTACCCCATGTTTGGTTATGATCCCGGCACGATCCCCATGGTTTTGGGTATCCCGTGGTATTTTCCCATTGTATTTCCCTTATAAAAGAAAGAGATTGTAACACGGCTAGGATTAATGTATTAGGTATTGTGCATTGTAAGGATCTCTAAGATCAAGAAGAGAGATTGTGAGACAGTGAAGAGGAAGTGCAGTGGCTATGCTGCAGGTTGTATCCCTTCACTTTGTTGGACGGTATAATAATAAGGACTGGCAACTTCAGTGTGGACGTAGCCCATTTGGTTGAACCATGATATATCTGTGTCTCTCTTGTAATGTGTATGTGTGATTATATTTACATTTTTGTTATTGTTATTGCTATGCGATCTTGTTTTTCTAACACATCTTTCAACATGTTTTGACTCTTGCTTCCAGGCCCTCCTCGCCAACTGATTTGGGCTTCGACACCTTTAACTTCTTCTTGCCACCTCTCGGCATTGCCCTTTAAACCTGGTAGCAACCATGCATGAGTAGGTAGATGATAAAACATAATGGAAACTAAACATTGAAACGAAACTTATCACCACAGCGAACACAACCTAGAAGAAATAGTACTAGCCATGAAACCTTTCAACTTAACAAAACCAAGCGATAGTTGAGGCTCAACTCGCTGATTTGGGCTGACGTTGAGGCTCAATTTGCCGAGTTGGGCCGACATTGAGGCTCAACTCGCTGTGTTGGGCCGCCGTTGAGGCTCAACTCTCCGAGTTGGGCCGACGTTGAGGCTCAACTCGCCGAGTTTTTATTATTATTATTTTAAAAAAATTTTATTTAAGAAACTTTGCTCTGTTTAGAAAACGAAGTAAGAAAAAAATCCCTTTTGATGGGGCTTGACTTCTAAGCAACTTTTTACAAAAATAAAAGGAGGGGCCCCAATATTTACAAAAAATTTGGGGGGGGGTGTTGCAGCAACAATAATGGTGATTCGCTGGCGAACACAGATCTCTGAAACAAACTCTTAGGGGTAGAAACTTACAAACTGTTGATTTATATGAGTAACAAAATGTCTTCATAGTTCAGCTTTTGTGAATGCATTGATCACTCTCATCATCATGGTCATTTTGGGAAAAGGTAACTTAGAATCATACTTCGTTTCAACTCTCTTAGGGCCTGAGTATGGAGTTTATTTTGGAATTCTACCTCTCAGATGTCAACTAATAAGACTCCATAGGATTGTAACAATATCTCACAGACATATTCGTTTGTTCCTCATTCACATGCTATTTGCATCCTTTTGGATGTTTTTTGACGGATTTTTCCATTTGAGCCTTCCATAAATGAATTTCTTCAACTTCCATCTTTGATTTAGGTTCTTCAATCCATAATGTCCTTTTGTGTGAGCGAGAAATTTATTTGATTATCATGCTTCATGGATGGAGAAGAACCTTGTTGTTGCTGATTTATTTTGGACAACTTCCTTAATTGAATTTACTTTGCTTTTCTCTGCCGTGCTTTAATTGAGGCAAGGATTTCTGGAAATCAAACTCTTTAATCATAAGCTCTTTTGGATTTTATTTGCAGCGTGGGATCATTTTAAATGCCATACATCAGTGAGACATGCTTCCTCTCCATGGGTCTATCTTAGTGGACTCCTTGAGATAGGTATTAATGTTAGAGTGAATGGAGCCCCAAGATAGTAAGAAAGAAATGTTGAATCTTAGTTATTAAAACAGGGTTACTTTTGACCAACAAAAAAAGGATCTCTTCATTCCTGGAAACTCAACGGTGAGAACAAAGTCACAAAACATTACTTTGTAAGTAGGTTTCAGCCTTACAGGATTTTGAGTCTTGTTCGAAGATCTATCTTACCTCTACACCAAAAGCTGAGCTGGGCTTTATTAGAGAAATAATAAAGAAAAACTATGAGCATAAAGCAAGGTGGAAAGCAAAACAAGCTAACTACAGAAAATAATAGAAAACAAAAAACCAAACAAGAAAGCAAGAAAGAAACAAGAGTGTTTATTTATGTACAAAATCCCTCAGAGGACTAAGCAAAGTACTACTTCAAAGCGAGGCCGTTGAGAGGTAGAGTTACTTCCTCTCCTTGTAAGTCTTCCTGTTTGTACGTCGTTGGGCCCAACTTTTCATAAATTTGGTAAGGGCCAACCCATAAATGTTGAAACTTTGTGTGCATTCCCTTACCTTCGTGCAGATGGTCCCATTTCAGAACTAAGTCGCCTACTTCAAAACTTCTCTTGCCAGAATTCTTCTTATCAAACCACCTTTTGACTATGTCTTGGTGATGGTGGAATTGGGCTTTGGATTTTTTCCACGACTCTTCAAGTTTTAGTAGGGTATCAATTCTTGATTGAAGGGCTTGACTGCTAGAACCTCGGGAGGCTTGGGCCAATTGCAAGGATGGGAGTAAAATTTTCGGAGGAAGGATGGCTTCCTTACAATAGACCAGGGTGAATGGTGAAACGCCTAAGGCATTCTTGGGAGTGACCCTATCTGCCCATAAAGCATTCGGGAGAGCTATGTGTCAGCTTCTCTGATTTTCGATTACAGTCTTCTTAAGGATTCGGATGAGATTTTTGTTGGTAGACTCAGCTAATCCATTTCCTTGGGGATAGTAATTGGTTGAATAATGCGGTTTAATTCCTTTATCATAGAGAAATTCATTAATCTTTATAGATGAAAAATAAGTTGCATTATCAAAGACTAGGGAAATTGGAACCCCAAACTTGGTTATGATGTTTTCTTCCAGGAACTTGATAACTGCATCTTCATTAACTTTGCGCATCAGAGCAGCCTCGTCCCATCTTGTAAAATAATTCGTAGATGTTAGAATGTACCAATGATGCAACGAGGAGTTTGGGTTTATCTCGCCAATAATATCTATGCCCCATTGTTCGAATGGTTCAGAGATAATAACTAGCTGCAAGGGTCCCACTGCTTTTGGAAATCTTCTGGCACTTCTTTGGCATACACCACAATTCCTTGCATAAGCATGAGCATCCTTGAAAAGAGTGAGACAATAATACCTAGCTCTGAGAATTTTGTGAGTTGTAGTATCTCCAGAATAATGTCCCCTAGCCGGGCCATCGTGTAATTCTTTGACCACTTTACTTGCATCTTCTTTCTCCAAACATCTGAGAAATATGCCATCCTAATTCTTCCTAAAGAGTACTCCTTCAATGATTTGATAAGCTGCTGATTTTAGACAGAGTGCCCATCTTTGCTTCGAACTCCAGTGCTCCGGCAAATAACCTGACTGCAAATAGTGTACTAGGTCTTCGTACCAAGACTCAGGAGCTGTGAAAATTGGACATACGTCGATCATATTCAACTCGGTTTCACTCCTCCAATATAGCTCTTCATCAGCTGGATTTTCAGTAAGCAGCTTGCATAAACCTTGATCTTTGATACTAGTAGTTGGTTTGAATTCCAAGTCATACTCCTGGATAGCAATGACCCAGTTTCCTCTCCTTTCTCCCAGTTCTTTCTGAACAAAAAGAGATCTAACAGCGGGATGAGGAACTGTGACTTTAGTTCTATTTTTTAGAATATATGGCATGAACTGCTTTACTACCTTGAATATTGCATATGCATGCTTATCTACCACGGGGTAGTTCAGTTCAACACCCTGCAAACCGGTGCTCATAAAAGAAATTGGGTATTCATCTTCTGATTCTACCTTTTGAGTAAGCACAACTACGAGAGAGTTGGAAGCAAAGGTGTACATAATAAAATATTTATCGAAGTCTGGACTCCTTAAAGAAGGCACATTAGCTATAGCAGCCTTAATTTATCTAAATGCAACTTTCTCCAAGTCTGTCCACTTGAATTGTACACTCTTCTTTACCATTTGTTGCAAAGATTTAATGATCTGAGCAAAGTCTGGTATGAACCTTCGAACAAAATTAATGGTGCCCATAAATGATTGCATAGACTTTTTGCTATGGGGCATGAAAATATTGTTGATAGCCTGCACTCTCTCTTGATCTATCAAGATTCCCTTCTTTGAAATGATATGACCCAAAAGCTTTCCCCCAAGAACAGCGAAAACACTTTTCTTGGGGTTCAAGGAAATTCCATACTTCCTGCAGCGATCAAAAATCTGCTTCAAGTGGAACACATGGTCTTCCCTTTTCTTTGAGAAAACTGTCACATCATCTAGATAAACCACTACACATCTACCGCCCAACCCTCGGAAAGCGATGTCCATGGATCGCTAAAAATTAGCTCCTGCATTTATCAAGCTGAATGGCATTCTTCGATATGCAAAGGTTCTCCACTTTGTACGAAAAGTGGTTTTGGGTCGGTCTTCCTCCGCTACCAACACTTGATTGTATCTAGAAAAACTGTCTAGCAGAGAGAAAAGCTTTGTCATGTCCCCTTCCATCAATCCGGTGCAAGGGAGGGAAACATGACTGACATATCGGGCTTATTGACAATCTCAGCCCCATTCATTACTAAGAAATGCATGGATAATTAAAACTTCTATGTGCAATTCATACTCAATATAAACACAGTAGAATTAATCGAATTTGCATACACACAAACAGTAATGCATCAACATATTTAACTCAAGTAGATGGTGAATCAATAGACAGCGAATCAATCCCGTTCTTAGGCTATGCACAAACTTCATATCAACCATATTAAGGTATTCATTTCATTTCAATTGGCATGAATAGTTAACATTCAGGATTAACACATTGCTGAACACATAATGCAAATAAATTAATCCACAGAGAATACTTATCTTGAAATGAAAATGTTCAAACAACTGGCTACGTGAGAGCAACGTTCCACCCAACCATAGATCTTTGTCCAGCCTATATTCTTTCAGCTGAGAGATCACCCCCGAGTTGGGCTATGACTCCACTAAGGAGGAACTAGATAGGCTCACTCACAGCCATGGATTCACTCAAACAGTTATGCTAAGCCAACACACAGCTGGGTTTATCAAGCATGCAATAAGGAAAGGATGAGGATGCTAAGCCAGTGAGCTCAACCACAGAGCTACAGACATCTCAAGCTAAACTCAAGCAATCCAATCCTCTGTTCAAACATCCACACTTGGATTTTCTCCCATTTCTGGCAACAAAATTACTCAATCCCGTCACTGGATTTCTTGGCTATAAAAACTGGGTTTTCCAATGGATTTCAGGGTAGCTAATGCTCTCAAATTCGCCCCAAAGTCCATACCTATGGATCCCCCATTGGATTTCACTGTCAAATACCAATTATGGACGTTTATGGCTCTTCAAAACATGGGTTCTTTCACAGTTGCGATTTTTGGTTTTTCTCACTGCCGGGAATTCGTTTTTGGATGATAATTGATGCTAGGTTCTTTCACCATGGGATGGGAATGAGGAAGAAGCAATCCCCATGAGGTAGAGTAACTTGTGGTATAAGAAAACAGAGCCCATACTCTGCCATACGAATTTCTGGGCTGCCCATGCTCCATTGAAGCCATGGACTGAAATCTCCAACAACTTCCTTACAGCATAAATAAATATCAGCAAAGTAAGTCAAATAGGTTCTCAAGGTGACATATGGCAGCCTGTGGTTCAATCCCACAGCCCCCTCACCACTCCCTAATGGATACACATGGCCCCTTCTCATTCATTGCCTCCATAGCTAGTTTTGGTATTTTATTGCATGATGTTTATTTACATCATTTTTACAATGTTCCATGGATAAATAACACATGGGTAACATAATGTCTAGTACTTTTCTTTTAGATAAAATTTAAGCTTCCACTAGCAGGGCCTTGGCGTTGAGCTCCACGCTAGGAAAACATACATCACATGTATACAATATTTACATTAAAAGCTAATATATCCTAAGGGTCAAAATGGGGTATTACAAGCTCTAATCCTGACACCATCTACAGTATTTGCTCCATTGGAGGCACATGATAGTTGTCTTTATCGGAAGCTTTATTTAAGTTTCGGAAATCTACACACAATCTGATTTCTCCCGATTTCTTCTGGACGGGAACTAAATTAGCCACCCATTCAGAATGTCAGACTTTAAAAATAATCTTTGCATCCAACAATTTTTTTAACTCTTGAATTAGAGGCTCAAGTGTCGGATGCATCCTTCTTAATTGCTGTTGAAATGGCTTAACACCTGCTTTCATTGGTATTATGTGTTGAATGATGCAAGTATCATATGTTTCCAGATCCTCATAGGTCCAAGCAAAAAGGTCTTTATACTGCTGCAACAGTTTGATGAATTTACTTCTCTCGCCCGGCATACAACATTTACCAAGATTAACATATTTTGGTTCTGCCTCTGTGCCTAGATTCACCGATTCATGCTGCATGGAGGAGCTGTGAGTTTTAACATTTGCTAGCCTCTTGAACTTGCTCTGCAGATCGAACATTCCTTCAAGAGTTCTCACTCCCTTGGGTATAAAGTTTTCTTTAACAACATTTTTATTTTGAAGATCTGAATCATGCTTCTCTTCATCTATTATGGCTTCTTGGAAGACATATTCATTCGTTAAGAAGTTGATGATCTAATCATCATCATCGAAAACTCTAATATTTGTAATATTATCTGGGACAGAGGGCCTGAAAATTAATTCAATAGAGCATTTGCTATTAGTAGGCACTAATTTGGAAGCAGAAGTTTCTAACAAATTAGCTACAACATTCTGTAGCCTAGGAATGGAATTTATATTGAAAGCATCAAAATATGAAATCAAATTCCAAACCTCAAATTGATAACCCTTTAAGTGCGGAGAAAGGCAGTGAATTATGTCTCTCATTTTCCTGACAACTATTTCTGAATCACCAAAGACTTTCAAACATTTGACATTTAAACCAATAGCTTTCTTTAATCCATGGACCAGAGCTTCATAATCAACAGTGTTATTCGTACATTCAAACTCTAATCTACACGATAAAAAATGCTTGTTTCTTTGGGGATCAATCAAAATACAACCGGCTCCCGTTCCTTCTTGATTTTTAGAGCCATCAAAGTAAATAATCCAAAAAAAAATTTCTTCTTTAACGAAGTTAGTGTCATTAGCACCTAAGTCAGTAACTAATCCCACTATGTTACAATCAATATCATCAATCCGTGAGAAATGAAGGAGATCAGACTTTTTATCTGAATCATGGCTAACATCTTCTGATTTATAATTTCCTTGTTCAATTTCTAAGAAATAATTTCCCAAAACTGAAGATGAGAAAGCTACAGCTTCATTCTTTTCCTCTAACTGAGTTACATTTTTCTTCATGTGAGGTTCTCTCAGTATTTTGATTTGATTTTGACTATTTTGGTAAGGTAACCACAAATGAGACCAATCTGTCGCAAAGTAACCGTTTAGTTTCGCAGACCAGTCCCTACTCAAAATTAAACCATAAGCCTCAGGAATATCAACCACCATTATGTCAATGAATTGACACACCCTAGAATCAGCTGACAATCTAATAAGTACATCTTTCAATTCACCAATGACTTTAACCGCAATTCTATCTAACTGTATGATTTGGGATGGGGATGGGATTGGATGCCCATTAATATTTTTGCAAATAGACAAAGGCATGACATTCGAACTGGCACCAGATTCCACCAAACAATTATGCACATTATGATTAAAAATTTCAAAAGTCAAGAGGAAAGGCAGGGTCTGTGATCTAGATTTTCCACCAATGTTAGCTTCGTTCATTTCAGAATTTTCTTCAGTGTTACCTAACGGAGTGCTAGATTGTGGATCAAAGGATTCCAGCAGTTTCTTTCTTTGTTGGGGCAGACTAAACATATCGAATATGGAGAAATTTGCTTTTGATTTCTTAATATCTTCGATTATGTCATAACCCATATCACATTCTTTTGAAACTTTTGGCTGATTTTCTATTTTTTTCAAAGAAACTTTTGGTTGTTTGGTAGGTTCCGTGTTTGGTTCTTTTGTTACTGCCATGTTTGTCTTAGGGTGGGGAGGAATGATAGTTATGTGCCGCTTAGATATTTCTTTGGTAAACTTAGCTTTAGGAACATCTAAGGTCTGATCAAGCAACGGACCTTTACTCTTGGTGGTGACATTAATAGATGTTGCTTGAACTTCATCAGCAAGATCTTCAAAAGACGGTTCTTGGGTAAGGGTCCAATCCCAAAGGATCATCGTGACATCGGGAGCGGGTTCCTCTTACTTAGGAATTTGTTTTTCCTGAGGATCTTTCTACACATAAATTTGTGCATCTAAAATTTGATTCAGTACCAAACTCATTGAATTGATCCACTGTTGACAACTCTTTTCTGAGTGTTGTTCTTGATGGAAGGTACAAAAATGGTCCATGCCTACCTCATTTAAATTTAGCACAACATAATTATTTATAGGAGGATTTGGTTGTCCACCTTCATCCCTTCTCTTGTAGAAAGGCTTGAATGGCTGCCTCGAAGAGCTAGCTGCCTTATCCTTCTCCAAATCTACAATTTTATTAGAAAGTGTTTGCATCATTTTTACCACATTTTCTAAATCAGCTGTTGGTTCTTGTTTATTTCTAGTTAGCAAAAGAGGCTTCTGAGCAGCTACTGGCTTTGATTCTAGATCAAGAGAATGTTTAGAAATGCTATCTGCTTCCTCTTCTACCTTCTTGGCTTCTTCAAAGTTTTCTATCAAGGTAGTTTTCTTTGTTCTTTTAACGAACATTGCTAAAGGGGGGTCAAGAGCTATTGTATAATATTCCACTAAACATTCTTCAGCGGGCTTTGTTGCATCACTAAAGTTATTTAACAATGTTTTAAATCTTTAATTAAACTCTTGAACTTTCTCTTTCTTTTCCATTCTCATAGATAACAATTCTTTCATAAGAATAGCTACTGTCTTTTGGTTTCCATACTTCTTTAAAAAACATTTTTCAAAATCTTCCCAATTTTCTATTGAGCTAGTTTGCAGGCTAAAGTACCATGGAGATACTTTGGGTTCAAAGGTATAAGGAAAAAGGCAGAAGACTACATCTTCATGTTCTACATTAATAAGATTCAAAGCTAAATAAAAACTTTTAAGATGAGCTTTAGCAGAAATTACTTTCCCAGGATCGTATTTAGGAAAAACCTTTTCTGGGTTTTTGGGCAAATCGTGGAATGGCCCAACTAGATTTAGCGCCCCTCTTCCTCTCCAAGAATGCATAGCCATGACTCTGGTGGAGAATGTCGTGGTGTATGCGGTGGAGAATTACGAGGAGTATGCTGCAGGGTATGTGGCTCTTCTTGATTTGGAGGAGTTTCGGGTCTGAATTCATTAAAAGGTTCAGTGATTTCTCCTAAAGATAAATCTAACAATTCTTCTAAGCTTTGAACTAGAACGGAATCTCTTGTATATTGCGTTCCCCTCCTAGGAGCTCTAATTCTGGGAAGCAAAGGAACAGTAGTTAATCCTCCAAGACTTCTAACGTAAGAGCGAGTATGCCTTCTAGAATGATTAACCTCTTCAAAAGGGACAGCATACAATGTTTCTTGTTGTTCTGTTTCAGAATTGGGATTTTCTTGATTTCTTGATTCCAAATCTAAATTGTCTGGTATAGCTGTTTCAAATGGGTTTTTAGTGGGATTTCTTCTAACGGAAGGATATCCTCTGCCATCCATGCATTGGTGGCCCTCCTTCTAGTGCCAAAAACTATTGATGCCTCAAAAATCGTAGCATCAATCAGCAAGGGATTCTCCCTGGTAAGCAAGCCCAATTAGATCGCTCACCTTTTGGGGGAATCCGTCCGGTTAACGGTTCCAGCTACCGTGTAAGATTTAAATATTTGTATTCTTTGTACCAGTTGCGGCCCGATCCACCATTTATGTGTTTTATTTTTAAAGATGATATGCAAGTGCTCTAAGCTAAATGCAGGCAATTAAGCAGAATTAATCTAAAAATGTATAAGCAAATCTAATCTATCCTTGCAAGGAGCAAACTGAAAGTATGAGCAATAAACTTAAAGAAACATCTAAAGATATCACAGATAGCTATTTAATCATAAAGATGCATTTCCAGCAGAAAATAGAAGATATCAAAATAGCTTTGATTTAATTAAAACATTTCATTGCTCATTTAACACATAAATTCTGCAAAGGGAAGGAAATCATTCATAGCAGAGAATTAATTCACAATAGCGAGGAAAGATCTCATGGAAAATGTATGAAAGATGCATAAATAGTTCAGCAATTATCCACCACAATCCCAAACAAAATGCTGCGCTGACTTCCACAGGCCCAAAATGATTTTCTTAGTCATGTAGGAGAAATAGTTCACATACACAAGAAGAGTGTCCTTTCACCTGCCAAAAGTCTTTTTACTATCTTCTATTCATCTATATATAGCCTTACAAAATGCTCCAAGAGCTGCCACATGTACTCTAACCCCCCTGATTCTTTTAATTTGTCTTTTAGTGCCCATTTTACAAAAGTAGAATAAATCCTCAAAATATTTTACAAAAGGAAAAGGGAGCAAAACTCCAGTTGTCTTTAACATTTAAAATATATGGGAAAAACATTCTCTAGACTTTAATCAGTAAATAGGAAATGCCAAATCAACTCTCTGTTGGTGCTTCTGCTACAACTGGCACCACTACTGCAACAGGTGCTTCTACTACTGCTATTCTGCTTGCTTCTTCTATGTAATGTATCCAAAGGTTTGTTTCTCTAATAATGGCGCTCGCAGGGATAGGGAGCATGCATTTCAATGAGACCTCATGCTTGGAAAGCTCCTCTTCAATAACAATTACTTTTGCCATTGTAACATGGAGGATTTCTTCAAGAAGGTGCACGTGAACAGCTGCTTTCCCGGTGCAATGGTGAAGATATTTTGTTGTCAGCAAATCCATTTTCTTCACATAATCCATCTCTGCGTTTGGAGTCTCATCTTTCAACATGTTTCAACTCTTGCTTCCAGGACCTCCTTGCCAACTAATTCGTGTTCGGACACCTTTAACTTCTTCTTGCCACCTCTCGACATTGCGCTTTAAACCTGGTAGCAACCATGCATGAGTAGGTAAATGATAAAACATAATGCAAAATAAACATTGAAACAAAACTTATCACCACAGTGAGCACAGCCTGGATGAAATATTACTAGCCAGGACAACTTTCAACTTAACAAAACTGAGCGACAGTTGAGGCTCAACTCACCAAGTTGGGCTGATGTTGAGGCTCAACCCACCGAGTTGTGCCAACATTGAGGCTCAACCCGCCGATTTGGGCCGACGTTGAGGCTCAACCCGCCGAGTTGGGCCAACGTTGAGGCTCAACCCACCGAGTTGGGCCGACGTTGAGGCTCAACTCGCCGAGTTGGGCCGATGTTGAGGCTCAACTCGTCGAGTTGGGTCGACGTTGAGGCTCAACTCGCCGAGTTGGGATGACGTTGAGGCTCAACTTGCCAAGTTGGGCCGACATTGAGGCTCGACTCACCGAGTTGGGACAACTTTAAGGATTAACTCGCCGAGTTGGGCCGACGTTGAGGCTCAACTCGCCGAGTTTTTTTTTTTTTAAATTTTTTATTTAAGAAACTTTGCTCTCTTTAGAAAACTAAGTAAGAAAAAAGGCCCTTTTGATGGGGCTTGACTTCTAAGCAAATTTTTACAAAAGTAAAAGGAGGGGCTCCAATATTTATAAAAAAATTTGGGGGGCTGTTGCAACAACAAGAAGATTATTTTAAGCAAAATAGAGATTACACTACAACATTCACACATAATACATAGAGATTGACCCTGGAAACCCTTAACTATGAAAACCATGAAAACATAGAGCTGCACCTCGTATTTTATCATTATGATTATTAACCACTCACAATATAAATATAGATATTCCGCAACATCCAAAACCATAATCCATTAACCCAAATTAGAAACAGACCCCAATCCCTTAACCAAGATTAAATTACATATTTTTAGAAAAGAACCCAGTCGCCAGGCGCACCATCGTCAGATGCAACCCCCCCACACACATGAAAAGAATATAACACATACCAACACATATGTGGTAGGATTGATATAATCATTGATGTCCTATTTTTAGATTATACAAATGGTCCATGATTCCATTGTCTAAATCAACCCACATCTACTCAATGAATCTTTCTCCCTACAAGGGATCTAATGACTCGCCTACTTTCCTATTGGACTTCTCAAAATAAATCTATTGTTGTTTTAGATTCAAGTTGGCATAAGTTTCAAAATTCATGGGAGTCCTTATGGTAGACGAAAATTGTATACTGACCAGTTCAATGTTGCTTGGTGAATTTTACATTTGATCCTAGGTCCACTTGTTAGAGCATTGAGGTAGAATTTGTTTGGGAATCACTCATTATTAACTTGATGCAAAGATCATTAATTATTTTGGTGGATGGGTTTAACATCTAAGTAAGAATATTCCTCATCGTTTTTGTGAACTTATCATCCTCCAAGATCTTGAGGAATTGATTCTTCAATCCTTACACATCATCCTCTATAGGGTGTCGAGGAGTATTATACCCTACTTAGTGACCTTTCCATTAGGATCCATAGAAATTTTAGAGTTCTAATGCTTATTTTTATGGAATAGCTAGTGTCTCGCATTACTTTAATTTCATCCTTCAAGTACTCCTCTTTTTAAGTTTCATTAAAAGTAGGGGCCTATTGATGCCTTGGTTGTGTATGTGCTGGAATAGTGTCCAAGGAAAACCCAGCCAAAGGATTCAGATAATTCTATGCAAGTATTACCCTATCCTCGAGTTGTTTGGTGTGGTTAACACCCATGGATACAAAGGCCTCCGCTGTCACTTGTGAGTGTTTGATCCTAGAAAGGATCTATCTTCCTGTGAGGAAAGACAAGAGTTTTACTACTCCTAAGAGTTAGTTTAAGTTGGAAGATAAATCTAATCTAAGTCAATCCTATTCTAAAAGGAATGATTTGTTTGTGCACAAGACAACTTGATCTAGAAAAATACTAAGTCTTTTCATCAATTTAACAGATATGCAAAACTGGATCCTGACTCAGTAGCTCAAGGTATAATCAGTTAAAGACATTCAACCAACTATAGCTTGAGTATTAAGTGCATTCAAGTTCATCCTGTATCTGGAATGTTAATTGATAAATTAACATTAACTTAATGCTTACTGTGAATCATTTGCAGAAATCGATAAAATGTTTTAGATAAAGACATTCATTTAAAACATCAATTATAGAGATCACGAGTTGAGATAAATATGAACTATTGACCCATGCAAGTTATTGATTGCAAATAATAAACAATATTTGTGAATGTGTCAAAGCAAAATCACAATCCATCAAAGATATTTGACAAATTCTAACATAAGAGATAGCTAAAGAAAAACTAATTGTGTATTAAGGCCTGCAAAATATTACATAGTCCACAACAATAGAGCATCTCCAGTATCCTTTGGCGATTCTGTCACATATCCATCCCCCCTTTGCTATGAGATATAAAACCCCTTAAATACTAATTACAAAGTAATCATTCAGGATCAAATCTCCCACAGGACAAGGATAGTCAAAACCAAATTATCCTAAAAAAGTCCAAGAAAAGGCTACCTCTTGGCCTAAAACATCTAACAATCCTTATACATAGGAATAATAGACCATTTCGAATCCCAAACTGGGCATCATACAGTTGTTTAAAAGTTTGCATCACATATCTTCAAGAAGATCACATCATAAGCTGAGAAGAATCAGGATAGATCATGACCTGTTGATGGTAGCTGGCGGAGAACATATGAAATATTCCCTGGATTCATGAGGAGCAGACATATCTTCAAAGACCGAAAAAATCAATTAACAGATCATCCTCGAGAGGAATTGCGGGGAACACACGTGGCACGTTGATGATTAAGTCCCGAATAATTGTATTATCTTGATCAAAGCATCTTTTCTCATCCTTCTTATGCTTGTAGAAAAGGATCCATTCATATGTGAATTGGATCTCACCATCTTCCTTTTCACTATCTGTGCTATCATCAGAAACATCAGCATCGAATGGTGCAGGAACTAGTTCAGAGTATTCCACTGGCTGAGGCTCTTTCTCAACAGAATGCTTGTCAGGAAAAACACAAATCCTCCGCATTTTACTCACAACATGCAATTGTTAGTAGAGATATTTAAAATGCCAATCAAAATTTACATATATTATCGTAAACAAATCAGATTATTAATAGCAATCCATATAGGAAGTAAAACCACATAATTTGACACAGACTGAGTATATCTAACTGGCATGATTGCACATCTATGAGATGCAGAGTGCAATTATCGTTTCCGTGAGCGAACTATCATTCAATCCCATATCAATTTAAATTTGGCATAAGATCATATAGGTTTACATAACAACACATGCGATTAACAGTCAAATCTCAGAGTTTTGATCATCAAGAAATCATTAGATTCAAAGATTTCACGTCTGATCAAGCATAACGCAGATGAAAAACTTCATCAACACTCAAAAACGACGAACTGAGAACCAAAAATAAAAAATTTAAATCATTTCTATCAGATGTGACCAGGGTCGTCAGATCATCATAAATCAACAGTCGGGATGCGAGATGCAGGATGCCAAGTGCGGGCACTTGTTATTTGAAAATATACAGATCGTTCTGTAATCCGCATCCTACAAATGCGGGTTGTGGGTTGCGGGACACCAAACACAACGCATGGTCAAAGTACTTCCCGCATCCTACAATTGCAAGTTGTGGGAAGTATAAACTATTATTTATTAAGAGGTCTTTCCGCATCCCGCAATCGACAATTTGTGGGTTGCGGGTTACGGGACACCAAACACAACGCGTGGTCAAAGTAATTCCCGCATCCCGCAATTGCGGGTTTCGGGAAGTATGAACTATTCTTTATTAAAAGGTCTTTCTACATCCCGCAATCCATAATTTGTGGGTTGCAGGTTGCGGGAAAAGAAACTTTAAATGCAAACCAAAGAGTCCGCAATTTGCGGGCTGCGGGTTGTGGGATGATCGAAATTTTTCAACCAAAAACTTATTTATGCAATTCATAAAAACACACTAAAATGCATAATTTTAAGAAAGAAAATTTACTAACTTAATTACATCAAATCAAAGGCAGCAAGATGAATGGAAAACAGGCTGAAAAAACCCCCGAAAAATTGATTAAGTTACTCTTCAATATGAAATTGGGGCTCCCATATTTTGGATAAAACATGGGATCTGTTGTGCCTACAACAGGGCCTCCATTGGGGATTTCTAAATCCATTTATTCATTGCATCGCCAACAGCTTGACTAGTTATAGAAATCCCTATGGTCATTGATCTATAAACAAGGGAATTGTATCCGACTTACTCCACCAACATGGATCCTTTGCAAAAATTAGTTCTAGTTTGTGTTCTTAGTCTTGTAGAGAGATATATGTTCCCTTGATGGTTGCAAGTCCTCTGTTCTTAGTGCATCTTGTGCACAACAACCAACTAATAGTACTGATCATAATTAGAACCATTATTTTAAGATCCTATGTTTTAATCACCAAACAAGCATTCAATAAATGGCTCTACCTCCATATATCGACAAGAAATGTTTGTGAGAACATTGGTTTACAATTGGTTCCAAGAACTCCTATTGGGATTTGTTGGCCTGAATAAATGCCTAATAAATATACAACCGACTACGTGTCTATCAATCTACAATGAATTTGTTGTGCAAACTTTGTTTACTATCCCGATTTCATGTGCTTGAACTATTTAACACTAATTGTGAAAATATTGGACTTCCACTAAAGATTTTAATGCATGCAATGTGTATGTATCTTAATTATTTACCCTAGTGAAGGGGAAACCATACTCAATGCATTCATCGACGTGTAAGAAATTGTCAATGAGAAACCTTACAACAAGTATGAGATGGAAACTATTCATGCATTATCTAATTTATCTTTATATGGAAATGGAAATTTCTGAATTCTCAACAGGAATCATCCTTACCTTCCTCAGTACTTTGCCTTTACTAAGGGGGCAGATCCTTTTCTGCCACTTCGCTTCGCTCAATACTCTAGGGAATTGCAGAGTTGCTTCTCCCAAAATTTACTGATGTTAGGCCTCGCCTAACTTGTCCTTTAGCCACAAATTATTCCACTTGGGATATGCCCAACAAGCACCCAATGTCCAAGGTGTTGAAGGTAGTATTTAATGTCCCTTTTTAAGAAATTTATTAAAATGGCAAAATTTTCACTATTTTCCCTAATTCGACCTTTGACTAGTTTTGATGTCTAGGTCTCCAAAATTTTCCAAATGCTACCAAATATTATGAGGAAGTTTATTACTGATATTAAGACTTTATTATGATGTTCAAGGCTGACTTAATACCATTAAAACGCTTCTGCAAACTCCTTTAAGATTTTGGTCAATGTATGGTATTTTACTAGCAATTTCTCTTTGACCAGTATTGGTCCCTTGGTCTCCAAATGACTCCAAATTATCCCAAATTGCTACAGAAGGTACTTGGATGATATTAAGACATATTTTTAATTTGTATGGATTCTTTGGAGTGTTCATACTACTTCTGCAACTACTCTTTCAAATTTTTTCAAGATAGGGAATTTACTAGCAAATTGTGGTTCAAATCCCGTAGGGGTAGATGACGAAAATTACTTTCCAAATGCACTCAATACAACTCGAATTTCTGAATGGAATAATGGTACATATAAATTACATCAACATGAAATCATATGAATCACCATTCAACTTTTAATGTCTTCTATAACTCCCTTAAATCATATGCAAAAATATTAGTTTCAACCTTGGGGGAAATGATAGGCAATCTTCTCCAAATGCTATGAAACTCAACAAAATGACTCCAAATGCTTATGTACTGAAAACTAAAGTCATATGATACATCAATAACAATCCATTCATCAATAAACCATCATTATTTTACTTATCCATTCGAATCCATCAACATTACATTGGTTCACAACAAGGTATTGGGGAAATGGCACTGTTTCTTCATTAAACATTAGATTTACATCATTCCAACTACATTTTCAACCTGAGACATTTCTTAAGATAAATAATAGATTATATGAATCTTACTACAACATAAATGGGGCATTAGAATCTCCCCCAAAGAGTACAATAGCTCACCAAAAGCGCCCTCCCTCAAGGAGCAAGAATATGTAATGAAAACTGGAAATGGTTGAGTGAGTGATCTGCACTAGAAGAAACCATGAGATTCCCTGTATCTTACACCTAAAAATAAAGACTCCATTAAATCTCCATTAAATACATGAATGTCCTCTCCAAACACCAACTTGGATGGGAATCTTTCACCCTCGAAATTGGCTAAGGCAAGAAATTAGTCATCCACTAGCTCTTCTCTCACAAATGCAATTGCAAATTCTAAAAATGATCAAAATATGCTATTATTCTTTGTTCATGACTTTTATAAACTTCTAATGTCCTACATGGGTCTAATTCCTTCCAAGAGCTTCATGCCAACTCAAGTTGGGAAGATATTCCCAAGTATGCCACTTGTCCTTTCAATTCTAGCTCCCTCCTTCTCCAAATTTGACTTGGTGTCTCTTTGGCTTCCCTAACTCACTTGAGCGCCCTCTTGGAGGCTATTTTAGCCCTGAAATGTCATATATGTCAGATTTCATCCTTCAGGTCTGATTTGTGTCATAGGTGTCATAGAATCTTCATAATTGTTGTCATAGAGCTAGGGAATCTAGCCCAAGTGTCCCACTAGCTCCAAATTGCCTCTTCCTCTTCCATGGGAGTTACTATTCCTCTACATTTCGACCTCATTGACTCATGCCAAGTATTATTCACTTCCAAATCATCCCAATAAAATTATACTTCTCATGGATTCGAATTGAAAAGAGGAGGATGCCATGTGGCATAGAAAATCTAGCTTGTGTGGGTCACACTTCCCCCATGTGTCTTCATGATCAAATGCCACTTTGATTTTCAATTTTTATAAATTTATTTATCTCCTTTATTAAATATTTATGCTATTCTGATTTCCACACATCATTTATTATCCCCCTTATTCCAAGTCCCAAAGCTTCCACCCCCAAACTAGGAAACTAGTAATTTTCCTCCTTGGCAATTATTTGACCCTTAGCATCAATTTGAAAAAATATCATGAAGATGGCCAATGGGCTTAGGCCATTGTGACCAAATGCAAAATTTGGAACATGACAAATCCTCCCTTCCCAATATTGCTTGTTCTCAGGCAATTTCAAACATGGGTGTTGAAGAACTTGCTTTCTGTATAATTCTTTGAAGTTGCCACTGAGTTGCCCAACTTTGAGTCTTCGAGATTCCATGAAGATTTTATAGAGGAACCGCCATGCTTGATGCTGCACTACTCTTATTAAACTCACTTTATTAAGTGGGGAAACCATTCCCCATATTATTTGTTTCCCCCCAAAATTGAAACCAATGAGACTAAGAATTATCCCAGGGTCCCATTGCTTGTATTGCACTCCAACAATTAGAAGTGCTCTCCAATTCATAGTTCCTGGATCCCATTTTCTTGTATGCATTCTTCCCAACATCATGAGTACAAAATATATATCATCAAAGTGCATAGTAACATAATTAAAATGATCATCAAGAAGATGCTTCATCAAAGAATAGTGAAAGTGCTTATACCTCCAAGCAAGTAGACCACCATTTTCCAAGTGCATACAAGGATCAAGTGACCAATCAAATCTGCTCCAATGACATAGGTGAGGATCCCATGTCCTATAACTCTGCTCCAAAAGGATGTGATATGCATCAAAAGATTCAGCCATGTATTCTTTCATCCAAGAAGTGAATGAAGAATCTCCACTAAAATCTGAACCAAATAATGAGAAAAAAAACAATGAGACTTCAAATGACTCAAAGAAGTCTCACCCATACATCCATGAATGTGAGAATCATAAAGACATAAGAAAGTATGTGGCTTCCAACAAAAATTTTCTCCAATCATAAATCTATTCACCCAAGTGTTGGATGAAGCTCCTCCAACATCAAATGAAGCAAGTGTTGAGCAAGAAAAAACATGAGTCTTCAAGTGACTCAAATGCATATCATAGGTGCATCCAGGTATATGTGCATAATCATAAAGTAACAAAGGATGCTACTAAAAATGTGAATAATAATGTGCTCCAACCATGTCATCATAAAAAGTAAATCTAGGAGTTCCATACTCCTCATGTGGCACCATAAAAAAGAACCCTTTCACCCATACTTCATTGAGACTAATGTTGCAAAACATGTAATTGTAGGATGTAGGAGAATGAACTAACTCACCCAAATGATCAAAAAGTGCAGAAGTTTCATCATGGGAAGGATCCATATGGGTAGTATCATGCAGATCCTTTAAAAGTGTGAAACCTTTGTTGTACATTAGTTCCAATGTAGAGGAATCATGCTCTTCTTTTAAAATTGCATAACCTTCATCCAGAGACAATTCAAGTTCCTCTTCCACCACATCAAGTGTTTGGATATCATCAAGTTAATATTCAAACACATCAAGAACATTCAAATTTCCACATTTCTCATGCTCCACCATGTCATGATAATCCTCCAAACAACCTACCATTTGACAATCTGAAACATAGGAGGAAAAACAAGTATCTTGCAACTTTTCAAGAATTTGCTCATTTTGAATTGTGAGCTTATGATTATCCTCATTATTCTTCAAGTATGCATAGTGTAACAATTCATTAATCTCAAACAAATGGTTTCTATCAAAAATCAAAGACATGAAATTACCTTTGATGTGGCACATTGCTCTTTGAATCTTCTCCATGTCTTCAAGGAAGGATGTTTCCTCCAATGAAGTAGCTCTCCAACAAGAATTTGACACCAATGCTTGAGTGTCATGGAGAATGCTAAGTGACTCTTGGATCTTCTTTTCATTCATATTTAAGGACCCTTCAATAAAATGAGGCTCTTGCAAATGAACCTCCTCATCTTCTTCCTTCTTGCTTGGACCAACTTCATGAAGCTCAAGTGGTGATGGGGAAGTTGATCTTGTTTCTTCTTCAAGTGCTACAAGGTCTTCATTTTCACGCTTAGGTGAATTTTGTATTGCAAAAATAATTTCAAAAGTGATCTCTATGTCACCAACATAGAGGTGTGAGCACCCGTCAGTAGGTACTCCTTGATTCATGTCAAAGGTAGAATGTGTCTCGAAATGATCTTCAATATTTTCAATAGGATCTTCTTCAAGTTCATGGGATCTATATTCATCTTTCACCTTCAAGCAATCTGATGTACTTTTCCCCTTGTTTTCCTTAGGATCAATATCTTTGGAATCTCTTTTTGAAGAAAATCCAAAAACTCTCATCCAGTGGGAAAGAGATGTATTCTTTGAAGGTTCAGATATTTCACTACTCTTTTCACTCACACACAGATGCCTTTCTCTCCAAGGCCTTTTACAAGAAGGGCATAAACCTTTCTGTACTAACTCCACATATTCATTTTTGGGTCTATTTGCAAACACACAATCAACATAGTATTCAAAAGATATGGTATTTTGTGTATCTTCCCTTGAAGCAAGATATTCTTGATATTTTTGATATTGTTGGGGCAAGGTTTTATATGTTGCTCTCCATCTTTGTAACTCATTCATAGAATTATACTTTGGTGGTGTGTCATACTCATATTTATCATACACGTGGTCATAATAATAATCTTCATTTCTCCTAAAATTGTAAGAAGTGTTGCATGATGGCACTTCTTCCTCAAACCATTCACATTCTACTTCATATTGTTCGCAATCATCTGCATATTCCTCATAAGAATTGTACTCATAGGATTCATAATAATAGTAAGACATGGCTGAAAATTATTCTTCAATGTATGTATTAATCCACAGGTGAAAGGACCATCCTATGATACCATTTTAATGTCCCTTTTTAATAATTTTATTAAAATGACAAATTGTTCACTTTTTTCCCTAATTCGACCTTTGACTAGTTTTGATGTCTAGGTCTCAAAATTGCTCCAAATGCTCCCAAATATTATGAGGAGGTGTAATAATTATATTAATACTTTATTATGATGTTCAGGTATGATTTAAGACCATTAAAACACTTCTACAAACTCCTTTAAGATTCTGGTCAATGTATGGTATTTTACAAGCAATTTCTCTTTGACTAGTATTGGTCCCTTGGTCTCCAAATGACTCCAAATTATCCCAAATTGATACATAAGGTATTTTTATGATATTAATACATATTTATAATTTTTATGGATGATCTAGAGTGTTCGTATGACTTTTGCAGCTCCTCTTTCAAATCTATTCAAGATAGGGATTTTACTAGTAAATTGTGGTTCAAATCCCCTAGGGGTAGATGATGAAAATGACTTTCCAAATGCACTCAATACAACTCAAATTTATGAATGGAAGAAGGGAAAATATAAAGGAAACCAACACGAACTCATATTCATCACCATTCAACTTTTAATGTCTTCTATAACTCCCTTAAATCAGATGCAAAAAGACTAGTTTCAACCTTGGGGAAATGGTAGGCAATCTACTCCAAATGCTATGAAACTCAACAAAATGACTCCAAATGCTTATGTAATGAAAAATAAAATCATAAAATACATCAATAAAGTTCCATTCATCAATAAACCATTATTATTTTACTTATCCATTCGAATCCATCAACATTACATTGGTTCACAACAAGGTAGTGGGGAAATGGCACTATTTCTTCATTAAAAATTAGATTTATATCATTCCAACTACATTTTCGACCTGATACATTTATTAATATGAATACCAGAGTATATTAATATTATTACAAAATAAATGGGGCATTATAATCTCCCCCAAAGAGTACAATAGCTCACCAAAAGCGCCCTCCCTCAGGGAGTAAGAATATGAAATGAAAACTGGAAATGGTTGAGTGAGTGAGATGCACTAGAAGAAACCAAGAGCTTCCTTTTCGCTTGAAAATTAAAATAAAGACTCCATTAAATATCCATGAAATACTTTAATGGCCTCTCCTAACACCAACTTGGATGGGTATCTTTCACCCTCGAAATTGGCTAAGGCAAGAAACTAGTCATCCACTAGCTCTTCTCACACAAATGCAATTGCAAATTCTAAAAATGATCAAAATATGATATTATTATTTGTTCATGACTTTTATAAATTTATAATGTCCTCCATGGGTCGAATTCCTTCCAATAGCTTCATGCCAACTCAAGTTGGGAAGAGATTCCCAAGTATGCCACTTGTCCTTCCAATTCTAGCTCCCTCCTTCTCCAAATTCGACTTGGTGTCTCTTTGGCTGCCCTAACTCACTTGAGTTCCCTATTGGAGGCTGTTTTTATCCCTGACATGTCATATATGTCATATTTCAGACTTCAGGTCTGATTTGTGTCATAGGAGTCATAGCATCTTCATCATTGTTGTCATAGAGCTAGGGAATCCATCCCAAGTGTCCCACTAGCTCCAAATTGCTTCGTCCTCTTCCATGGGAGTTACTCTTCCTATACATTTCGACCTCATTGAATCATTCCAAGAATTATTCACTTCCAAATCATTCCAATAACATTGGACTTCTCATGGATTCGACTTGAGAAGAGGAGGATGCCATGTCACATAGAAAATCTAGCTTGTGTGGGTCCCACTTCGTCCATGTGTCTTCATGATCAAATTCCACTTTGATTTTAACCTGTATAGATTTATTTAGCTCCTTTATTAAATATTTATTCTATTCTAATGTCCACACATCATTTATTATCCCCCTTATTCCAAATCCCAAAGCTTCCACCCCCAACCTAGGAAACTAGTAATTTTCCTCCTTGGAAATTATTTGACCCTTAGCATCAATTTGAAAAACTCTCATGAATATGGCCAATGGGATCAGGCCATTGTGACCCAATGAAAAATTTGGGACATGACATAGTAAACCCATAAAGTTCCACCATGAGATGCCACAACTAATTAAAAGGAATAAAATTAAATTCCACCACCCAACACTTTGTTCAATGAATCTATTTGTCCAACAAATCTGTTAATGTCCAAACGGCCTCATGCAACTAGTCATAAACCTTATGCCTTTAGTGATGAATTAATAAAAACTTGGGCATGCATATAGTTATACAACCTTCATATGGATTTGATAATGAATGAGGGACAACTATGACCTCTCAAGAGTTGGGAAAACCCTTTGTGCATCCTCTAAGAAACTTAAAGGGAATTGTGTAGTCTAAAACTTGCTTTTCTTGTTATATACACCCATGGGAAAAGAGGTAATGGTTGTGTATGGAAATGGAGAAGAAAACCATCATTGCGTAAATATTCAACAATCACTAGATTTCTAACATAATTAGAAACTCACTATGATAGTGCAATATTCAATTAATGGTATCCATAGATCTCTCATCAAATGTTAAATTAAATAGTGGTTAATTTAGATTTATTGGCATATGCCAATTTGTAATGGAGAATGAAAATCTAAATGAAATAAAAAAAAAATACTTTGCAATTATTCATTTTATCCACTAACACACTAAGAACAACCATTAGTCCAAAATAGGAACAACATCTTAAATACCTATAAAAGATTCTTTCTACAAACAAAACCAATCACATGATGGACATAGAAATTTTTACCCTAGAAACCCAAATGGGAAAGTGTAACACTCCAACCTTAGACATTAGTTTATGTATAAATATCATATGGTAGTGGTAAAAAGGTCAATTAATATATAAAAATAAAAAGGAATATGTGCATTGTAATTTAATTTAGGTGCATGGATGACAAATGTGTCATCCATGCAAAATTAAGAAATTGGGTGAAATTTGGAAATTAAGTAATAAAAATGGGGGAAATGCCAACAGGAGGGGGCTCTAGTCTTGTTGGTTGATTTTGGGGTTTATTACTTGTTGGTGCATGTTTTTTGTTGTTTGTGAGTGCACCCATTGATAGGGATGCTAAGGAGAAGGATAAGTTGTTGTATAGAGATTGATAGATAAAAGAGTAAGGTCTCACCTGTGTTAGAATAATTAACCCAACTATACCTTAGTTTAAACATTATTTTATGTTTCCTAAGTGTTATACCTATGTTAGTTGTTCACCTAGTGCATAAATTGGCCCACCTATGTGATATTTATCCATCATAGTGCCCTCTTTCTTCTTTTAAAGCAACTTTTCTAGACTAGAGCGCTACTTCTTCTTTATTCCTTCTTTTATCCAAACTTTGTGATCTAATGCATATTTATTCATGCTTTTCACATGGATAAGGATAAGGTAGGGGCATTAGGGTAACTTAGGAAAGTTTTCCAGCATTTTCCTAAACTCCTTCCATCTTTTTCTCCTGAAAATCCACTCAATTGCTTATTTTTTATCACTCGTGGCCTACCTAAGCCAACTTAGCCAATTCGTGATCATCTAGTATGAGTTGGAGTTAGAAAGTTGTCTAGATGGAGATTTTTCCTAAATTTAAGCCTGCCACATGTGAGCATTTCGAATTTCCTTCAAGGAATTCAAATTTACTCTATGGAATGTATTATTTAATGTACTCGTATTGTTCATTAATAAGATGATGGAATTTTATCCACTGTTGAGTTTTATTTCTCAAGTGATTCTACTCAAAGTTTCTCTCTTTTATGCATTCTTGTAAAATCATTGTGAGGATTTTTCTGTGAGCTAGATCTAGACTGTGATCAAATTTTCACATGGTATCAGAGCTAGTTGAATTCAATGTCACTCAGATAATTCCATTGTAGCACTGGAAGTAATGGAGTTTCCAAAAAACTCCAGGGGCAATTTACTTGATTCCTTTGGCTTTCCATTGGGGTCTACCAGGTGTGAGGCACTCCTGAATGTGCTCAGTGTCAAAGTAGAGTTTGATTGAGATTAGTAAATTTTCCTCCTGAGTGTTTTTTGCAGGTATTTTGTGTAGGTACAACAACTTCATCGATTCAAAATTTGTTGCTCCTCTATTACCATTCAACTATGTTGAGTGGAAATTGAAGATGGTTTCATATATCGAGAGCTGTGAGCTCTTTGATGTGTCTATTGGAATTGTGGAAGAGCCAGAGTCCTTTGAAGAGAAAGATGATTGGTTGAATGACTGTGACAAAGCATTTGGAGCCATGTGTCTATCCATTCCTTCTAGAATGCACTATCTCATTGACACTGCTAAAAACCCAAGTGAGATATGGTCCATATTGGATAGAGCATTTGGAAAGTAGAATGAAGATATTGGTGCAAATCATTTGGAGAGTGAATATGGAACCTCCTCATGTTCCAACCTCTCTGAATAATTTGTTCAAGGTGAAGAAGAATAAATTGCAAAATTTTCAACACATCCAGTTCTTGTTGCTAGAATTCTCTTTGATTCGAATGCTTCCTTTGCTTGTCAAGAAGTAGATATTGAAGATACATCTTCTTTTGTGGCTTTTGAATTTTATAAGGATCCTGAATCCTTATCCTATGATGCTGATGATGAAGAAGAAGTGACTAATGGAGCTTCAATTGTTGAAGATGTTTCCATCCATTCATTATTCTCATATCATTCTTCATATTTCAACCTTGAGGATGATAGGCTAGTAATTGATGATCCTATGCATACTTCACAAGTTGATGGTGCACAATATGATGATACATTGGATGATTTGAAGGATAGATCAGATTTCAAGAGTGCTCCATTTGCACTCACCGATTGTGATCTCATGCTTTCTACCTATTCCTACATGATGACTGGCACATTTCCTCAAAGTTTCATTGAAGATGGAGACATTTCCATCATATTGACATATATTCTTGGAGATGATATAACTTCCTTTGATTTGAAGTTCAAGTTAAAAGAGCATCAAGTCTCTTTTGGACCTGAACTTACCTTCCATAGTTCAATTTTCAAGTCTGAAGAGCATTCACATTTTATTAGGTTTACCTCACATGGTTAAAAGTCTCAACCACATCAAAGTTCATTTGGTTCCGATATCACCCCTGTTGGTTCAAAGGAGATCTCAAGGGCCCATCTACACATTCTCGGAGCCGATCCTCCCTCATTTGGTTTGAAATTCAAGTTCTGGAATGATATTCAAATTCTTGGAGATGTTCTTATCATGTTTGGTTCAATGAGAAATTCTAAGGAGCTTCTAGATTCGCTTGCTTCCATTGGTGGAGAAATCAAGCACCAGTTTTGGGAGCATGATCCTCTTCTTCCAAAGAGGAAGATGCCTCCATTCATATAATCAAGCATCACAACTACTTGAGTTTGGAGTAGTTTATTTTTGGTGTGTTTTCATGTCCATTTTGAGGGGAGATTTTTGCCATGTGGTTTTCCTCTTTTACCTTGGTTGATTGGACATAATAATTTGTTAAGGGTGAACATAAGCCTTTGTTGCTTGGGCCCTAATCTCACATAAGTCAGGATTAAGGGGGGGTTTTAGAATAATTAACCCATTTATACCTTAGTTTAAACATTATTTTATGTTTACTAAGTGTTATACCTATGTTAGTTGTTCACCTACTGCATAACCTGACCCACCTATGTGATAGTTATCCATCATAATGCCCTCTTTCTACTTTTAAAGAAGTTTTTTCTGGACTATAGTGATACTTCTTCTTTATTCCTACTTTTATCCATCCTTTGTGAGCTAAGGAAGCTTTATTCCTTCTTTTCACATGGATAAGGATAAGCTAGGGGTGCTAGGGTAACTTAGTCAAGTTGTACAACTTTTTCCTAAACTCCTTCCATCCTTTTCTCTTGAAATTTCATTCAGTTGCTTATTTTTTATCACTCATGGCAATTGCTTATTTTTTAGCACTCATGGCATACGTAAGCCAACTTAGCCAATTTGTGATCACCTAGTATGAGTTGGAGTTAGTAAGTTGTCTAGATGGATATTTTCCCTAAATTTAAGCTACCACTTGTGAGCATTTCGAATTGCCTCCAAGGCATTCGAATTTCCTCTATGGAATGTATTATTTAATGTAGTCTTATTTTTCATTAATAATATGATTGAATTTTATCCAATTGAGTTTTATTTATCAAGTGATTTTACTCAAATTTTCTCTCTTCTATGCATTCTTGTAAAATCATTGTGATTATTTTTCTATGAACTAGATCCAGACTGTGAACAAATTTTTACAACCTGGTCTCGCTTAGGGTTAATTGTTGAGGGGGCAGCTCAACTCCTATTGAGGGTTGGTTGGGTGGAGATTTGTGCCCCTAGTTTTTGTTGCAGATAGAGAATTTGGTGATTGATTGAGGACAATGTCTGCATGAAAAATTGGTTGAGTTGGTCACCAATCAGGTAAGTAGAGATTCTTCTCTTTGGATTAAAGTTTTTAATTTCTACTAGTTTTCTCAATAGTATTAAATTTTTTAATTGATTTATTGAGGGTAATGAATTCTAGTTTCCATAGAAACATGATAGATTATTTCCTTTAGGAAATTCTTTCAATGATTTTTCCATTCAATTAGGTTTAAAATCTTCCAATAAAAAGGGGTTTTTACATTTGGTATCACTTAACCTTTTTGAAGAAATCATATTTTTAATGCTTGGAATACAATTTAGCATGACATACATGTTGTAGAAAGTTCTAAATATGTTTTATGCTCTTCCTCGTTCTTTATATACTAGATACTTTTGAGTCTTAACCTTTCCATGCAAGCTCTTCAATGAATTATATTGGGAAATGAAACATGGTTAGCACTTAGAAAGATGTTTGGACATTTTGTTTGTTGAAATTGGTTTGTTTTTACTTAGTTGTAGTCCTCTAATAGTAACTAGTGTCTATTCTTCCTAAAATTTCAGGTATAGATCCTCTATATTCATGCATAATTTACCCAAATTCTTCAACCAATCAGCTCCTCTGACCACATTAGCCCCTGCTAAATCCACAATGCAAAATCAATGCTTAACTTATAGCCCTCCAACTATTATTTTATCCCTTTGATCATCCTTTGCATTCCATCTTAATGTCATTGGCCATTGATACCAATAAATTCATAATGGGAAAACCTTTAGTCCCATGGAAGTCACTGATTTTTCATCTATGAAGTTATGAAATATTATGATTCTTAGGAAAACACATGGTTATTAGTTCATGGTCCCATTCCACATATGAATGATGGTATGCGGTGATTGTGTATGGTCTAATTGCATAATCATTTCATGGAAAGTGATAATTAACATATGATTCTTAATTATTTCATGATGGTATGACATATGATATGATGTTTATTTATTTCATGAGGGTATTTAATAAGAATGACATGTAATACTCATTATGGTACTTACTATTTCATGTTGATACTTAGCATGGTACTTCATTGCTCATCATGGTACCTAGTGATAGATGACACTTAGTTTGTGATATGTTGTTGTTTCATGCTGATATTCAGTATGGTACTTAATTCCATAATATGGTGTTAATTCATGATGGTATGTCATGACATATTAGTTTAGTAAGATTATTAATTGCTTCATGATGGTATCATGGGTTGTTATTGATGATATCACATAGCATATGGTATTCAGTGGGGTGCTTAATTAAAACTTATATTATGAAGAATCTCATTCCATGATGATGACTTATGATGCGTTGTATTGCATAATGTTAACTTGTGACAAGGCATTATTTGTGATCACATATGATAACTAATAATAGTTCTTTAATAATCATAATGGATTTTATGATATCCTATTATCTTGAGGAAATAACTATTGATCTTTTTTCATTTGTGGTGAGTGGAATTTGTTTCAGATGATCCACTAAATGATCCTAAAGAGGCTAATCATTCTAGGATTTCATGGGGCGCATAACCATGAATGAGAATGGATTCAACAAACAACTTATGGGATGGAGTACAAACTCAACAATTAACTCTATGCCAATGGTTCCTAACTCTACTACTATAATTCCAAAACTTAAGATATTTTCGTCAAGGGGGAGACATATGGAGAAGGAATTAAAATTCTTGGGGATGGTTCCTTAAGGGTGCATAAGGAGGGAGTATAGGCCATCCTTTCGATATTAACAGGCTATAATAATCATGATGTTGGGATTGGTGTAAGGGTAATCAAATGTCGGTTAATTCAAATGAGGACCGGATTTTGGTTAATTCCAATGAGGCCACAATTTACATGCAGTTGGGAGGGCAGTTAAGCCACAAAAAAATACTAGGGAACCTACGATTCCTACTTTATGATATGAATATATTTAAAATATAAGGCTCATTCCATGGTGAGTGGGACCATATGTAGTACTGGTGAGGAGTATTATGAAGGTAACTGATGGTATGATTCTCAAGGAGAGGGTGAGGAAGGAAGGAGGGAGTTTTAGTAATGTTGTATATTTATTAATTTTTATTTCTTTATTTGACCAGAATGATGCTTGAGTGTGTAATGAGATAGATGCATAACTTGTATGATTGATTACATATTAGACACCTAGGAAATTAATCAATAACATGTCATAACTTAGGGAACCGTGATTGTATTAGTGTAGGTGGGAAATTTATGTGTGATGACCACACTTATAAATCTATCATATTCACAATAGTTATCAACTATCTATATAATTGATTTAGTAAAGTATTGTATTTGTTACTATGGTATTATAACTTTGGGATGAAATTTCCCTAACAGGGGGAGTATGTAACACTCCAACCTTAGACATTATTATAAATATAAATTACATATGGTAGTGGTAAAAAGGGCAATTAATATATAAAAATAAAAAGGAATATCTACATTGTAATTTAATTTAGGTGCATGGATGGCAAGTGTACCATCCATGCAAAATTAATAAATTGAGTGAAATTTGAAAATTAAGTAATAAAAATGGGGGCAAGACCAAAAGGAGGGGGCTATAGTATTATTGGTTTATTTTGGGGTTTGTTGCTTATTGGTGCGGGTTTTATGTTTTTTATGAGTGCACACCTATTGAGTTGAAGGTTGCGTAGGATATTGTTGTACATAGGTCAATAGAGAAAAGAGTAAGGCCTCACTTGGTCTAGAATAGATTTAAGTGTTGAGGGATCAGGGGCCTCAACTTCTGTTGGGGGTTGGTTGGGTGGAGAGATGTTCCCCCAAATATTATTGTGAGCAAAGGAGTTGGTGACTAATTGAGTACAAGGTTTACATGCAAAATTGGTTAATTTGTTCATCGATCATATAAGTATAAATTCTTCTCTTTCGATTACAATTTTTTATTTTTGCTAATTATCTAAGTGGTATAATTAGAATTTTTAATAGATTTCTCGAGGGTAATGAATCTAACTATCCATAGAAGCTTGATAGGTTAGTTATTTTTTGAAATTCTATCAAGGCATATACCATTCAATTAGGATTGAAATATTCCAATAAATATGTAGTGTTACATAAACCAACATTCAATGGTTGCTTGGTTCTTTATTTCAACAATCTCTAATCACAATGTAGCTCCTAGTTCTTTGGAATTTTCCCTCTCTTGGACAACAAACAAGAAGACATCCCTAAATTTGTTATCTTTGAAAGTGAAATTACAAGATGTTACATGAGACCTAGTAGGGAATGGGAAGGTCAAGAGGTTGCCTTTCAGTTCCCATTATTCTCTCTTATTTTCATTTTCTAATTTATTTAATTCTTGTTTTCTTATTTTTCTTTTCAATCATTCATTGAAATTTGCATTGTACTTTATGTTTTTCCTACTATCAGTAATTTTCAAATTACATTTAATTACTGAGTTTTCATATAACTGCTTGATTTGGATCCATTTCATATCACACATACCCATTGAGAGGATTTTTGGTCTCCAAAATATTAGGGGAAAAATATATATCAATATTCCTTTTACGTGCTTCTCTACAACATGGATGTGACTCTGTCTCCTAGGTACAAATATGACTCTAGCTCTAGCTCTAACTTGTGGCTTTGGCTACTAGATATGGTTCCTAGCTATGGAATTGGATCTAGTTCTTGGATCACTTTTTCCCACATTGAAGAAGTCTGCTCATTGACTCTCATCTATGAGGAATATTCAAATCCAAACTCTTAAAAAAATTCACTCCCATATTTAACATGAAAGTATTTTTCATTGTCAGTGTTGGAGACAATCCATCTTGGTAGTCAGTGAAGCCAAGTTGAATTATGGTCTTATTCTTCAATGTGATCCCAACAAGCAATGTCATCACATAGAAATTCCTCAAAGGATGTTGGATTCCTTATTCTAATTGTTTCCATTGATTCCTAGCATGGAAACAACCCTATGTTGTTGCACCTCCTTATCAACACTCTATCTTTGAAATAATGGTGCTTGAATGACCTCATTTTTGAGCAATCATATCAACTTTTTCCACTCAAACACTTGATGAATCCTTCACCTATATGGTTGTAGGTGGAAATCATCAACAAGATACCATATTGAGGGAAAGGGAATGCCTTAATATCTATATGGGAAAGGAGAAGGGAATGTCAATGACCTCCCTATACCCATATTTGATACATATCCAAGAACAAAATATTATTTAGGAGGATCGAAGGAAATAATTGGAGTGGAGATACCTTCTTTCTTTTCCAAATATTAATGCAACTGAGTCATCATCTGAGTGAACCTATCCTCCTACCATATATCCATACATATGACCTTCTCTCCTAATTGCACTAGTTGCACTCTGTGTTTGTCCCAATCTACCACAACCATAACGAGGGAGCATTGGCATTCATCAAAACAATTTTTTAGCAATGGAAGTAGCCTTTTTGAGGTCGCAATGTTCTTCTCCATCTGTTTAATATGTCAGTTATACATTTGGACCTTCTCCTTTATGTTCTTGTTCTCTTCTTTAAGTTGAGCATTGTCGTCTTGTAGGTATTCCTGTATTTCTTTGTTTTGTTTACCCATGCTAGGTCTACTTTCTCTTCAAAGTTATTGTAGCTACATAATAGTCAAGGATTCAATATCTATTATACCTTATGATCTGTAAACTAGAGAATTATATCCCAATAACTTCACCAACACATATGTGTTGGCATTTGTGTCCAGCGCTCCCCGTGAGTTTTGTGACATGGGTTAACCCCCTCTCCTGGATCCTAACTTCTAGCGGAGATTAACACCTACAAGTTTTGGTCTAGCGGCAATCGTGCTCCAACAAATGGTATCGTAGCAATAGATCTCAAGTTCGAAATTCACACAGGTAACATTGGGGGGATATTGTTGCCATTTGCATCCAACGCTCCCCGTGAGTTTCGTGACATGGGTTAACCCCCTCTCGTGGATCCTAACTTTGGCGATTGTAGCGGAGATTAACACATGCAGGTTTTGGTCTAACGACAATCGTGCTCCAACAATATCCTCCATGAAAATTGCTTATGGTCTATGTTCTTAGCCTTGTATATGTATATTTGTACTTATGATGGCTTTAAGGAATCTGTTCTTGGTGTAGCCTACACACAACCAGTTAACAATACTAATACTAATTAAAACCCTAAGTTTAGGATCCTATGGTTTAATCACCAGACACATTCAATAAATGACACTACCTCCATCCATCAATAGGCAAGGTTTATGAGAATATTGGTTTACAATTGGTTCCAAGAACTCCCATTGGAATGTGTACGCCTATGTAAGTGCCCAATAAAGGCCTAAATCACTATATGGTTGTTAATAAACAATGAATCTATTGTGTAAACTTTGTTTACTAGCCTATATTCCTATGCTTCAATTGTTTAACCCTAAATGTGAAAATATTGGACTTCCAGTCAATATTTTAATACATGAAATATATATGTATCTAAATCTTTTACACCAATGAAGGGAAAAACCATACTCAATGCATTCAAATTCAATATGTGTTCATCAATGTGTAAGCAATGTTTAATCAACAAACCTTACCGCAAGTATTAGAAGACTTCGATTCACATTATCTAATTTATTTGATATGGCTAGGGAGCTTGCAAAATTCTTAACACATGAGATGATCTTATTTTATACACTTAAACCCATTAACTAAACATATATGGCTAGAAATATTTCAACCCCTATATGACATATAAATTCATTAAGACAAATGATATGGAATTTATTTAAGGAAACATATGAGGGACATCCTCATGATAGGATGGGAGTTATGAAATAACACCAAATGTCCAAGGAATTGAAGGTAGTAAACCTATGGATTTCAACAGTGAAATTAGATGACTAATGAAAAGTAAGGCAATTAAAATTCACCACCCGACTATGTTCAGTGAAGCTCTCACTCCAACAAATATTCTAACATATAGTTAGCCTCATACACCTAGCCATCAACCTTATTTCATTAGTGATGAATGAAATGCATGTATGGTCATGTGTCTTGCATGTGGGTTCGATATAGGATGAGGGATAGTGTATGACTTCTCAAGAGTGGGGAAAGCCTTGTGTGCAGCCTCCAAGAAACTTAAAGGGAAACATATAGTCTCCAGTGGTCAAATTTGAAGGGTGGGTGTTAATTTCAATTTGAAGGGCATATATTCTTCCATCCCTTCAAATATGAAGGGCCATATTAATATACAGAATTGTACTTAAATTGACAAGTATAAATTAACTAAACACTTCAAAAAAATGCAAAAAACAAATATTTCGCTTCAAAAATTTTACAATCTTAAACAATTGAACAGTCACTACATGAAAAATGAAAAAAATTCAATAAAACCTAAGAAATAAACAATTTTTTTTTTAATTAGTAATATCCACAAAAGTATTATTATTTTACATAAATGAGCACATCCCAACAAAAATAATAAGAAAACATATTTTTATTGGATTTATTTGATATTCTTCAAAAGTATTTGAATTTACACCATTGAAAACATTAATTCATTCACCCAATGGAAGAGGATTTGTAGTTTTCATTTGTTTCCATACATCATAAATAGCATTCCAATCTACCTCATTTAGAGTGTGAGGTGTACTAAGTGGGAAAAACATTAACATATCCAATGTCTCCAATGAAAGTATTGATTTATCATCATTTTTATCATGTTTAATTTTGAGAAGCCCCTTTCACACACTGATGTACTTGTTGGAATAATAAGGATAGCTTTCCATAATTGCATCAAATAGGAAAATCCTTCAAAACATTCAGGTTCATATCCACATAGATCTCATACTCCAAACATACCCTTTTTAGGGTATGATTTATAAATAGTACAAATAAACTCATTGATTTCACGGAAACATTTAGTAGTATCTATTGATGTAATTGCAACTTCGGAATGTATTTCATATATGTATATTGTATTCCTATAGAGATGTTATTATTCCTCTATACAGAAGTGTTTGTATTCCTATAGAGATGTTATTATTCCTCTATATGAAAGTGTCGTCATTTATATTGTAAGTGTCCTTACTTATACTTGATGGGTTATTAGACCACCTTGATGGGGTTGGCCCTGTATAAGTCATGTGGGTAAAAGGGTTATTAGACCACCCTGGTGGGGGTCGGCCCTGTCAACATTGTGTTATGTGGTTATGTTGAGGCTGACCTAGTAAATGTTATTAGGCAAGTTAAGTCAAGTATAAATAGAGTGTGGGAGGCACTCTATTTGATTATTCTATTTCTCTCTCACACACTCATTGGAGAGTTGCACACTAGTGGAGGAGGAGAAGCTACTACTAGGAGTATATCTCTTATGCTTGGGTTGTATCATTTCTCTATCTATATCTTAGGAAGTTGTGGGGTTTTTCACCTTTATGGTTTTCCCCAGTGAAACTTTGTGTGTTTATTGTCTCTTGTGTGCTTGCATTATTATGTCCATGATTGATATGCTGTAGATATGTTGAACATGTTGTTCTCTCAGTTAAGATCCTAGATTAGATTGAAGTAAATTCTGAAAAACTAACATGGTATCCGAGCTAGCCTAAAAGAAGGCATGGTATGGCATGTATGACACTTGTTGCACTTACAAAGCTAGGACTTGATATAGCAAAAACCAGTTATCATAGAACTTTCACTATAAATTAATTTTGGCAAGGTTTCAGGATCTGAACATCTTACAGGTCGAATATAAGATCCCCATGTACCTTGTTTCCAAAGGAAAGCCTCTAATTCGTTGTACTTTGTGTTTTATGATCTGTACAATCTACGGTTTCTGCCTCTTCCAAATATCAGTCATAAATAGGTGACCTAGGAAAAAAGGTCACAACTTGGGCTAGGAAGCTCCAAATGAAATTTCGTAAAACTTGACAGGTAGGGCATGGATTTTAATTTCACAGGCCAAAGGTTCAGAGGCTGAAAGTGAACCAGTGACATGTGGCACTCCGTACAAGGTCGCTCTCCTGTTTTATCCCATAAATAGGTCACGTTACGACACTTGCATAACTCTCTCTCAGAGAATCCAATTGAGGTCAGACCTATGGGATTGGAAAGACAATAGGTCGGGATACAATAGGTAGAAGGTTCACACCCTGTGGATCTGCAATTTTTGAGTTACACTAGAAACAATCAGGTGCATATTTCTGTCAAAACATAATTGAATTTTGAGCACCTTCATTCATGGCTTCAGAATTTAGGGTTTCAGAGAAAGTTGGAATTTTTGTATTCAGAGACCACGGCTATATGCTCCTCATCAAAATATAAATTTAGAGACAAAGATCAAATTTTTTGGTTGGTAAGAAGGCCGGGCTTGATCAAACCCTAGTTCGGGACTTTGATCGGAAAAGTGGAAAATTAGGGCTTCTACAAAGATGGGAATTTTTTAAATCTGTGACCATAGCTGAAAGCTCCTCAGAAAAATCAAAGTTTAGAGCTTTGGATCGAACCTTTTGGATGGGAAGAAGACTGGGATTTATCAAACCCTAGTTCAGGGTCCTGTCTAGTGAATCCGGAAGTTTCAAAGGCAATTTTGAGGGGTCAAATTTTGCAGTTTTCAATATTGAAGTATACTAGCTTGATTAGCTCAGCAAGCCATATCTTTCCATCCATTCATAAGTTTGAATTTTTAGGGTTTCTCTGACAAACCCTAATGCAGCTTCAAATCCAGTTTCAGCAAATCAAAGTCGATTGGGTTAATCCTAGAAGAGAATGGATTGGTCACCTGCAGAAGTAAAGAAGTTCCTGTTTCAGAGGAAGATGAGGCTAAAGCCTTACATAAAAAGATTACAAGTAATCTCGACAGGTATGACTTATCCAAGTATGTTTTGAGATCTGTTCATGATTAAGTTTATGGTATGTTTGTCTTCATTAAGGTTAGTGCAATCTTGATTAACTTCAGACTTGTCGTATCACCCTAATAAAAATTATGAATGCAGATATTCATTGATTAGGGTTTTGACACTTATGATTGTACTAATGCATTGTGGTGTTGTATGAGGTTGATGTTGTCTACTAACATGAAAGGTACATCGTGAAAGACAAATCATGTTCTAGTTCAAGAACATATGACCATGGTGACATGAAGACAAAGATTCATCCATTTTCATGGATCACATAGAAGCTCTACTTATGAGGTATGCATAATTTGGTTCTAAAATGCTTAACCTATGAGATATACAAGTTACTAGCACAAGTCATTGAAGAGAACAAGAAGACATTATGTGGGTATGTTAGACATAACTAGCTAGCATGCTAATCTAGGTATTTTTTTCCTATATCAAGTTAGAATCCTACCTTGTGTCAGGATCTCTTATATAAGTATACATAGCATGATTGATAATGATTATTTATGAAGTTAGAAATTAAAGTAATCTAGGGTTTATGCATATTATGTCTCTTACCTTGATCGATGATATGACTAGCCAGAAGAGTTCTATGGCCAAATATGAATATGCATGAGTAAGAGAAGTCTTCCCTAAAACATTGAATGCTAATGCTTATTATCTGTGTTTGAAATGATCATGACTTTACATGTTTAAGATTATTGTGTTTTGATAAGTATTAAGCTTATACTAATTAATGTATGTATGAGACCTCGAGGATAACACAATGATGATACTAGTAAGTATGCATAGTGATCGAGGATGGATATAAGTTCAAGGACAGGTAATCCAGGAAGCAAAGATCAAGAGGGAGCACACTCCAGTAGTTTCCGCAAGGATGCAGATATTCAGAGGGAGTTGACCACTTCTCACAATCTACATCAGAATGGAGTTGCAGAAAGGAAGCAAAGACTGAGAGGGAGTCAACCCAACAAACAAACAAAGAGAAGTATTTGAATTATCATTTCTTGCATATTTGATTGTTTAAATAATACTGTTCAATGATGTATATACTGATGTTCCTAGAATTAGGCCTTGCATTTTGGCATATTAGAATAATTGCATTAATGAACAATATACTACTAATATGCATGTAATGGGTAAGTGGCCTATGGTATTGTACAACATTCCATTGCTACTTATCTAGAATGAAACCTCTTTGCTGACATGTTGGGAGTCGTCCACACTCTTAACAATGTTCTAGTAGAGATTGGAAGGCATCTAGAAAGTCACGGGATATGGATAAATGTTGTATTGAAGCATTGGCTAAATTAATTGCATGACTGTATGACATATTTCTTTATGTGTAAGAATTTGTTCTAAAAACTATGAGATGTTTCTAATCATGCAATTTAACTTGTTTTTGTAGGAAAGATTGTATACCATCACCTACAAAAGAAGGACTACAACATTTGTTCCAGCAACAAAGTTATCTATTGAAGATATTGAAGTTCCCAGGATTCGGGAAGAATTCCATGATCGAAGAGTACCAGTCGATCATGAAGAATGATGTTTGGGATGCAGTCCCAAGACCTGAAGGGAATTTTGTTGTGACTTCGAAGTGGATCTATAAGGTCAAGCATGCTGTAGATGGTAGCATAGAAAAATACAAAACGAGATTTTTAGCTTGTGGCTTCTCCCAGAAATAGGGGATAGACTATGAAGAGACTTTTGCTCCTGTAGCTAGGTACACTTCCATTAGATCAGTACTTGCTCTGGCTGCAGTGATGAAATGGAACATACACCAGATGGATTTCAAGACAACTTTCTTGAATGGTGTAAGTCGAAGAGGAAGTGTATGTGGAGTAGCCACTTGGTTTTGAGACACATGACAGGGAGTCATATGTGTGCAGGTTGAAGGAAGCCTTATATGGCTTGAAGCAAGCTCCTAGGACTTGGTATGGTAGGAGATTTATATCCAGTTTGGACTTTACTAAGAGTAAAGCAAATTCCAACCTTTACTACAAGGTTGGGGAAGGCAATCCTGTGATACTACTGTTGTATGTAGATGACCTATTTGTTACAGGTGGGGATGGATTGATTTCCAACACAAAGAGGAAGCTTGATTCCGAGTTCAAGATGAAGGACTTGGGAATGATGCACTATTTTCTAGGCATGGAGGTGTGGCAGAGTGCAAATGGGATCTTCCTTGGACAAGGGAAGTATGCAGTAGAGATCCTGAAGAGGTTCGGGATGATGGACTGCAAGGCCATGGACACACCAATGGAAATGAACCTGAAGCTTCTGTGTGATACTTCATCTAAGCTGGTTGATGTCACGATGTATCATCAGATGATTGGGTCCTTGATGTACCTGACGAATACAAGACCAGATATTTGCTTTGCGGTGAACACATTGAGCTAGTTCCTAACGGATCCGATTGGTGTTCACCTGGTTGCTGTAAAGCATATTCTGAGGTACCTGAAGGGTACAGTTGATTATGGGCTCAAGTATGATGCGAATCAAAAGTTTAACCTGCAGGGTTATGTTGATTCGGATTGGAAAGGCAGTGCTGCAGATAGGAAGAGCACTTCTGGGTGCTGCTTTAGTATGGGATCAGGTTTGATCTCTTGGTTTAGCAGGAAGCAGTCTTGCGTAGCGCTGAGTACAGCCGAAGCAGAGTATGTTGTAGCTTGTTCGGCTAATTGTGAGGTAGTATGGCTCCAGAAGGTACTATCTGAGTTATTTGATCTCCTGCTGGAGGCTACTGGTATCTTTTGTGACAACCAGAGTTGTGTGAAGCTGTCTGAGAACTTGGTGTTCCACGACAGGTCAAAACACATTGAGATCAAATATCACTATATGAGGGATATGGTGCAGAGAGGAGCAATGAAGCTCCTGTATGTTGCGATGGATGAGCAGGTTGCAGATGTGTTGACGGAACCACTAGCTAGAGTGAAGTTTGAGTACTTTAGAGGCTTAGTGTTCTTCAGATTGATGAAACTTCAAGGAAGAAGTGATGGGCACATTTGCTAGAACCATTCCAAGCATGGAGAGAGGAGGATCCTTCCCATGGCTGTGGATGTAAGTGCTGGATGATGAGCATCAGGACGATGCTCCAGTTACTGCTCTGTATGATCATTTGGATCATGTATTTATGTATGCATCATGTCGGATGCTGGATATGATCAATTCGATCATGTATATGTATCATGTTGGATGCTTTTTATGATTAGTTGGATCATGTATATGTATATGCATCATGTTGGATGTTGGATATGATCAGTTGGATCATGTATATGTATATGCATCATGTTGGATGCTGGATATGATCAGTTGATCATGTATTTGTATATGCATCATGTTGGATGCTTGATATGTATCAGGTGGATACATTGGATGATCAGTTGGATCATGTATGTTGATATATATCAGGTGGATACATTTTGTGATTAGGTGGATCATGTATCTACTTATGTATCAGGTGGATACATTGTATGATCAGGTGGATCATTTATGATGATATGTATCAAGTAGATACTTGGTATGCATAAGGTGGATGCATTATATGATCAGGATGATCATGGATGATGAGCTTTAGGATGTTTCTCTAGATGACATGCATCAGGATGATGCAATGATGATGATCAGGATGATCATGTGTACATCAATATGATGTATGGTGAGTATCAAGTTTATACTCTGTGGCCATGGATAGGTTGTGCAAGGGTAGCATGTAATAAGTCATGGAGATATGGACAGGATGAAAAAGGCCTCAGATGCTCTTTAGAGATATTGATTTCCAAGACACTGTTTTAAGGTTTTGTGGTGGGGGTCACATGTAATAAGTCCTGTAGATCTGGACAGGATGAAAAAAGGCCTCAGATTCTCTTTCGAGATCTTGCTTGGCAAGACACTCTTTTAAGGTTTTGTGACAGTTGTTGACAGACAATCCACTCGACCGGAGGTGAGCCGGATCTCCCTAGCTCAATGCGAGTCTAGAAAAAATAAAATAGACTACAAATGTGTTTCCTAGATCTACTTAAGGATCAAGTGCTAGATGTCTTACCTCTTTGATTTGCTATCCTTTCTCCCGCTATGTTGCTCCACGTCCCACGGTCATCAGATCCAAGCTGCAAGACCTGTCAAGACACAAAAAAGAGAAACGAGTAAAGAGCATCTATACAATAAGAGATCTATGTAAATAGTTAAGCAGGTAAACAACACAACATCATCATACATTAGATACAATATTGGTGGAAAGCATTTGTATTACTGCAAATAGAGGAGTACATGATACAGATATAGAACTACAACCAATGACTTAATGTAGTAGCCCCTCTCCACACAAGCCAATTGCCAAGCCCTTCCAAGGAAGCATGAGAGTCTCCAAGAGGTGAGTGAAAGTGTCCAAGAGAGATTTCACCAGCATGTAGATACCAAAGTCTTCCTCCCTTTGGTATGGGAGTGAGCCTCACATATATAGGACTAAGTGGATGAGGGTATGGATATGATAGGATGAGAGATGGTAGGAGAGAGATAGGGGATCTTCCCAATAGGTTAGGGGTCGAGTACCAGCTCTCCAAGAGATCAGGGATAAGCCCCCACATAGGCAAGTTTCGAGAAGGATCTCAAAATGGCTATTTTTGCCCATTAATAGACCTTGTCGCACCTTGCTAAAGAGAAACCTGCGATGTCGCATGTTGCTAGTGTGCAACCTGCGACGACCTCTCAAAAGGTTGTGCAAACCGAGCACCAATCCTCCCAAATGATCAATCAATCCAAGTGACTTCAGGGATGTACACACTAAATCAGGATGATGAGTAGATTTTAGGTGCAATAAAATGCCCCCCAAATCATGAAGTTGTTAAGTATGTACAGGTGAAGTGCTTTGACAGAAAAAATTGGAAAAAGGCTTGTCAGATGAAGGACGCTGCTACAGTACAACTGACTCTGAACTAACAATCTCATATGTAGTACAACATGGCTATCGACCAATACATTGCAGATCCATGGTAGTAATGACCGACTGAACACAATCATGACTACTAGACACAAGCATAGATCCATGATGAGATGGTAACACAGCCACGACCAATACAAAAGTGGATCCGTGTAATATGACTCAATACAAACTCCATCGCAACCTAGGTAAAACCATGACTCCCCAGGGTATTCAAGCTGAACCCGCAATGATACGAATCTATCCATGTGATTACAAATGTCTTGACGTTGAACATGGTAGAAACCACTTGATTACCGGTCATTGATGTAAACCGTTAACAAGTGCGAGGGAGAACATCATTAATGTCAATGATTCCCAAGGTATCACAGTACATATCATCAAGCGTGAATAAATGAGTTGAAGTTGAACGCAAGATGAAATCTTTCAATCAAGAGTCAATGATGTAAACTCATGATGAAAGTGAGGTAACTTGCCATTGAGGCATGCAGGGCTAAGGTACTTGGTTGGTTTCTAGATTCAATCCTCGGATGATGTGTTGAAGTCGACAAGGATGAACCCGTCGAAGGAGGGAAATAATGAATCCCCCATCAATCGATACGAAACACGACAAAAGATGTGTAGAGTGGATCAGATGGTACAATAACATGTGAGACTGACGCAAAGTAACAACAGCATGATGATGTGTGTACTGACTGTAAAATGATGAGTGAATGTGTTCTTGAACATGGGCATGGCATGACTTGGCAGTATTGACATGAGAATGATGCAAACTTCTAATGCAACTGATAGTAGAAGCTTTCTCCGAATGACTCAGAGGAGTAACAGGACTCAGAAAGTAAGCGGGGACTCATAGACAAACAGATGACCCAAGTATTGTATGCAATGCAAATGAGTGCCATGTTCAAGAACAACTATATACTGCCACTAAGGTATGTAACACAAACACTTTCCTTTTTCCCCATCATGGATGATGAGTGCCTCATGTGTTTTTTACGAGCTTGATGAGGGTAACTAGATACTCAGTATAGCTCATCTCATAGATGAGTCCAATCCCAAATATTTTCCGAACCTAGGATAGGAGGGGTTCGTCCCATGGCGGGCCCTTCAATGTGAAAATTTAATGAGTCCATAGAAGGAAAACTCGGTCGTCATTTCATATTTAGAGAGTCTGAAAAGAACTAAAGAAGACTCCAACGGTCCTTTTTTGTAAAGTTAGCCTCATCGCTCAAAAAAGGGTAAAACAACGCGAGAGAGGACTCTTCTAGTCATGATTGGCTGGAGTATTTTTTTTTCATAATTAGTGCCTCCTAGTCCGAAAAAGGGGTAAACTATCTCCAGGAAAATGACCATTCAAATACTTTAACAAGCGTGAACCCGACAAGTTTGCTTGGCAATCTTTTCAATTTTAGGGAGTCTAAAAAGAGCTTAACTATGGACTTTGGGGGGTGTCCTTTTTTGTGGAAGTTTAACGAGCTCAGAAAAGTGATAAATCATAACTCGCTACTTGTTCTTATGATTTGGTGAGTATGAGAACAAAACGAAGAGTAAACTCATCCTCATGCAATTAATGTAACTAATCAAAAATAATAATGACAAAACACATGAAGGGGTGTTCGTACCTGTAATTACCGTTGGTAAAGCGAGAAATGTCATGAAAGAACATTTTTACGACTCCTGTACACTAGAAAAAGTGTCAAATAGCCCAAATATAATGAGAAACGGTCAAAACTATAGTAAATGGCCAAAAAGCATCAAAATATTCAAAAAGGAATATTCCATTTCATTCTATAAATAGAAATATAGGCCAAAAATAGAAACATTATTCAAATTGCCAATTTGGGTGGAGAAGTACCAATTTGGAGCCAAAACTTCCATCGAAGATTCCGGGAGCTACAATCTGCCATTTCACCAGCCGTCCGGACCAGGTAGGCCTAAATCTCAGCCAACAACTTTGTAGTAGTTTAGTTTTTCCATTTTTATGCATTTTTTGAGTTTTTTTATGGTTTGGGGAGGGGCCAATGTGCCCTTGGCTAGTCACAAGTGGCCCTTTCGAGACTCGCGACGAGGCTAGGTCATCGAAAGTCTCAAAAATGGGACCTGCAACGACATCGCGCTGTATTTGATGGTGACCTGCGATGGCGGAAACTCCAATTCCAAACATCAAATGTATCCCAAAAAATAAGTTGTTGCCAGTTGGACTTTTGTGTCCCTACCATCCTTTGGATCATAGTTTTCAAGACCTTGTTAATGGCATCGACTTGTCCATTGGATTGTGGGTAGTAGGGAGTTGAGTTTTCATGACGAAAACCCAACCTGTCGCTCAATTCAACAACCATATGGTTCTGAAAGTGAGAACCATGATCGGTGACTATAGCCCAAGGAACTCCAAACCGTGTTATTATGTGGTTGAACATGAAGAGTGCAGTGGTTTTGCCGTCGTTTTGGTATGTAGGAATAGCCTCAGCCCACTTCGTAAATTAATCCACAGCTACGATGATGTAACTATGCCCCTAGGCCAAGGTAGGCTTACAATGCATAAAATCTATGCCCCATTTTGCTAATGGGCCAATGGCAATAACCGGATGTAACGGGGCAGGATGTGTGCGCTTCTTCGTATGGAAGTGTTGGCAAGGAGGACACTTCTTGATGGCCTCAATACAATCTTTGAAGATAGTAAGCCAGTAGTATCCTGCACACAAAATTTTCTAGGTAGTATCCATCCCAGAGAGGTGACCGCCACACGCCCCAGCGTGACAGTCATTCAGAACGCGTTCAGATTCCTCATGCATTAGACAACGTCGAAGAATGGAATTGATGCCATGGCGATACAAAGTATCAGTTATGATCAAGTAATACTTTGCGTGGTGGCATATCTTACGACGATCGTCGCGAGACAGTTGAGGATCGAAGTATTGGGCCTGAAGATATAACAGGATATCTCCATACCATGGGTCAGACATACTGATGAGAAACAATGTTTCATTGGGAAATGAATCATTGTGCTCTACTTCTACATCAAAACGGGGGAGGTCGCAGATGAGCTTAGCAAACACGAAAGACTTCTAAGACTTAGCATTTTTGAAAAGAAGATCAAATTCTTGCAGTATCACAATCAAACGTGAATACTTGCCCCCAAGTACTTGACGTGTCAGTATGTGGTACATGGGGTTCGAATCGGCGATGATGGTGGTGGTGCGGAGTAGGATGTAATGATGGAACTTCTGAACGGAAATGACTACCGCGAAAGCTAGTTTTTTGACATGTGAGTATCTAGTTTCGGTGTCAGTGAGACCCTTACTTGCATAGTATATCACATGTTCCTGAGCGTTTTTATCTTCTTGTACCAAAACCATGGCGATAGTGGTAGCAGAAACAGTGAGATAGAAAATGTAATCACGATAATAATTAGGCGGTTGAAGCACGGGGGCATGCATGATAGCATGTTTGATACTGTCAAAATATTTTTGAGCTTGGTCGTCCCAAACGAACAGGACATCCTTCTTAAGCAGTTTCATGTAACCCTGAGTCTTCTCCGTGAAATTACAGAGAAAACGTCATAGATAAGTCACCTTCCCCTGGAGACTTTGAAGTTCTGTAAAATTAGTAGGAGGCGGTAGGTTGATGATGGCCTCCACCTTCAAGGGATCAATGCGGATTTCATCTTTCAAGACAATGAATCCTAAGAGGCACCCGGAATCGACACAAAAGATACACTTATGAGGATTCAGACAGATATTGTACCATTTGCATCTGAGGAATATGGCCGTCAAATGATCGATGTGGAACTGACACTGCTTTGAATGAGCAGGGAGATCGTCCAAGTAAGGCTCCACAAAGTCCTTAATATCGTGGAAAGTGTATGACATAGCCCGCTGGAACGTGGAGCTAGCATTTTTAAGGCCGAATGGGAGCTTGCGATAAGCGAATGTACCCCATGGGTAGATGAAAGTCGTCGTATGTTGATTGGCTGGGTTGATCTCGATTTGGTTGTAATCGAAAAATCCATCCATGAATGAAAAGATAACGCTTCCAGCACAGTTGTCGATGAACTGGTCAATAAAAGGGGTCGGATAGTTGTCTTTTGGACATGCCCGATTAAGGTCCCGATAATCAACACAGACACGAACGGTGCCCTGCTTTTTGTTCACAGGGATGACATTCGAGACCCAATCTTTCAATGGGATGGGATAGATAAAGCCAGCCTTTAAGAGCTTCTCAATTTCTTCCTTTATTGACGCAGTTTTCTGGGGGTATACCGGTCGCAACTTTTGGTGCACAGGCTTGATGTTGGGATAGGTTTTTATCTCGTGAGAGACAATCGTGGGGTCTATCCTAGGCATCTCCTCATAGGACCAAGCGAAAACATCTCGAAATCGCTTGAATAAGGCTGTGCCAATAGTGACTTCTTCAGGGGAACACTTCTGGCCTATGCGAATGTGTTCCACTATACCTGGTTTCACCAAGATGTCTACCATAGTGGTTGGCTCAATGTTAGCCAAGTTTCCCTCCGAGTCCATAGAACATGTGAGGATGGGTAAATGAGTGGATGGGTAGATATCTGGTGAAAAGAGGGTATGTATGTTATTCTATATGTACTCCCATGGTGGAAGAAAAGATGACCTGTGATGAAGATCATCCCATGGACCGTCGTCTACATTCATTACTTCCATGATGGACTCGTCTTAATGAAAAGTCCGAAGCAAGAGATTAGGTAGAGAAGACATCCATCGTAGAGAACAGGAAGGAGAAACCATGGATGAATGGTCCTCTGACGCTGTTTGGATTGCCTCATAAATGCATTTAGCGGGTGAAAGGGGCATCATGTCTCCAAATAGATGTGTTGTGGCTTCATCAAGTACAAGCCAAGCATCGTTGGAGTGAGATAAAATCTCTATAGAGATCATGTTCACTGTCGCGACATGATTAGGGGGTCCATGGATGGATAAACGCCCATGAGAGATGAATCTTTCAATAGGCCAAACCCTACACTCTCATACTATTTTGCCACCTGTCCGATGGAAGGAATATGGTCACCAGGATGAGTAGTGGCGTCTGGTGTACAAAAATCGAGTTGGTCGATAGTAACAATTCGTCCTTGGTGGGGGAATTGCACTATGCAGAAGACTGAAGAGGCTACCTCCTGCATGGTGTAAAACCAATTGCGACCAAGCAAGAGATTATAATCTAACGGGGCCGAGACCGCTTCCACGTTAATGGTTATGGTCTTTCCGCCCAACTCAACTGCAAGAGCTTGTAAGAGCCCATGAGGTTGAAAGCCACGGCCATCAAATGATTTCAACGTGGTAGGAGATCGATTCAATTCGAGAGAACCGATGGCTCTCCAGCAGGCGATCGACGTGACAGAGGTAGAGGCACCTTCGTCTAGAAGGGTGCGATGGACCATCTTCCCAGCAATGTTCACAGTAACTTGGAATGTGAGCTGGTGTGAGAGCCTCGACTTACGGTTGTCAAGTCAGAAAATGATGGTGTTCAAGGAATCTGGGTCAACTGCACCAATGGCAGTGAGGAGGGCTTTGCGTTGATTGGGACAATTATGCAAAACTTCCAAGGTAGACATGACACAAGGATCTTGGGCCAAGTCTTCGACAATATTGTAATTCTGTGCCACGTGAGTGTTAGGATTGAAAACAACTTTTCGAATCATGCTCTTGGGCAGACGCAATATCGAATCCAAAGATGGCTTCTCAATGGTAAGAGAAGTTGAAGGTACAGTGACATCAGGCAGAGAGTCGGAATTTTTTTCAGTATTACTTCCGGTGGGTTCATTCCAAGGGACCTATTCGTAGGATCGCGCATGAGTATTCAAATTGATTATCTCATTATGCAACATGAGAACATGTGCGGTATTGGATGATTCCACCTGGGCTGAGGGGGTTTGAGCAACTAGCTATTGGTTTTGAGCAGGAAACGGATCGTTGAGGACTGCGGAAGTCGGTTTACCCCTAAGAAAATTTTGAACTTCGTCTCTATGGGGACACTCCTTGGAGAAATGGTCATCTCCGCACAGTAAACAAGGATATTTCAGTTTCCATTTCTGCTTAGTATATTCGGGAGTGCTCTTTGGGTCCTGCTGGGTAGAATATTTCTTGGATTTTCCTTTGTTGTTATTTTTACCGTTAAAATTCTGAGATGAAGCTGATTGAATAGAATTCACCTCTTCAGTTACAGCAGGAGTAGTAGACTTGGCGGTGCTGTGGCCAGTCGGAGTTGGATTGGATGATCCAATAGTGCTAGCAGTGGGCTGGGTGTTAGGGGAACCAATGATTCCATCCGCTTGGGGTCCCTTATGTGGTTTCATGGGATTGTTAACATCCCGCAGTGCGTCAGGAAAAATGTTGAATAGAGTGCCGGAATGAGTGTATACTAAGTTGAGCAAATGGGCACTCGCGATGGCTTGTTCTTCGGTGACAACACCTCGCATGGAAACATCTTTTGCTATGACAGGAAGGAGTCATTTCGTAAACCAGTCTACTAGGAGCTGATCTGGAATGGGAGCTTTAATGAGACGTCGTCTCCTTCGCCACTCGTGGATATGATCCGAAATGTAGTGCTGGTATTCTGACAGAGCAAGGTTAAAATTTCCATACCAATCTCATACTGTATAGGCAGCTGGAAATGCGTCAAAAAGTTCATAGCAAGAGAGCCAAAATCAGGAAAAGAGTGTGGTGGCAACTCAATGTACCACTTGGCAACCGAACTGGTGAGAGTCCTTTGAAACAATCTAAGACGAATTGAATCATCCATTAAGGAATTCGATGAACACCATAAATGGTATGTCATTACGTGGTTTTTCGGGTCTTCACCCGGCTTGCCATCAAACTTGGGTATATCGGATGGAAGTTTCACCGGAATAGGTGGCCAGTTAGATCCATCATAAATAGGATCATTGGTTAACCGAGACAAATCAGGTAAATCCAAGGTAGCCAAAAAGGGCAGCTATGGATTAGGCTGCGCATATTGAAAATACGGATATGGTGTGTAAGGATTGTACTGACCATAAGGATTAGGTCCTCCGCCGCCCCCACCTAGAGGGGGTGGGGGACCACCTTCGCCACCCGAAGGGAAATTTCCTCCTTTGCCATGATAAGGCGGCCCGCCGCCTCCCCTGCCTGGAGGGGGTGGGGGACCATTCCCGCTGCCACCAGAAGGGTGGGGGGGAGTGTAGGAAAAATAGGGTGGTCCTCCACCAATGTTTGGTGGGGGCATGCTACCTCCAACAGGAGGAGGAGGAGGTCCAATTGGGGGTAGTGGTACTTGAGGGATAATTGGTTGGGGTCCGTGCTATAAAGGAAGTTGTCGCTCCCATAGAGTGTTTGAATTCCCAGGATAAGGTATCCCATATGATGCATTTTCGGGATTAGGTTGACCCAGCACAGGGTTATTAGAACCTGTATATGCTTGACTCCATGAGGGTTGGGTTACATTTGATGGCCCTCCAACATGAGACAATCCCGTGGTGGACGGTCTAGTGGGTTGGGTAGGTCAAACGGAAGTGTAAAATTAGTCACAGCAGATCTAATGAACAAGTAAATCAATCACAACAGATGAACATAGAAAATATGGTGTAAAACTGTGCAAAACATGCAGCAGTGCTCAATATCCCAATAAGGGTGAATGAATTACAATAGAATACAATTTCTGTCAATGAGCAATTCGAATTGACTAAGTAGGCCATTCGAATCACTGAATGGAGTAGCTTGACTCCAACTAGGAGTCCTCATCATCAATCGATGGTGGTCATCAATGCACAAGAACCAGTCATCCAGGTGTCAATCTGAGTCTAACTGAGTGTAATAAGTGTAACTGAAGTGTGTAGCATTGATTAAGGAGAGGGAGGCTTAGTGGGGGCGCATGGGAGGCTAACTGAAGTCAGAACAAGTCATCTAGTCAATCTGGAGGTCCAACGGAAGTGAAACAGTCAGTCGGGAGTGAAACTAGCCTCAAATCAGGGAGAATCGGAGCTAACTGAGTGTAACTGAAGTGGAACTGCAGTGGTAGGTGAACAAGTGCGCCCTTCTCTGGCAGTAGGTGAGAAGTGGGTGCCTTTCAGCCTAGGTGGGATAAAACTCTGTAGTAAGTGGCTCCCAGGTGCTAGAATGAGGTGGCTAAGGTGCTGGAGGCATCAAACTGGTGACTGGGATGCATGCAAGTGCATGCAGGTGCATGCAAACCCTAGATTCTGCATGCAAACCCTAATTGCATGCAAGATCCTGAAAAATATGATGTGGATATCCGAACACCCCCCCTCAAGCTAGACTATGATGTGCCAACAAAAATAATGTGGGGCCCTGGTAACTAAGACCAAAGGTCACCCCAATACAATAATCCAAAAAATGCTGAAAATAAACTAAGTGAGGAAAGAGGGAAAACCTAGTGGGAAGAAAGCCCCCCCTCAAGCTAAAGCATAATAATGAATCAATATGTCTCCACCATGATGGAAATCACCCCCAACAGTGAACGGAGGTAAGAGAACTTCTTCTCAGTGAAGCTCTTGGTGAAGATGTCTGCAATTTGCTCATCAGTAGGGCAATATTGCAGAATGATGGTGCGGTCATGCACCAACTGTCAAATGTAATGCATATGAATCTCAATGTGTTTGGTCCTCTGCCGCTGAACTGGATCTGTGGAGATATTGATAGCACTTTGATTATCACAAAATAGGACAGTCGAAGTAGTGCCACCAAAACCAAACTCGGAAAGAATACCCTGCAACCAAACTGCCTGAATGCAGGCATTGCCTGCCCCTCGATACTCTGCCTCTGCTGAAGAAAGTGCAATGGCTGCTTGATTTTTGCTGGACCAGCAAATAGCACCATGACCAATCATGAAAACATAACCAGAAGTGGACTTCCGATCAATGCTATCACCTACCCAATCTGAATCAGTAAAACCAATGAAATCTAGCTCAGAATCTGCAGCATAATGTATGCCAAAATGTCTCGTACCTTGCACATACTGCAAGATCCACTTGGCTGCTCGCCAATGAAGCTCATGTGGCTGCTGCATATATCTTGACACGGCACTCACGGCATATGAGATATCAGGCCATGAGTGTGTCAAATAAAGTAGTGAACCAATCAATTGTCGATACATACTGCAATCTGCAAGGAGTGTGGAATCTCCCTCCTCAAGACTGATTCCTGAGAGGAATGGGAATGGGGCTGCCTTACATTCAGCCATATTAAACTTCAATAACAGGTTGGAAGCATATTTTTGCTGAGATATAGTGATCCCATCAAAATTTTGAGCTATCTCCAAGCCCAAAAAATGACTCAGCAAGCCCAAATCGCTCATGTCAAAAGCTAGATTTAAGGCAGATTTTAGCTTGTTTATTTGAGTAAGTGTGCTACCAGTAATGAGCAGATCATCAACATAAAGTACAATAACCAACAAATTACCTTTAACTCGCTGAAGATACACATTCGGATCAGATTTGCACCTTTGGAAATTCTGAGAAAGAAGGAAGGAGTCCATCTTTGCGTACCAAGCTCTTGGGGCCTGTTTTAACCCGTACAAAGATTTCTTCAATCTACAAACCAATGATGGATCTGATGTGTAACCCTCTGGCTGCTGCATATAGACCTCTTCAGCAAGGTCTCCATGTAAAAATGCACTCTTCACATCCATGTGGTGCACTTCCTAGTGCTTGGATGCGGCAATAGCTAAAACAAGGCAGATGGAATCCATCTTTGCAACCGGTGCAAAGGTCTTAGTGTAGTCCACTCCTTGGACTTGGGAAAAACATTTTGCCACCAACCTTGCTTTATATTTGCTGATAGTGCCATCAGCAGAAACTTTAGTACGGTAGACCCATTTACACTTCACTAATTTTCTTCCAGGTGGAAGAGAAACTAGCTCCCATGTGTTGCTCTTTTGAAGAGAACTGTACTCTTCGTCCATGGCACTTTTCCATCTCGGATCTCGATGAGCTGAATAGTATGATGTAGGATCTGAACCAGCCATCAAATAACAAATCTCAGGAAGAAATGGATCAGCAATAGAAAGAGCCATACCTGCTCTTTGAAAGTCTCCTCTTGTTCGTCTCGGATCAGCAGGATTTCCAAGATTCGAACCAGCAGAATGTAGAGTGTTTTGGGCCCACTTTGGTAACTGAGGAGGATCATAATGGTTGGATTCCGAACCTAATATGTCATCATCATCATATGCTGCTACAATATCAGAAATATCAGAACTCATACCTTCATTATCGCTGCTCGGATCTTCTTCTGGTGAAGGCGGTGAATCGGCAGTCTTCTCCTCGACTAGTTGCAATTCTTGAAGCGGTTCTTCAAATTGCACACTGCGCTCTATGAATATCTTTTTAGATCTGATATCCATGAGTTTATATGCTTTTGATTCTTCGCCATATCATATCAATATGCACTCGATACTTTTTGGATCCAAAGCTTGTCTCTTTTCAGAAGGAATTCTAGCCCATGCAGTAGAGCCAAAAACTCTCAAATTTGACACATCCGGTTTGTGACCAAAGAATGCTTCGAAAGGAGTCATACCTTTCACGGATGAATGTGGAACATGGTTCTGTATATATGAAGCAACATTGATTACTTCAACCCAAATATTTGCAGCCAAACCTTTCGATTCAATCATGCATGTAGCCATCTCTTTCAGTGACCGATTTTTCCTTTCCGCTACACCGTTCTGCTGGGGTGTGTAGGGAACTGTATGTTGGATCTTAATTCCGCTTTGGGAACAAAGTTGCAGCAACTCGGACTTTATATATTCCCCACCATTATCAGATCTAAGAGCTTTGATCTTGCTCTCAGTGGTGGTCTCAACAGAAGCCTTAAAATCCTTGAATTTTCCAAGCACTTCTGACTTGTTTTTTAGAAAGAATACCCATGTAAAGCGGGAAAAATCATCAATAAATGTCAAAACATACCTTGAACCATTTAATGACATATGGGGCAGCGGACCACTGATATCAGAATGGATCAATCCCAAAATAGTGGAAGCTCTGCTAGCTTTGTCACGGTCGAATCTGTGCTCGGGGTGCTTCCCAATGATGCAACCAGTGCATATTCCCTTCGAGGAACGGAGTTGTGGAAGCCCATCTACCATGGATTTGTTTGATAACAGCAGCAAATACTTATAATTAAGATGTCCAAATCTTTCATTCCAAATCCTACTAACCTCATTACCATGTGTGCGAAGAGCAGTGGGCTTTGCAAGCGGAATAAAGTGTGAAAACTCATAGCATTTTGCAGTGTGATTTGTCTTTCCGACTGCAACTAGTCTTCCACTTTTGATATCAGAAATTTCAACTGTATTAGGGCTGAATGTAACTTGCTTTGGTTCACCAGTATGTGTCATTTGATACACAGAAAGGAGATTTGAAGCCAAGGAAGGCACATAGAGAACATTCTGAAAGCTTCCATGTTCTACATGAATCATACCTTTGCCCTTTGAAGAAATTTTTGAGTCATCTCCCAAATGGATGGGGATGGAGCTGTTTGGATCAAATGAGAAAAAAGAATCAATATTTTCAGCCATATGATTTGATGCACCCGAATCTATCAAGAGAGTAGTGGGCTTCGAAACCGTTGCCATGAGTGCTTGTCCTCTTTCATGATCATCATTCCTATCCTTCTTCCTTGCACCGTCAGGAAGGGTTATGTTGTTCTTTTCCAAAAGGAGGGCCATTTGATCTATAGTCTTCTTCATACATGAACTTTCGGGATGAAATCCATGGTTACAATAAGTACATTTAGATTTTTGGTTACCTTCTTTGCCCTTTTGCTTGGATTTCGAACTGGATGGTGCATCCATTTGCTTGCCTTTGTCTTTTTGCTTGTGAGGCTCGAATTTGGGATTCTCCTTCTTTTGCTTTCCTTTATCATTCGAGATCTTGGGTCCTTGAACATATAGGGCTGAATCTTTGGAGCTTATGGACCCCATTTGAATCAACTTGTCATGCTCTTTTGTGACGGACTCAATGAAGGCATTCAAGGTAGGCATCTTCCAATTCGGGGTAGTTAGCTGACCGGAATTGAAAGTAGAGACAAATACTGAATAATCTTTCCCAAGCTTGCTTAGAATGGAGAGGATCAATTGTTTATCCTCTTTGATAACTCCACTGTTCTTCAATTGCAAGTTCAAGTTCTTGAATTTTGTGAAGAATTCATTGATGGTCTCGAAATTCTCAGGATTAAGGCCAATCAATTCATTCTCTAATTGAAAAGCCCTAAGCTCATCCTGCTTGCCAAATAGTGTTTCAAGTTGCTCCCATATGGCTTTTGGAGTCTTCAATCCGCTGAGATGGAAGTGAAGATCTTTGGAGATGGAGAGACAAAGAAGACCATAAGCTTCATCAAACTTGTTATAGTGTTTGGTTCGATCTGACACATTGTTTGGCTCCAATTCAAGACCAAGAGTGACTCGGTAGTAACCTTTTGAACGTAATATGATCTCCATATCATCTTTCCAATCAAAATAATTGAATGGGGTGAGGATAGGCTTTGAAGAAGAGTATTCCATTGCTAGGAGCGAGTCAAACTGATGTAGATGAGCTTGCATGCAGAGAGTAGCGAATGCAAAAGAGGAGTTTGCATGCACAGTATAGCGAATGCAAGAGAGGAGCTTGATAACCTGCAAATCACAATCAAACCAAGAACCGTAAGGTCGACCAATCCACCCTTTTAGAGTTGCATCACACCTGGGATTGGAGATCAAACAATGTTGAATGGGTCCAATGTATCAGATCCAGGAATTATGTGGAAACTCAAGCTTCTGGAGTGGTATTGGAAGTATTTTTAAGCTTTGCATGCACAGGAGTGAATGCCCTTGAGATATCTCATGCCAAAACTTTTTGTAATTTGAGCAATTCAGTCAAATCTTCTTGTAGAAAAACCTGTAGAAAAGAGATCTTGTCCCTGCAATGGCTCTGATACCATGTAAAATTAGTCACAGCAGATCTAATGAACAAGTAAATCAATCACAACAGATGAACATAGAAAATATGGTGTAAAACTGTGCAAAACATGCAGCAGTGCTCAATATCCCAATAAGGGTGAATGAATTACAATAGAATACAATTTCTGTCAATGAGCAATTCGAATTGACTAAGTAGTCCATTCGAATCACTGAATGGAGTAGCTTGACTCCAACTAGGAGTCCTCATCATCAATCGGTGGTGGTCATCAATGCACAAGAACCAGTCATCCAGGTGTCAATCTGAGTCTAACTGAGTGTAATAAGTGTAACTGAAGTGTGTAGCACTAATTAAGGAGAGGGAGGCTCAGTGGGGGCGCATGGGAGGCTAACTGAAGTCAGAACAAGTCATCTAGTCAATCTGGAGGTCCAACGGAAGTGAAACAGTCAGTCAGGAGTGAAACTAGCCTCAAATCAGGGAGAATCGGAGCTAACTGAGTGTAACTGAAGTGGAACTGCAGTGGTAGGTGAAGAAGTGCTCCCTTCTCTGGCAGTAGGAGAGAAGTGGGTGCCTTTCAGCCTAGGAGGGCTAAAACTCTGTAGTAAGTGGCTCCCGGGTGCTAGAATGAGGTGGCTAAGGTGCTGGAGGCATCAAACTGGTGACTGGGATGCATGCAAGTGCATGCAGGTGCATGGAAACCCTAGATTCTGCATGCAAACCCTAATTGCATGCAAGATCCTGAAAAAGATGATGTGGATATCTGAATAGGAAGGCCTGTTGGGGATTCCACCAATGTTCTGGTTAGGAAAGGGGGGTTTCCCCCCAGCCACAATAGGCTGACCACTATTCAAAGGTTGAACCAATGTAGGTTGTTGACTAGCTACCGTGGTAATAACATTACCAATAAGATAATCCGTAGGAATGGAATACCCTCCCCTCAAATTTTGAGGTGGGGGAGGAACTGGTAAAGTAACCGTGGTAGTGACAGGTGTGTTGGAATGTTGTCCTTCCACCGGTTGGTTCACTTGAGGTACAGGACTGGACTCTTGCGAGGGTTGACCAATCTCAGTAGTGGTCGCGTGGTGGGGTTGTTTCGATGATCCAAAAGATATCGAACGAACTGGGATGTTTCCATCGTCAAGTCTGATTTGGAAATGACGATTATGGAACTCTTCAGAGTGTCGCTTGAGACATTGTCTTCAAAGCTCATCTCCTTTGACATGTAACTGTTCCAAACATTCATGGATGGGGCCAAAAATTTTGGCAGGGTCTAGCCTATAGTAAGGCCTAGTGAACTCTGGAGTAGTCCAGTTAGGTGGGGATGAGATGGCAAAATGAGCCACTGGGTGTTCTGTAGAGGATGTCCAGTAAGCTGTTGATGGACCAACAACTGCTGTAGGGTCACCCTGGGGTCGATTTATCCATTCCAATGATCCAGGTTCTCTCAGGATGATGGGAGGAAGGTTTTGAGAAGTGGGGGTATGTGCTTCTTCATCCTGCGTAGGATGAGAGGCAGGTGAATCTGGTGGAAACAAATGTCTGCCAATATTCAAAGTGGGGTTCCCTACTTCAGTAAATACGACTGCGTTACGCTAATCCATTCTTACCCTCGAAATAAACTCCGGATTAAGGGGAAATTCGGGTGGAAATTTCAAGATCCTACGGGACCTTCTCCAGGGAAAATCTGCCATAGTATTAGGAAAAACAGCCAAAAAAGGCCAAAACAGCGTCTCTCTCTCCTAAAGGTATTCTAAAAGAAAAGCAGTCCAAGAAAACCTACTCAAACTAAGGAAACAAGCAAACTTATGTGACAGAGTGGATTCAAAAGTCTGGAACCTCACGGGATTATCAAGGCATTGCAAACTGCGATATACTGCAGGGTCCAACAGTATGACGCAACAAGGAGGATTGGAACCGTACCCTTGCCTGCATACCCGACTACCTGGACAGGACGTGCATGCTAATCTCCCCGAGTGTTGTTTTCGGTGTATTGCTTTGCCAAGACGGCCAAATGGTTAACTCGGTTGGTTTCAGGAATCCTAATGGTGTCTCCCGATATACGCAAGGTACGTGGGAGCTCAAATCTGTAGTGGTGCTGTCTAATGCACAACCGTTGGCATGAGACCTTCCGATATACGTGTCGAGTACGTGATACACCCTTCGATATACACCAAGTACGGATTATGGTACTTGGTGGGTACGTGAAGGAGCTCGATATACCGATGTACGTGGAAGACTACAATACCCCCGGACTACAGTGCTAGCAAGTAATGACAGTTACCACGCTTAACGACGCCGGAACACATCTCTAACTTACACACAAGTTACTAAAAATTTTACCTATTTCTACTATTTATTTGATCTTGGACAGTTAGGTGAATGCATGAGGTGAGTACATAATCAGAAACATAATGCAAACCCTAGCTATATGCATGAAATGATTTTTTCTTTCGATGAATTCTACCTATGGTAAGGAGAAATTTTTTCCCAATGATTTTGCCAAAAAAAACTCAATGCAACACAATCTCAATTCATATAAATTTGACAATGAGTACTCTTTTCTTTTTCAACAAAACTCACAAAAAACACACAGCACTACTATCCAAATCAAAGTATTTTCTCTTTTCTTTTCTTTTGATTTTCAAATCAAAACAACGCTATGTAATGAAATGAAAGGATTCTGAAATGGAATATGCAAGCTTTTCACTTTCTCTTTTCAATGACCTAAAGGCAACAAGAAACAAAAATGCATCTACCTTTCCTTAACATGGAACACCTTTTGCAAAAATCGAAAGTACTTGAGTTTTTCAAGAAAATGAATGATTCATAATTCAGGAAAAACACAACCAATCATATTTCCATTCAACTTTTCCAAAAACATTCCAATGCACAACAATCTTTCTTCAACAATTTTCTTGAGAAACAATGGGAAAGAAGCACTTTTGATCTTTCAATGAGCGTATCAAAGTAATGAACTTTAAAACAACTTTTGCTTTCAGATCTAAACAACTGAAAAGAAAATGCTACTTGCAGCACTCATACACTTAGAAAATCCAAGAAAAGACAAGCACTCAAACCAAGCAACAAGACACACTTGACTCAAAATCAAACAGCAGCAAGCAAACTAAGCAAGCAAAGCTAAAAAAAAAAGCGAATGAGGTTGGGAAGCTGATCTAATGTATTGATCAGATCAAGGATGGAAGGATGGGAATGCAAGAGTGAAAAGGATGAAGGTGGAGGGGACAAAGACGCCCAACACTACCGGTTTCAGACTTGTCAAAAATGAAACCCAAGATCAATCCAAACAAACCAAATAAAGCACAAATGGGATCTCTGGCTAAATGATGCAACACAGAAGAGAGTTTATACACCAAACCAATGCTCAGACTGTCAAACAAGGGAATGGATGCTTGTATGCCAAGCATTGACTGATCGACGCAGTCTGTCTTTGCAGACAGTGTGACGTCGCAGTTTATCTATACGGAAGGTCCGACAGTGTCGCAGTTCACTAATGCAAGGGTCACGATGAGCAAGCTATAGTCACAGGCAGAAGCTCAGGAAAACACAGTGTCGCTCTGTTTTCACTGCCCAGGTGTGACAGGTGAGTTCTAGATTCAAAAATGAATCAGATCTCTCAAGGATGAACCACAAACAGGTTTGAAACTAGGTTATACAAACTCAAAGGAAGAAGATCAGGATCTTCAATGTGAAGATCTGACAATGGAATCACTCCAAAGAAGGAAAAATGACAAAAATGATAACAAGGCTTGTGTCAAGCAATCAACTGAAAATGACTCAGATTAACGACTACTAGATAAGGATACTCCCCAGTATGGTCGCCAGATTTGTTGTCGAACAATCCACTCGAATGGAGGTGAGACGGATCTCCCTCGCTCAATGCGAGTCTAGAACAAATAAAACAAACTACAAATGTGTTTCCTATATCTACTTAAGGATCAAGTGCTAGATGTCTTACCTCTTTGATTCGCTATCCTTTCTCTCGCTATGTTGCTCCATGTCCCACGGTGGTTAGATCCAAGCTGCAAGACCTGTCAAGACACAGAAAATAGAAACGAGTAAAGAGCATCTATACAATAAGAAATCTATGTAAACAATTAAGCAGGTAAACAACACAACATCATCATACATTAGAGACAATATTGGTGGAAAGCATTTGTATTACTGCAAATAGAGGAGTACATGATAGAGATATAGAACTACAACCAATGACTTAACGTAGCAGCCCTTCTCCACACAAGCCAATTGCCAAGCCCTTCCAAGGAAGCATGAGAGTCTCCAAGAGGTGAGTGAAAGTGTCCAAGAGAGATTTCACCAGCATGTAGATACCATAGTCTTCCTCCCTTTGGTATGGGAGTGAGCCTCACATATATAGGACTAAGTGGATGAGGTTATGGATAGGATAGAATGAGAGATGGTAGGAGAGAGATAGGGGATCTTCCCAATAGGTTAGGGTTCGAGTACCAGCTCTCCAAGAGATCAGGGATAAGCCCCCACATAGGTAAGTTTCGAGAAGGATCTCAAAATGGTTATTTTTTCCCATTAATAGACCTCGTCGCACCTTGCTAAAGAGCAACCTGCGATGTCGCATGTTACTAGTGTGCAACCTGCGACGACCTCTCAAAAGGTTGTGCAAACTGAGCACCAATCCTCCCAAATGATCAATCAGTCCAAGTGACTTCAGGGATGTACACACTAAATCAAGATGATGAGTATATTTTAGGTGTAACAACAGTCACATGTAAAAGATCCTGGGAGATCCGATAGGTTGAGTTGAGTGCTCGTAAAATGCCTGGGATGCTGTTTCGAGGTTTTGTTGACACACATAATCGGTCCTGAGGATTACACCATATGGCCAGTGATGATGAAGACCTACAAGTGGTGGGCCTACATCCAGTATGAAAAAGGACTGGCTCTGTAGAATTTCCTATGATGAGTAGATCTAAGATTTATTGAGATAGTAGCAGCAGTGATGATGATGATTTGATGATGATGATCCAGAGAAGAAGACTTGTGCTAGAAGACCTGTGTCGAGAAATACCTTCCTAGTTAAGAGGGAGTGTTGATGTAATTGTAACTTCAGAATGTATTTCATATATGTATATTGTATTCCTATAGAGATGTTATTATTCCTATATACGAAATTGTTTGTATTCCTATAGCGATGTTATTATTCCTCTATACGGAAGTGTCATCACTATATTATAAGTGTAGTTACTTATACTTGATGGGTTATTAGACCACCTTGATGGGGTCGGCCCTGTATAAGTCATATGGGTAAAAGGGTTATTAGACCACCCTAGTGGGGGTTGGCCCTGTCAGCATTGTGTTATGTGGTTATGTTGAGGCCGACCTAGTAAAGGTTATTAGGCAAGTCAAGTAAAGTATAAATAGAGTGCAGGAGGCACTCTATTTGATTATTCTATTTCTCTCTCACACACTCATTGGAGAGTGGCGCAATAGTGGAGGAGGAGAAGCTATTTCTAGGAGTATATCTCTTATGCTTGGGTTGTATCATTGCTCTATCTATCTCTGAGGAAGTTGTGGGGTTTTTCACCTTTATGGTTTTCCCCAGTGAAATTCTATGTGTCTATTGTCTCTTGTGTGCTTGCATTATTATGTCCATGTTTGATATGCTGTATATATGTTGTACATGTTGTTCTCTCAGTTAAGATCCTAGATCAAATTGAAGTAAATTCTGAAAAACTAACTGTATCCACAATAGGTGAGTCCCCAACACTAAACTTTTCACATAAAAGTTTCAACCATCTTTTCATTTCAGAGTATCTATCATCCATTTCTTCATAATAATATCGAGGAATGAAAAACTTAGCATCATTAAATATAGGTAGATCTATGAACCTCCTATATAGAGATCCATCACCTTCATCATAAAACATTTTCCTAAAAGAATGCAATCATCTAGTGTCCCTTATCTTTGTATTTTTGGTAAAATTTCAGACCTCAATGGATGTAAATATACCATACTTTTTCTATCTACAAACTCAAGAGTTCCTCATTGTGTTCTAATTAAAAAAGAGGATATGCGCATTGCACCTACCCCAAATATGCCTCCCAAAAGCTGTTTACAAAGCATGTTAATAATAGCATCTAAAGTAGTGCCAATAGAGGTAATATCAACATGATCCTCTTGGAACTTATGATTCAACTTATTTATCTCAATGAGAACATCTCCAAGCAAATGGATGCAAGATTGCACTTGAAATATGTTTCCAACTCATACATATTTTTCTCCCCTAACTCCCAATGTTTTAACAAAGAGGGCATGAGTTTGATGAGTCTTTCCATGACCTTTCCTCTAGAAAGCCACCTAATTTTATGATTTTGTAAAAACTCCAACTTAGTGATTTAAAATGATTCCATTATCTCTTTCAGTTCTCCATGTCTTTTAGGATATTTCCCAAGCCATGAATAAAATTTGTTTGCAAATTTATCAATATACTGCAACTCTGGAAAATGAGATGAAGCATCATTTGCTACTAATGTTTCTCTATGAGCTATGTAATGGATATGTAAGAAGTGAGGAACATATTGACATAGTAATTACATATATAAATAATTACCCACTACGAAGGAGCTTTTTCTTTACCTACAAGCTACGGAGCTTTAAACCTTTGACTCACACCGAATCTTGCATAATTAAATATATAAAGAAGCTAACTACATTTCTCCATAAAGCCATGGTGAAGGAAAGGCTTGCTTGACCAAAGGGAGGGCAAGGAACCATTATTATGTTTCCCATCCATTTTAAAGTAGTGGTTTGATGCTTCCAATCACCAACCAAAAAGTGTAATGACATATATAAAGAATGTTATTATAATATAAACATCCATGATTACCCCTCATGGAGGATTCCCCATCAGATCCAAATCCAACTAACTTCATCCAACTAATAGATCCATCTCTATTAGAAAATTTCTCACTCCATCATACATAGATTGAGTTGTTAAATATTTTATTTGAAGAAAGTGTACGAATTTTGTTGCCCATTTACCTTTTCCTTGAGTTTTCAAATATGTATTATAAATAATCAAATTTTGCTCCATAGTTTGATCAATGCTTTCATCAACTAAAATTGAGTAAAATGGGCTATGGAAAATTTCATATTTTTTCCAATATAACTACTCAACAACTTGAAGAAACTCTTTTCCATATGTTGTATTTGTGTATGTAGAGTATCCATCTTTTAAAGGAATGTGTGGAGTGCACTTATACCTATTTAGGTCACAAATGGTGTAATGAATATAAAATGATATATTAAATAAAAACAATAAATTATTAATCATTAAAGTGAAGGGATGTAACCCTTCATTATCAATGCTCAAACCCTATAAAAGGAGATCTCTCTTGTAATATTTTATCATCTATCAAATATATTATTCTTTTATTTATCAATTATGGAAGTTGGTTTCACTGCTTAACTCCCCAACCGGACACAGTTTCTCCATTTGGTATCATATCTGGATCAGCTCCTCTACACCTTTGTGTTCCTCCCCATTCACCTCATCTCCTTCACTCCATTTCTCTCTGCTCCCTCCGCGCATCTCTTCCGCTACCCTCATCCACTCCCACCTGCGATCTCCTATCTTCATTCCTTCCTCACTCGGTAATCTATTCACCTCACACGTCCCCCCCTTTATCCCCCATCTCCTCTTCCGCAGTGCCCAAATGCCATTCTACTCTCCTCTTCACCTGCGCACTTTCCCCCATTCTCTATCACCCAAACCTTCCCTCCAATGCTGCTCCATCCCTTCCACTACTTGCTTCTCCTGCATGCCCTTCCTTCAACTTCGCAAACCCTCTCCCCCAATACTTCTGTGCCCACAGCACCCACCATCCCGCGTTCCTGTGCTCTGTCTACACGCCGCACCCTCCCCTCCACTGCATGTTGCGTCCCATCCCCATCTTCCTACACCTACTCCATTCCTTTTTGCTCTAGCCCACATGCCTACTCCTTCCTCAAAGCCACCCTGCCTCCATTTCCCTTCCCTCCACTGCGCTGCATCATCCCGCTGCCACCACCTCCTCCCTTTATCCTTCATGCCTCCACTCTCTCCAAACCACCTACGACTTTCTCCCATCCTCCATTCCACTGCCACCAATCGTTCCCTCCTCACATCCCATTTCCGTCACCTACCTTCATGTAAACCCTATGCACAACACACAAAAAAAAGATTAATAATATATATATATATATATAGTAATAATAATAGTATTATTATTATAAAATATTTTTTTTTAGTTTTTTTAAAATATTATTATTATCATAATTTTTATTAATAATAATTTCATTGAATATAATAATTAATAATTATTTTATTCATTTTCCTTTAAACCACATAAGCCACTTGAGTTTAGTACTCACATAAACCAAATAGCGTCCCCATATTCACCCCCCCACACCAGATCAAGAACCATGTCGGAAATGAATGATCAACTAGAGAAATTAGAAAAAGACCAAATCCGAGATTTGAAAATACTTGAAGGTCTAAAATCATGAATGGATAAACTAGGAATAGATTTACGAGAAGGAAAAGAAGAGCTATCGCGACGTGTGCAATATGAAGTTGTTGAATCAGTTTCATAGGAAATGAGGAAGGTATGGGATGAAATGAAAACATACTTCGACAAAGGGCTAGAAAAAATCATGCAGTACTTCAAGGATAGAGATGCTTCTAAAAATGTAGAGTCATCAAAGGGAGACGACTCATGTCGTGATTTAGTTGATACTAATAATCATCAATCAAATTCCCTCAAAGTGGGAATCCTAGAAGACCATAAATATTACAATCACCAAAAATCATATTGGGTTACAGTGCAATCGATGGGGGCATACCCAATGAAACCCAAATTGGAGTTACCCAAGTTCGATGGGGAAACAAAACAAAGTGTGGCATGCGTCAAAAAAGAAGAAGAATTCTTCTACATTCACAAAATCTTATTAGATGATGAAAAATTTAAATACGCCTCCATGCATCTCGAAGGACAGGCATACAATTGGTACCTGTGGTGGAAAAAAATGACAAATATATGCGCCTACAATTGGGGCACATTCAAAAATGATTTTTTCAAAAGATTTGAATATATGACATAGAAGGAATTTTTTTCCAAAATCACTAGATTACAACAAAAAAACGACATGGAATAATACACCTATGAATGCGAAGCATTAGCGACGAAAGTACCCGAATTAACAGATGGTCAACGACTCCATACATATGTCTCTGGCATTAAAACATACATAAGATAAGAGTTATAATTACATAACATATCCAACCTGGATAAGGCAACCCACAAGGAAAAAATTATTGAGGATAAGTTTAAAAAATCAAGCCAAGGGAACCTTGACAATGGATATTTGCAACAACAAAAGACACAATGTAGACATTGTGAAGATATATGGCCACCCAGTCATCATTGCAACAAACCTTAGTCATATGGATATTATTTTGAAAAGGGGTCAAAATCATCGACCAGTCGCTCAGACAGTGACAAAAAAAAGAAGAAGAATACCTGTCGTCGGTGGGGAGAATATTGGATCCTAGGCAATAAATGCCAAACCAATCACATAGTACACTGCAAAATTATAAATGGGAAATAAGTACAGGTATCAGGAGAGGAATATACAGTCAATTCAGATGCAAAAAAAATCTCATCCAAAGTATCAGTTGCAAAAATTACATGTATTCAACAAGATTGTAAGAAAGAAGGGTTAGAGACACCTAAGACTGACTACACCCAACAAAAGGAAATCCAATTACTCGCAAGGAAATATATCCCAACTCATTTGAGAAGTCGTTACATCCTTAAAGATGAAAAACTCCTATTCCGAGTCACATAATCAAGGAATTCAGGGCCAAAGGGATTACAACTAATTACTGGAACAATTAAGAGTAAGGGAATCACAATTTTGGTCGATTCTGGAAGTACCCATAACTTGATTGATATCAACAATGAAAAGGAACTTAATCTTTTTGCGTTCCCTACAAAGGGCTTAAAGTCTCAATCATCGTTGGTAAATATGTAGAAGAATTAGGAAAATGTCATAAGGTGTCATTGCACATACAAAACTTACACCTTGTAACAAATATAAATTATACATGTAATAATAATGATAAATAATAATTAGTACTAAGTTAAGGGGCATGTCTCCTCATACATGTCTGCCCACACCTTATATAATGGTAGCCACCAATTGTAATATTAATCCATTCTATATATATTATTATTTTTATCTTCAATGATGGACAGTGGATTTGCTTCATAGCTTCGCAACTAGACACGGTTGTAGCATTTGGTATCAGAGCTGCCTTCGGCTCTGTTTTCAGCACTCCAAGCTCCTGCGATCCCACTTCTCACGACCCTTGCTCAATGTTCCACCACCACCACTCCTCCCACTCACCTCCATGCAAACCCTCTATCCTGATACCTATTGCGTCCAGCTCTCTTGTACTCCTCGCATCCACCCCTCCCTAACCTCACACCACTCCCTTCCCATGCCACTTCTCCTATCTGGCACTCTGCCCATGCTTCCACTCCGACCACACCACGTCATGCCCCCCTTGCTCCAACTTCCATCTACCTCCCTCTACACATCCCCCTCCATGCACAGCTCTTCCCTCTGCTCCCATGCCGTGCACCTCCCTCTACACATCCCCTCCACACCCTACTCTTCCCTTTGCTCCCACACAACCTCATATTACACTGCGTCCACCCCTCTACGACCACCCTCACCATGCCCACGTCCATCCTCCTCCCGCCTGTTCATTGCTCCCTCTCCCTCATGCCCTGTGCGTCCTCTTTAGCCTTACGCCCACACATCCTTCCCTCCACACAAAACCCTAAATGTGCAAACAAAAAAATAAAATAAAAAACAAACAAAGCCAAATAAAAAATTAAATTAAATAAATTTTATAATATTTATTTATTTATTTTTCCAACCTTATAATAAAAATATTTAAATATAATATTATTATATTTACTATTATTTTTTTAAAAAACACTATTAATTATAGTAATTCGCATTATAATAGTGATTATCACTTCTCCCTAACACATTAATTGTCTTTTCCCTTACCCCAAAAACCAAAATAACTCCCCCATATTCACCCCCCCACACCAGATCGAGAACCACGACAAAAATGAAGGACCGACTGGAAAAATTAGAAAAAGACCAAATTAGATATTTGAAAATCCTTGAAGGTCTAAACACTAGAATGGACAAACCTGACAAAGAGTTTCAAAAATAAAAAGAATATTTTTCGCGCAAGGTGCAATACAAAGTTGTTGAAGTAGTCTCATGGGAAATGAGGAAGGTACGAGAGGAAATGAAGGCATACTTCGATGCAAGACTTGAAAATATCAAGCAGTTTTTTAAGGATATAGATGATGCTAGAAATGATGAGTCGCCAAAGGGAGACCACTCTTGTCACAATACAACCGATACCAATGATCATCAATCAAATTTCCCCAAAGTGGAGATCCTAGAAGACCATAAAGACTACAATCATCATAAACCATATTGGGCCACAATAAAATCGATGGGAGGATACTCAATGAAACCTAAATTGGAATTACCCAAGTTCGATGGAGAATCAAAACAGAGTATGGCATGGATCAACAAGGAAGAAGAATTATTCTACATTCATAAATTCTTATCAGATGATGAGAAAATTAAATATGCCTCCATGAAGCTCGAAGGTCAGGCATACAATTGGTACATGTGGTGGAAGAAAACGACAAAGGTATGTGCCTATAGTTGGGACACATTCAAAAATGATTTTTTTAAAAGATTCTAAGATGTGATAGAGAAAGAATTTTTTGCCAAACTAACAAGGCTACAACAAGAAAGCAACGTGGAAGAATACACCTATGCATGGGAAGTGTTAGCGACCCACGTACCAGAATTAACAGAAGGTCAACGACTCTAGACATATATCTCTGGTCTTAAACCATACATAAGAGATGAATTAGAATTACATAACATGTCCAGTTTGGATAAGGCTAGGCGCAAAGCAAAACTTATTGAGGAAAAATTCAAACAATCAAGACAAGGGGACCCTAACAAGGGATATTTGCGACAGCAAGAGACTCAGTGCCGGTATTGTGAATATATGTGGTCACCCGGTCATCAATTTAACAGATATTAGTCGTATGGATATGAAGTTGAAAAAAACTCAAAAACATCAAGCAGTCGCACCGACAATGATAGAAAAAACAAGAAGAATACTTATCGTTGATGTGGAGAAGATTAGTTTCCAGGCCACAAATGAAAAACCAATCACACAGTGAATTGCAAAATCATTAATGGGAAGCAAGTGCAGGTATCAAGAGAGGCAGATATAGCTGAATCATATACAGACACAAGCTCATTTGAAGCATCAGTTCTTATGGTTACATGTACTCAACAAGTTTGTAAGGAAGAAAAAGTAGAGACACCTGAGAAAGATTACATCCAATAGAAGGAAATCCAAGCACTCGTAAGAAAATATATTCCACCTCAGTTGATAAATAGAGACATACTTAAAATGAAACAACTCATATTCCGAGTAACAGAGTCAAGGAATTCAAGACCAAAAATACTACAACTTAATGGGAAAATTAAAGATAGGGATGTCACAATTTTGGTCGATTCTGGAAGTACCCATAATTTGATCGACATCAATAAGGAAAAGGAACTAAAGCTTTTTGTGTTTCCCGCAAGAGGGCTTAAAGCCTCAACCATCGCTAATCAAGACATAAAAGAAGTAGGAAAATTTCATAAAGTGTCGTTGTACATACAAAACTTACACCTACAACTCAATTGTGTTTCCTTACCTCTCAAAGAAGTAGACGTTGTATTACGTGCCGACTGGTTAGCATCGCTAGGGACTTACTCTACCAACCTGCAAGAACAATACATGGAATTTGAATGGAAAGGAAATAAGTACCGACTGAATTGACCGAGACCGAGAGTTTCTCAACCTAAGCAGAAAGAATCACGATACAACAAGGATCAAGACCACGTCAATATAAAAGAGATCAGTCAAAGCTCCAAAGCAAAAGGCACTGTGAGTAAATCTAGCTTTGAGGAAAAGGCTTTCCTTAAAGGGGAAGGAAATGTAACAAATATAAAGTATAAATGTAATAGAAATTAGTACTAAGTTGAGGGGTGTGTCTCCTCATACATGGATTCCCACACCTTATATAATGGCAGCCACCAATTGTAATATTCATCCATTCTATATATATTATTATTTTTATCCTCAATCATGGATAGTGGATTCGCTTCATAACTTCACAACCTGACACGGTTGTAGCACACCTACAACTCAATTGTATTTCTTTACCACTCAAGAAAGTAGACATGGTATTTGGCACCAACTGGTTAGCATCGTTAGAGACTTACTCTACCAATCTACAAAAACAATACATGGGATTTAAATGGAATGGAAGTAAGTACCTATTGTATGGACCGAGAAGTTCGCCACCCAAGCACAAATGGTCACAGCATAAGAAGGACCCGGGCCATCATCAAGATAGAGAGATCATTCCAAATCGTTTAGATCAAATCAAGCATCAACACAAATCAAGAACAAAAGACGATGCCAACAAATACATATTTGAGGACGAACCCCCCTTTAAAGGGGGTGGCAATGTAACGAATATTAAATGATATATTAAATAAAAACAATGAATTATCAATTATTAAAGTGAAGGGATGTAACCCTTCATTATTCATGCTCAAACCCTATAAAAGGAGAGCTCTCTTATAATATTTTATCATCTATCAAATATATTATTCTTTTATTTATCAACTATGGAAGCCAGTTTCACGTCTTAACTCCCCAACCGGACATGGTTGCTCCAAATGGTAAGTTCCTAGTTATGCCATTAAACTCTCATGGATTCCTCCTAGATTTCTATTGCTTACATTTTTGACAAAAATTGAAGTAGGGATTAATATTTAATTATTTTGGGATGGGATAGGACATTCCAAAGGAAATTTGAAATTAAAATAATGAATTCCCACTCTCGAATCTCAATTCCCCACCATCCAAGGTTCATAAATTGAAATTAATATTGATGGGTAATTTAAAAAGTTTCCCTTCCTTTGAAATGTTCCTATAAATTATGTCCATCTTAATTGAACTAGTAAAAATAGGATTTTAAATTTTATTTGAAGGGAAATTTTAACATAGCACTTCTTCGACAGGCCAGAACCTTATGGAAGGTTTGGGACATGTTCAAATTTGAACGTTGATAGTCTCAATCTTTCTTCTCTTACTGCATACAATTGTGGGGAAAAAGGTAATGGTTGTGTATGGAAATGGAGAAGAAAATAATCACTATGTAAAGCTTCAACAATCACTAGATTGCAGACAAAATTAAAAATCCACTATAATAGTACAACATTCAATTAATGCCAATCATAGATCTCTCATCATGGGATAAATCAAATACTGGTTAATTCTAAGTTGTTGTGTAATGTCCCCAATTAAATAATTTTCAGATAAATAATTAAGTTATCCTATCCAATTCCTAAGGGTTATGTGGAAAAATTAAAATATTGATATTTAACCCCAAGGCCTACAGTTTCTCATGGAAATTCATAATTCTAAATTGATGGTAGAAAATAGGCCAATAAATTATGGAAAAATCATTAATTTCTCCAAAATAAAGTGGCATGGGGTCCTAGTTGGACTTGGGGGCACATAAGTGGATATGTAGGATCCACATGAGGGATATTCCTCCTTTACACATGGTAGCATCCTAAAATTCGAATTTGGAGGGTTAAGTAACTCCCATGGGGAAGGTGAAAAGTCACAAGTCTATTTTTAGTCAATGAAAGATTCTATGACAACCCTATGACACGGCTTATAACACTTATGACAGATTCGCTTACAACTATTATGATAGTATGAAAGATTCTATGACATTTATGACATGTAAGAGCTAAAATAGACCTAAATAGGGAGCATGATTGTGTGGGGCCCAAGGAAGCTTCATGAATGATTATAAGTCGAAATTCATGAAGGAGATCAAGAAAAATCAAGGCAATTGTCACTTGGGTCAATGTAACAACCAATATTAACACTAATTCGAGTTAATGAACCAAGAGAAGGGAAATTCAAGTTTCTTGGAGGGAAAGTAGGACAAGGAGGTTATTAAAAGAATATCAATTCAAATTGGGTCAGCTTTTGCTCATTTTTTTATTTTCATATTTGAAATTTGGGAGAGCTTTAGCTTGTCCTTGCACGGGGGATGTTCATCCTCCCTGCCATTGAACCAATTTCGAAGGTGAAATATCCATGTCAAAGTTGGTTGGATGAGAGTCCATTAAGACATCTTATCAGATCTTAATTAAGGTGTTTTATTTTAGGTCCGAGTCCCTCTATAGTTTGAGTTCATCTCTCATGTCTTTCTCCACTATCTCTTCTCACAATCTTCTCTCAATGTCCATGTTCATTTGTTGATGGCGCACTCATAGTTGTATAAAATTTATGGAGAATGATTTTGTGACTCCATTGTGATGATATCTTATGTATAGAACTGTATTGATCTGCACATTTGATCCATATCTCGAAAATCCATGTCTTTTATGTAAACATTGCAAGCAAACCATCAATTCGAGATAGTTTCCCCTCTACTTTCATATGGAATTTTGGAGTAATTTTATATCTGTTTGTATCAGAATTTATCTGAGATTTTTCTGATTTTTAGAGAAGACTATTATGTAATTTTTATGACCAATATAATATATGCATGCCCCTTTGGTTTTTTATTAATTTTTATGAAGCAAGTTCCATGTCCATTGTTAAATTTTCCAAGCAATTTCTATGTCTCAAAACATTATGTTTTATGGGATTTATAGCAGACTATAGAACCTTATTAATGATGAATTTTGGTTTCAATTGAGGTACTTAATCAAATACAATTATATGTTCATAAATTAGGGAAGTTCATATAATATTTGGGAAGCCAAAAAGGTCGTTGACTAGTGGGGTTTTAACCTTCGAATTCATGAGTGTTTTCCCCCTTCTTTCCTTCTTGCAAAAGGAAATACATGAATGTATTTAATGAATTATTAAGTGTCTAATAGCTTCCTTAGGATTTCCTAATATCCCTCAATATATCCATGCAAAATTCAAAATCATTTGGGTGCTTTTGGAGCAGTTTGGGTTCACTAGTCCAAAGTTTGAAATTGGCCAAATTTGAGTAGACCTGAATAACATGTCAAAAGGAGTTTTCTGATTCGACCATTGAGTGTATGAGGTATTTTAGGATTTTTTCAATCCAATAGTTTACTTCCATAATAAATTTGGAAAGGTCTGGATGTGTTTGGAACAAGACAAAGAAAGACTAGTTTCCTAGTTTCCCTAGTTGTGAAACTAGACAAAGTACAAAAGGAGGATGTATGTGAAGGGTTTGTAAAAATTTCTAAGCCACACAATATTAAGAATCCACATATATAATCTTTTCAATCCAATCAGAAACTCCATATCACTCTCCTAGAGTTTCCTCAGTTGTCTCATAACCATGGAATCAATGTGAAATTCATTGTCAATGAGGGTTTTGAGAAAGAATGCTTCCACTGTCTAAAGTTTTAAGACTAATGAAATATTTTGTGATATTGTGCCTAAATTCTACAAAAATGGACACTACATGTTGGAATATTTCAATTTGTAATGGAGAATGCAATTTTGAGTGGAATAACAAAAATATACTTTGCAATTCGTCATTTATGCAATTATCACAATATGATTAAACTTAAATACGAACAATGTCTTAAATAGCTATAAAAGTTTCTTTCTGCAAACAAAATCAATCAAGAAATGGACATAGAAATTTTTACCTTGGATACTCAAATGGGGAAACCTATACTCAATTTTTTTTCAATTATCTATTCAACAACCTTTGGTGACAATGCATCCTGTAATGTCCCTTGTTAGGAATTTTATTAAAATTGCAATTTTCCACTTTTTTTCCCTAGTTCGACCTTTGACTAGTTTTGATCTCTAGGTCCCAAATTTGCCCCAAATGATCCCAAATATTCTGAGAAGGTATATGAATGATATTAGAACATAAATATGTATTTCGGGGATGCCTTTGGACCTTTAAAATACTTTTGCAAATCCTCTTTTAATTCTGATCAATGTAGGTAATTTTTACTAGTGATTTTCCTTTGACTAGTATTGGTCTCTAGGTCTCAAATTGACTCCAAATGCCTTCAAATATTCAAGGAAGGTGTATGAATGATATTAGAACTTGAATATGATGTTTATGGATGACATATGTCCACCAAAAGACCTCTACAAACTCTCTTAATATTCTGGACCAATTATGCAATTTTACTAGTGATTTGGGGTTCAAATCCCCCTGGGGTAAGTACTGAAAATGGCTTCCCAAATGCCTCCAAACCCACTCAAATTTATGAACATAGGTATGTAATGTGTTAATTATTTTATTAAAGTCTCATATGCACCATTAATGGATTATTACAACTGTTCTCACCCTCTCCCATTCAACTGCAAAAATCCCCAATTCGACCCTTGGGGAAATGGCACTATTTCTTCTCCCAATGCAATTAAACTGAGTAACAATGCTTCAAATTCTCAAGTACAGTACATGAAACTTGTATAAGACATCCATGGAAGTATACTTATCACAAATATATCATAGAATCATCCATTCATTCGAAATCATCATCAATACATTGGCTCACAACAAGGTAGTGGGGAAATGGCATTGTTCTTCCATTAAAAATGAGATTTATACATTTCTACTTGGAATTTCGACCTGAAACTTTTTGGAGATGAATAACAAATTATTTAATTCATATTACAAAATAAATGGGGCATTAGAAGCTCCCCCAAAGAGTACAATAGCTCACCAAAAACGCCCTCCCTCAAGGATCAAGAATATGCCATCAAAACTGGAAATGGTTGAAGGAGCGAGCTGCAATAGAAGAAACCATGAGCTGCCCTGTAGCTTACACCTGAAAATAAAGACTCCATTAAAGCTCCAAATGAAAGTTCTGAATGGCCTTTCCAATTGCCAACTTGGATGGGAATCTTTCACCCTCGAAATTGGCTAAGGCAAGAAACTAGTCATCCACTAGCTCTCCCTCTTCACAAATGCAATTGCAAATTCTACAAATGATCAAAAGATGATTTCATTCTTTTTTATTGACATTTATAAAATTCTAATGTCCTCCATGGGTCGAATTCCTTCCAAGAGACTCATGCCAACTCAAGTTGGGAAGAGATTCCAAAGAACGCCACTTGTACAACAATTCCTAGTCTCCCACTTCCACCAAATCACATGTGGAAGCATCTTAGATGCCCTAACACCCTTGAGCGCCCTCTTGGAGTCTATTTTTATCCCTGACATGTCATATATGTCATATGTCAGCCTTCAGGTCTGATTTGTGTCATAGGTGTCATAGCATCTTCATCATTGTTGTCATAGAGCTAGGGAATCTAGCCCAAGTGTCTCACTAGCTCCAAATTGCCTCTTCCTCTTCCATGGGAGTTACTCTTCCTCTATATTTAGACCTTGGATGAGTGATGCAATGAATAATACCTTTTGGACTCCCCCAAGTATGTTACCATTCACCTTGAATTCGAATTGGTGAGAGAATTATGCCAAGTGTAGTGGGGAAATCTAGCCATATGTGGGTCCCACTTCCTCCATGTGTCTTCATGATGAAATGCCACTTTGATTTTCACTTGTATATATTTATTTAGCTCCTTTATTAAATATTTATTCCATTCTAATGTTCAAACATCATTTATTATCCCCATTATTCCAAATCCCAAAGCTTCCACCCCAAACCTAGGAAACTAGTAATTTTCCTCCTTGGCAATTATTTGACCTTTAGCATAAATTTAACAAACTCTAATGAATAGGGCCAATGTTATTAGGCCATTGTGACCCAATGCCAAATTTGGGACATGACACATCCCCTGGCTCTTTGTAATTTTGCTTCTCTTGGCCAACAAAAAAGCAAAAAACATTCACTATGTACCCTTTGAGAGTGAAATTACAAAAGGTTATAGGAGAGATATGGGGTAATGGGAAGGAAAAGAGATTGACCTTTTAGTTCCCATTCCTCTCTCCTATTTTTATTTTCTAGTTTGTTTAATTCTTGTTTTGATTTTGTCTCATTCACTAAAATTTGCATTTCCCTTTAGGTTATTCCTTAATTGTCAAATTACATTTAATCATTGAGTCTTAAAAAATTTTCTTGGTTCATATCCATTTTGGATCTGTCATAATATTAATACCCATGTATATGTAATGATATTTTTTGCCTACTAGAGTCTACAATTCTGAATTCATCATGTTATCTCCACATTGCTTCTTATCACATGCACTTCCCATTTTTCAATGAGTTTGAGGCAATATTATTTTTTGTACATCATCTTTCGATACTACACACACCACTTCTAACATGGTTATAGATAGCTCTCCACAATATGGGATACCTCATTGCAATTATATTATCTATATGGGGGATGGTTATTTTCTTTCTACAAGTTGGACGATTCTTCTAGTTTTGATATTGAGCATGATTTCTATCGATGGTTGATTCCACCACAAAATCATTTTCTCAAATATTTCTACTAAATATGACAATGCATTTAGTCTCCAAACAATGGATATTCACATGAAAAAAATCAAGGTGTACCACAATGGTTGTAATGGTGTACTTCTCCAGGAAAGGAAAATGATAGTATTCATTAATGGGGTTTTGGAAAAGTCATGAAATACACATCTCTACTTTCCCAACAAATGGGTTAATGATAACAGTTGTATACATCTACACCATGGGATAATGATTCCATGTGTGACCTTTATTTTTTCATATTGTACACCAAACGAATTCTCCCTCTACTTGGTTTTCCTCTAAAATCTCTTGAATCTACTTATACAACATGCTTAAATGACATTGGAACATGCTTAAATGACATTGGAACTCTACCATATTGGGTTTCAATCCTAGAATCGATGCATTTTCTAACATTCTAATAAATTCTAGTCTCATTGCAAAACACAATGCCTCTCACTAGTTGTTTAAGATTCTATACAATAACAAACATCATAGGTGTCATGGAAAAATGTCAATGGACCATTCTATATGTGGGACATATTAGACAATATAGCTAAGATGGGTTATCAGACCTCAAAGTCGATGATCATACTCGCAAACAAATTATCTAACTATTTTATTGATTTCCTTCAATTATGTAATACTTTGGTACTCATATTTTCGCTTCTAAAAATCGTACACAAAGTCAAGTCATAGTTCATATAATATCAAGATTATACCAATAAGAGCACTCTCTTTCATTTCATGTACCATCGCAAGAATATTGCTTAGATTTGTCTAAAACTCTACTGAGTGAACAACATTTTTAATTCGCCATGCACCCTATATTACATCATAGAGGAACCGATTTCTCTTGGTATCATCTTATGCACAACCATAAAACAAAGACAGCCTTAGGAAAAACTTGGTCAACTAACCTTGGATTGTCATTATGGCTTGAAAATTGGGGAGCATAAATCCTAAAGGGCATGGTTGAATAACTAGGCTTAGAATTCCCATCAATACGTTCACATGCCTAGACATCATAACAAACAAAGTTTGAACACTTTTAGCTATAACACAGGATTGTCACCAACATTCTAATAGGAACACTCATACTCTAACAAAATATACTCTTGCACTATGTGTGGAAACAATAACGAGGATATAATTAACCACACAAGGAGCATGTGAGTGGGGCATGAGATAGACTGACACCATTTTAACTCTCATTTTCCTACTTCTAAATAGCATGGAATTTGCAGCACCAAAACATCAATGCAACATATTTTCCAAGGCATATTCCTCCTGAATCTCGATGTCAACAAATTCCACAGCAACTTCAAGCTCCATCGTCTCAATCAATTTCTCTACACATTTGGTCTGAGTGTTTATGTCACCAAATCCATCACTACTTTCCAACTCATCCCTACAAAGGTTCCCTCATTTTCTAATAACTATATCTAATTCATCATTTGTGTGAATACAAAAGCTTAAGCATAGTATTTGGGGCCATGCAAATATACTTTCTCTGATTCTTTGATCCTTTTCATCATTCCACACTCTGAATACATCTCAAAACTATATCTTCTTATGAAGGAACCTTGACTAGTGTGTATTTTTTTCCATCTCTTCCCACAAGTAGCTTTATTTAACTTCTCCATCCTTTGATATCACCTATTTCATTTGCTAGAAAATTTGTCTATCTCTTCCATCGCTAAACTCTAGAAATATTAAATCATTAACTCCACCATTAGGTCCTCTTGTGGCTCCACATCCCCATGTACAATTTACGCTTCCATCTTGATAGGGTTAAACAACATACCACATTCCACTATAAACATTTAATCGAGGCTATAATTTCATAAATTCACCTTTTGTGAGATCTTTCCTCAAATCATTCTAACACCTTAGTCAAAGGTTGATGACATTCATGATGAAATCTAGTGAATATCCTTCTATGGTTCCTTTCATCCATAAAACCAACATTCTAGTCAATTCATGGTCATATGAATAAATATTTAAAATTGCCCAATTTCCACACAATTCTTAGACAAGAATACCAATGCCAAGGTTGCTCTGTTAACCTTCTCATCGATTTATACATATTTACATCAAAATTTACCTTTAAAAATTTCATGTAATCACTCAAAGAGGTACCTGTAATTGAATATTTCAACATCTTCATCCAAATAGGCATGACCTTGACACACAAATCCATGAAGGTCCCATTAGAGTTAAAAATAACATATGTATGGTGTTCATTTAATGTAATGTGGACTATGTTCACTATATTAATTATTATTAAATAAGTCCACTAGGTAGTCATGATGAAATAAATGTAATATGGTCCATTCATTAATGTAAAGGCCAATAATGGTTAGGGTTAGGGCTTGCTAGGCAGCTACAAATAAGGAAGGATTCCTCCTCATGATATGGGAGCATTGTTTATTTGTAGGCTACCCCCTTGAAGACACAAGTGGACAAGAATTTATCCTACTATAGAAAAAATTATTATATGGTATTACCCTATCTTAAGGGTCTTATGATTTAATGAAGCAAATGTGCATTTCTATCATTTCATGGCTAATATGTTTGTGAATCATATTCAAATCTATTAAGGATCATAACAAGTGGTTCCAAAGAACTGTCTAATCGAAGTGATAGAAAAAAGAGACTTGTATAGCTCAATTGAAGTGATATTTAATGCTATCGAAACAACATTGAATCATGCATGCAATTTCACCAACACCTGTGTAGATTCACTTCTACGATTCAACTACTCAAATTTTTGCAGCTTCATGTTTCATTTCATAGAGAAATATCCAATGGATCACTCAATTTCATGAGTTGAGATCTTTTTTTTATCTCCAAGTAGTGCATATTGGCAATTCACATTGTGAATTAATCCCCCCCCCCCAAAAAAAATCAGTTTTCTTCAGCGGTTTTTATCCTATGAATGATCGAGTAATGTAAGGGAAGAGATTTATACTCAAGAGTTAGCATGTGAAGAATTTTTTTTGCAATGGAACTTTCATTTAGATAGTCATAATATTTGCTACCATGTGAGATTTGGTTGCATAACAACATTGCCTATGACTATGGAACCACCCAATATCTAGAGTTAAAAAAAAGAATGCAAATCAGAGAAGTAATATAGAGTCCTACAATAGGAATTGATATGTCTCATTAACTTCCATGCCATAAGAAAGATAATGGATCCAATAAAAATACAATGGGATTTCTTTTATGAATTATAGAAACATCGACAAAAATTATGCATGTCATGAATCTCTCCATAAAGAAAAGGGAAAGAAATCCATACAAATCTAAGTAAGTTTAACTTGCTCAATGTGCATGATGTTGAATAATGTGTTGTTGGCATTGAGGTCAACACGAAGAAGGTATTCCTACAAGAGGTCAACAAGAAGAAGGTATGCCTGCAAAAGGCCCAAAATTTATGCATACAAAGAACTTATGATATGCCCACAAGGAGCTTCCAAGATGCCCGCAAGGGGCTTCCTAACATGCCTGCAAGAGGATTCCATTATGCCCGCAAGGGCTAAGCTTATGCTCGCAGTGTTCGGATATCCACATCATCTTTCTCGGGATCTTGCATGCAATTAGGGTTTGCATTCAAATTCTAGGGTTTGCATGCACTTTGCATGCATCCCAGTCACCAGGTTGATGCCTCCAGCACCTTAGCCACCTTATTCTAGCACCTGGGAGCTTCTTACATCAGTTCATTAGCCCTCCTAGTCAGGAAGGTGCCCACTTCTCACCTACTACCAGAGAAGGGTGCACTTCTTCACCTACCACTGCAGTTCCACTTCAGTTACACTTAGTTAGCTCTGATTCTCCCTGATTTGAGGCTAGTTTCACTCTCGACTGACTGTTTCACTCCATTGGACCTCCAGATTGACTAGATGACTTGTTCTGACTTTAGTTAAGCCTCCCATGCGCCCTCCACTGAGCCTCCTTCCCTATATCAGTGCTACACACTTCATTTACACTTGTTACACTCAGTTAGACTCAGATTGACACCTAGATGACTGGTTCTTGTGCATTGATGACCACCACTGATTGATGATGAGGACTCCTAGTTGGAGTCAAGCTACACCATTCATTAATTCGAATGACCTTCTAAGTCAATTCGAATTTCTCACTCATTGTGACTATATTGTATTGTAATTATTCACCCTCATTGGGATATTGAGCACTGTGCATGTTTTACACAGTTTTACACCATATTTTCTATGTTCATCTGTTGTGATTGATTTACTTGTTCATTAGATCTTCTGTGACTAATTTTACATGGTATCAGAGCCATGGCAGGGACAAGATTTCTTTTCTGCAGGTGTTCTACATGAAGATTGAGTGAATTGCTCACCAATATATTTCAGCAGCGGCATGCAAAAATCTCATGTGCATTCGCTCATGTGCATGCAAGGCTGAAAACATAGTGTTTGTTTGTGTGTGATTTACAGGTTTCTTACTTCCTCCATGTGCATTCTCTAATGCAAAGATGGAGACTTCTTCTTCACAAAATATTCTTACTCCATTCAACTATGATGAATGGAAACCAAAGATGATTGCATTCTTGAAGAGACAATGTCTTTTTGATATTTGCATTTGTAATACAAGAGATTTTGATTCCGATGAAGAGGAGAATGATTGGCTTAATGATTGTGACAGAGCTTTTGGAGCAATATGTCTTGCTATGTCTCCTTGTATGCGCTACCTCAGTAAGACTGCTGAAAATCCAAGTGAGCTATGGGTCCAACTTGACAGAGAATTTGGAAAGCAGGAAGAAGAGGATCATGCTAGCCTTTTGGAGAACAAGCCCAGTGAGATCTCCTTATGTGTTCTTTCCGATCATGTCTTGGCCTCAATAATTGTTCAAGATGAATAAGAAACTGTAGATTCAAAACTCACTCTCTCAATGTCTTCTATTTCAAATTCTGAGCAAGATAAACCAGCTCATACTCTAGATTCTGAAGAGGTTCTTGAATCCTCTCTTTCACATGAGTTTGCAGGCATGCAGAATAATGATCTACTTGAAGTTTTAGAGGTAAAATATGATTTTGGAGGTGAAGCATTCGCCCTCCTTGATTGCATGCCTCCTATAGACTTGTGTTCTATCATTTGCCAAGTTTCTCAGAGTTTTAATGAAGATGAAGAGCACTACCATTCGCTTGAGTTCAATTCTCATGCATTTTTTGTTGATTTTGGTTTTGATCTCACCCTTGTTGGTTCAAAGGAGATCTCAAGAAACCATTCATCTATTCTTGGAGTTGATTTAACTTATACTGATAAGAATTTCAAGTTTCAAGATCTATTTGATCTTATTGGAGCTTATCCTACCTCACTTGGTTCGAATCACAGGTTCCAAGATCATCCTCATATTTTCAGATTTGTTCTCACCATTTTCGGTATGAAGAGCAAGTTCATAAAGTCTCCACATTCGCTTGCATCCATTGATGGAGAATTCAAGCACATGTTTTTGGAGCATGATCCATTTACTCCCAAGAGTAAGATACCTCCAGACATATCTACTTGATTTTGGAGTAGTTAAATCTTTTGGTGTGCTACAGTCTATTTTTAGGGGGGGTATTTTTCCCATGAGGTTTTCCCCATTTCCTCGGTTTATTGACTATTATTAGTTTGGATTATTATTGTATTGGGGTGACCTTTGGTCTTAGTAACCAGGGCCCCACATTATTTTTTTGCACATCATAGTCTAGCTTGAGGGGGGGTGTTCGGATATCCACATCATCTTTTTCAGGATCTTGCATGCAATTAGGGTTTGCATGCAAATTCTAGGGTTTGCATGCAAATTCTAGGGTTTGCATGCACTTTGCATGCATCCCAGTCACCAGGTTGATGCCTCCAGCACCTTAGCCACCTTATTCTAGCACCCGATAGCTTCTTACATCAGTTCATTAGCCCTCCTAGTCAGGAAGGTGCCCACTTCGCACCTACTGCCAGAGAAGGGCACACTTCTTCACCTACCACTGCAGTTCCACTTCAGTTACACTCAGTTAGCTTCGATTCTCCCTGATTTGAGGCTAGTTTCACTCCCGACTGACTGTTTCACTTCGTTGGACCTCCAGATTGACTAGATGACTTGTTCTAACTTCAGTTAAGCCTCCCATGTGCCCTCCACTGAGCCTCCTTCCCTATATCAGTGCTACACACTTCAGTTACACTTGTTACACTCAGTTAGACTTAGATTGACACCTAGATGACTGGTTCTTGTGCATTGATGACCACCACTGATTGATGATGAGGACTCCTAGTTGGAGTCAAGCTACACCATTCAGTAATTCGAATGACCTTCTAAGTCAATTCGAATTGCTCACTCATTGTGACTGTATTGTATTGTAATTATTCACCCTCATTGGGATATTGAGCACTATGCATGTTTTACACAGTTTTACACCATATTTTCTATGTTCATCTGTTGTGATTGATTTACTTGTTCATTAGATCTGCTGTGACTAATTTTACACACAGGGCTAAGTGTTATTTCCGCAAGGGCTTAAGGATAAATCCAACAGGGCTTAATAGAATTCCCACAAAGGGGCCCACAAAGGAGATTCCTGCAAAGGGGCTAGCAAAGGAAATTCCCTCAAGAGGGCTTAATATGCTCGCAAGAGAGCTAAGGAGAATGCCCGCAAGGGCTAAGGAGTATGCCCGTAGGCTCATATGCCCACAGGAAAGTGTAAATGCCATGTAAGGATTAGGAATTACACATGGAAGCAAGGAAGGGCTCCTATGACCGCGAGGTAGGGATTGAAGACCTATGCTCGTAGGAAGAGGTGTATGCCCTCAAAGGAACGGAACTTATGCCTGCAAGGAATGGATTTTATGCTGGAAAGGAAGAGATAAGGTTATGCCCATAAGGCCTGAGGTTAATCTTGCAGGATCTTAGGAATGCCCGCAGGGGTTGAGGTTAATCCCACAGGGGCTTAGGGATTCCTGCAGGGGCTTAGTAATGCCCGCAAGGGCATAGGAATTCCTGCAGGGGCTTATGAATGCCCGCAGGAAGAAGCACATGCCTGCAAGGTGCTTTCCTGCATATGCCCACAAAGAAGCAAGGGGCTTATGGTTATGCCCACAAGGGACTTGCCCACATAAGGCCTTATGGTTATGGTTGTAAGGGGTCTATGATTGCTTAATGGAGTATGCCCACAGGAGGAATATGTCCGCAGGAGGAGTATTCCTGCGTAAGGCATAAGGCCATGCTCACAGGTGAGGGAATGTTCGCAAGACATGCCCACATGCTCAGGAAAATTGCCCGCAGGCTTAAGAAAACTACACTAATGTTAGAAGACATAATTACAATGATGTTAGAATAACTAATAAACAAATATTTAATTATGAAAGGACACAACCTCCAGAATAAAGGGATGTGACCATAGAAATATAAGATACGTGATCTTATAGACAAAGTTTTGAGATGGAAGAAAAAAGTCTCTATAGAGCAGATCGCAGAATCTTCAAGTTGGGAGAGACCATAAGTATGAAGTATTTCCAGAATTGATGAATCAAGTAAAAATCAAGAAGTTATAAATATCAGGGAGGCTGGGTGGTTCTAGGGGAAGATTGGAGTCTTCCAAGGGGGTTGTATCCTCCTTCCAGTAGTAGCTAGTAAATAGGGTGTTGTAGCATCCTTGTCTATTGTAGCAGGAAGAAACGAGGGTGTTGTAGAATCCTTCAGGTGTAGCTGAGAAACTTGGGGATTGTAGTATCCAACAAGTTGTAGCTTGCAAAACAATTGTAAATATAATTTTATAGTTATAGAAAGAGTTTGTGGTTTTCCTAGTTGGTATTCCACGATAAAAATCTTTGTTTTGTGTATCTTGTTGATTCCATGTTTTAGTTAAATTAAAAAATGGTTTAAATTGTTAAAAAGATATCAATACTGATTCACCCCTCATCTCAGTATTGACCAATATTCCAACAATTGGTATCAGAGAGGATCCTTCATTACATCTCAATCACTGGAAGGAAGATTCTATTAAAAACCATTATGGATCAACAAGAAGGTTTAGCTACTAACAGACCTCCATTATTCACATGATATAATTATGCATTATGGAGTGTAAGAATGAGATGCCATCTAATGTCTCTTGGGTGCAAAGTTTGGAATGCTGTTGAAAAGGGTATAAAATACCAGAAAACCCACCTACAGATAGATATGAAAAAGTACAATATGAATCCCATGCAAAAGCCTTGAATGCAATTTTGAATGGATTAGCAAATTCAGTGTTTGTTAAATTCATGCAATGTAAGACAACCAAAGATGCTTGGGATAAACTAAAAAATGTTTATGAAGGAGATACCAAAGTCAAAAATTCCAAACTTCAAACATACAAAGGGTAGTTTGAAAGTCTAGAAATGAAAGAGGAAGAAATTATTGTAGAATATCTTCTAAGAGTAGATGAAATTGTCAATGCTATTAGAGGCCTGGGAGGAAAGATAAAGGAGAAAGAAGTTGTTGAAAAAGTACTAAGAACCCTACCAATGAAGTATGATGCAAAAGTGTCTACTATAGAAGATCGAGATGATCTTGACTCTCTGATTGTGGATGATTTACATGGGATATTCACTGCCTATGAGATGAGAACATAACATAACAAACCATCAAGAAAAGAAGTAGCATTTAAATCCACAAAATATTTTAAAAAATATGAAGCATTACCCAAAAACCACTCAGAGAACTCAGATGATGAAGAAGCTCTTTTCATCAAGAAACTTGAGAAAGGTATTGGCAAGTACGAAGGGAAGCTACCCCTGAAATGCTTTAACTGTGGAAGAATTGGGAATTTTTCCTTAAAATGTTCCTATCCAAAACAAGATGATAGTGATGATAAAGAAACCACTAAAAAAATCAAGAAGAACAAAGCAGCATACATGAAGAATTTTAATGGGAAGAAGAAGATCTTTTACACTATGGAATATAATGAAGATGAAAAAGAAGAAGACGAGGAAATATAAATTCTATTCATGAGAATATAAAATCAAGCTCCAGATGATGAATCAGATATGGAAGGAGAGGTGGATCTAAAAGCTGAACTCATAAGCACTCTTGAAGGATTGAGAAAAAGTAAAAGCAAGATTAAATGTTTACAAACACAAATATCTAATTATGAAGAAGGACAAAGGAAATGAGACAAGGAGTCGATCCAAATCATTGTTGATCCGAAGATCCAACTCGAAGAAGCCAAGAATATTGAGGAAAACCTAGAATTGTAGCTCAAAGAGAAAATGCAAGAATCTGAAAGACTTGAAGCAAAAATTATTCAGCTTAAAAGAAAACTATATGAAAAATCAATTAAAACAAGGTTTGAGAAGAGCTCGAAGAATCTAGATGACATTCTAAATGTCCAAATACCATCCAGTGACAAAACTGGGTTAGGATATAACAAAAGGAGTTATGCTGCTGCATTCATGAGTCCAATAGAAAAGGGGGATAGTCATAAATCTACTCCTCACTCACATAAGACATAGATGATGCCTAGAATATCAAGGACAAGCAAGTATCAGTAGATCTTCTTGGGTCACTGCTATTCATGTAATAAGTTTGGACACAAAGCCATGAATTGCAAAGCATGTGAAAAGGTTCATGTTCATAAGAAGAACACATTCAGTAACTATCCAAAAGAAAGAAAAAGAAACCATAACTCCTTTGCACTTCTACAAATATATGATATACAATGTTACAAATGTAATAACCATGGACATATATCTAGAGAATGTAAGATGATGATACCTACAGAAAATAATACTACAACAAGGTTTCAAGACAAAGAGCAGAGAAAGATCTGGAATAAAAAGAAAGTAGTAGAGAGGACATAATCCATGATAGCCCTATGTGCAACAGAAAAGCAAAATATATGGTATGTTGATACCGGATGTTCAAAACACATGACAGGAGACCCAAACAAGTTCATAAACATAAGAAGAGATCAAAAGGGAAAAGTCACTTTTGGATATAATATTTCTTCTAAGATAATTGGAAAGGGTACATTGGCTATCATAAATAAAATCAGAGCTGAAAATGTGTTGCTAGTAGAAGATTTAAATCCTAATATTCTCAATGTGAGTCAAACATGTGATCAAGGGAAAATATTCATATTTGATTCCGAGAAATGTGAAATCAGAAAGAAAAACTCAGGAAAACTTGTTGGGACTACTATAAGGAATTCAAGTAATGTATACATCCTAGAAAATGAAGAACAATGCTACATGAGTCTAATAGATGAAAGTTGGCTATGGCATAGAAGGATGGGACACTTAAACTTTGATAATCTCATGAAGGTGAGTAAGAAGGAAGCTGTAAGAGGCTTACCAAATATTGTGAAGCCTCTAAATTCAATTTGTAAACATTGTCAACATGGGAAGCAGACTAAAGCCAGCTTCAGAGTCAAAGAACATACAACCGCACAGCCATTGACAATAGTTCACAATGATCTTTGTGGACCAACAAGAACTAAAATTTTGCAAGGAGAATATTATTTCATGTTGTTTATTGTTGATTATACAAGGATGACTTGGGTAACATTCCTCAAAGAAAAATCAAAAGCTTTTGAGAAGATTAAAATTTTTAAAGCAATGGTTGAAAATGAGACAAATATGAAAATCAAATGTTTAAGATCAGATAATGGAGGATAATTTACCTCAAATGAATTCAATGAGTTTTGCAAAACCCGTGGAATTAAAAGACAATTTTCAGCTCCAAGGACTCCTCAGCAAAATGGCGTTGTGGAAAGAAAGAATAGGACAGTCCAAGAAGCAACCATAACTATGCTTAGTGAAGCAAAAATTTCAGATACATATTTGAGAGAAGCAATATACACAGTTGTTTATATACTCAATAGAGGTGAACTCAGAGTAAACAATGACAAGACTCCTTGTGAACTATGGTATGGAAGACCTACCTCTGTCAAATATTTTAGAGTGTTTGGTAGTAAGTGATACATAAAGAGGAATGAATATGATCTTGGTAAATTTGATTCTAGAACCGATGAGGGAATATTTCTAGGATATTCATCCACCAAGAAAGCGTACAGATGTTACAATCAAAGACTACACAAGATCATAGAGAGTGCAGATGTAGGAGTAGATGACATGAATCCAAATAGAAATCATGATGATGAGATAACAAATAATGATAAGGAAGAAGAAGACTCACAAAGAGGAGAATATTTACAAGATGAAGAAGAAAATGAACAAGAATAAAAGGAAGATGAGGTATCTCAAGAAAATGAAAAAGAAGATTCTCCAAGACCTGATACAAAGCACCATCAAGAAGAATTCAAAGAGATCATCCTGAAAGTCAAGTTATTGGTGACATAAGTACTGGAGTTAAAACAAGAAGAAAGTTAATATATGATCAAGAACAAGCACTACTTTCACTAGAAGAGACTAAAACATTTGCAGAAGCTAGCAAAAGTGATGATTGGATCAAAGCTATGAATGAGGATTTGGAACAAATAGAGAAGAACCAAACCTGGGAAATTGTTCTCATACCTAAAGACAAGAATTTTATTGGGACCAAGTGAATTTTCAAGAACAAGTTAAATGAAGATGGTAAAGTAATAAGAAACAAGGCCATATTGGTATGCAAGGGATATGCCCAAGTGGAAGGTATTAAATTTGAAGAAATGTTTTCCCATGTAGCAATACTTGAAGCAATCAGGATGTTCTTAGCCTTTGCATGCTACAAAAACTTCAAAGTATATCAAATGGATGTTAAATCTACATTTCTGAATGGAAATCTTGAAGAAGAAGTCTATATTGAATAGCCTAAAGGTTTTCTCTTATCAGAAAACAGGGATTATGTTTGCAAACTAAAAAATACACTATATGGTCTCAAACAAGCTTCAAGGGCATGGTTCTCAAGACTTGACAACTACTTGAAGCAACAAGGATATAGAAGATGGGCCATAGACAGTAACCTCTACATAAAATTTGAAAATGAGAATATGATCATTATTGTTGTCTATGTAGATGATATCATATATTTGGAAGTGATCTAAAAATCCTAACTGTAAACTTTGCCTCAGATATGAAGAAAGTGTTTGAAATGACTTTATTGGGAGAACTAAAATTCTTCTTAGAATTACAAGTCACTCAATCAGACAAAGGGATTTTCATTTCTGAAACCAAGTACATTAAAGAAATGCTAAAAAAAATTAAGATGGAAGACCCCAGGCCTGTTAGTACCCCCATGATCATTGGCTGTAAGTTAAGCAAGGATGATGAGTCTTTGGAAGTGGATCATGCTATGTATAGATCTATGATAGGTAGTATGCTATATGTGACAGCTACCAGACTGGATGTGATGCAAGCTGTAGGATTGGTTTCTAGATTACAATCAACCCCCAAATAAACACATGTAACAGCAGTAAAAAGAATCCTCAAATATTTAAAAGGTACTATGGAACATGGTATATGGTACCCAAAAGTCCAAGACTTGAATTTAAAAGCATTTACTGATGCAGATTGGGAAGGAAGTTTTGATGACCAAAAAAGTACCAATGGAGCATCATTCTACTTGGGAGAATGTTTGGTATCATGGCTAAGCAAGAAACAACCCTCCATTGCACTATCTACAACAGAAGCTGAATATATTGTTACTGCATTATGATGTACTCAAGTCATTTGGATGAAGCAGACATTAGAAGATTTACTTGTGAAGTATGAGCATCCCATAGTGATAAACTGTGACAATACCAGTGCCATAAACATATCAAGGCCAAAGGGGGGACATTATTTTTGTTTCCATCAATGCAAAAGGGGGAGAATTTTTAAGAATTTGTTGGAAGTGAGGTCAACAAGAAGAAGGTATGCTCGCAAAAGGCCCAAAATTTATGCCCGCAAAGAACTTATGATATGCCCGCAAGGATCTTCCAAGATGCCCGCAAGGGGCTTCCTAATGTGCCTGCAAGAGGCTTCCATTATGACCGCAAGGGATAAGCTTGGCTAAGCCCATGCTCGCAAGGGATAAGCTTATGCCCGCAGGGCTAAGGGTTATGCGTGCAAGGGCTTAAGGATAAATCTTGCGGGGCTTAATAGAATGCCCACAGAGGGGCCCGCAAAGGAAATACCCGCAAGAGGGATAAGGATTCCTGCAAGGGATAAGGATGCCCGCAAGGGCTAATGAGTATGCCTGTAGGTTCATATGCCCGCAGACAAGTGTACATGCCCGTGTAAGGCTTAGGAATGCTCGCAAGGAAGCAAGGAAGGGCTCCTATGACTGCAAGGTAGGGATTTAATACCTATGCTCGTAGGAAGAGGTGTATGCCCACAAAGGAAGGGCACTTATGCCCGCAAGGAAGAGCTAAGGTTATGCGTGCATGGGCTGAGGTTAAGCCCGCAGGAGCTTAGGGATGCTTGCAGGGGCTTAGGGATGCCAGTAGGGGATTAGGAATTCCCACATGGGATTAGGAATGCCCGCAAGAAGAAGGAAATTACCGCAAGGGGCTTTCCTGCATATGCCCACGAAGAAGCAAGGGGCTTATGGTTATGCCCGCAAGGGAATTTTTGGCATAAAGCCTTATGTTTATGCTCATAAGGGGTCTATGATTGCTTAATGGAGTATGCCTATGCCCGCATAAGGCATAAGGCCATGCTCACAGGTGAGGGAATGTTCGCAGGACATGTCCACATGCTCAGGAAAATCACCCGCAGGCTCAAGAAAACTACACTGATGTTAGAAGACATAATTACGATGATGATAGAATAAATAATAAACAAATATTTAATTATGAAAGGACATGAGCTCCAGAATAAAGGGATGTGACCATAGAAATATAAGATACATGATCTTATATAAACAAATTTTTGAGATGGAAGAAAAAAGTCTCTACAGAGCAGATCGTAGAAGCTTTAAGATGGGAGAGACCAGAAGTATGAAGTATTTCCAGAATTGATGAATCAAGTAAAAATTAAGAAGTTATATATATCAAGAAGGTTGGGTGGTGCTAGGGGCAGATTGAAGTCTGCCAAGGGGGTTGTAGCCTCCTTCTAGTAGTAGCTGGTAAATAGGGTGTGGTAGCATCCTTGCTTGTTGTAGTAGGAAGAAACCAGGGTGTTGTAGCATCCTTTAGTTGTAGCTGAGAAACTTGGGGATTGTAGTCTCCAGCAAGTTGTAGCTTGCAAAACAATTGTAAATATAATTTTGCATTTATAGAAAGAGTTTGTGGTTTTCCCAATTGGGCTTCCACGATAAAAATTTGTGTTTTGTGTATCTTGTTGATTCCATGTTTTAGTTAAATTAAAAAGTGGTTTAAATTGTTAAAAAGATATCAATATTGATTTACCCCCACCCTCTCAGTATTGACCAATATTCCAACAATGAAAGTGTTGAAGTGAACAACAAGTACACTAGTAAAGTAAATAGGCAGGATGCATCATATACACCAACAATTCCAAAGAGTGCACCCCCTTCTTTTGGACCAACCTAAAGTGGCTCCTCAACCTCTAAGAATGGTATAGATGGAGGGTACAAAGTGAGTTTCTTAAGTGAATAACCATGGGTGATAGTCATGTCCCCCAATCTATAACTTATATAGGCATCCATTGTTTCCAACCAAGGCCTACCCAAAATCAAAGGATAACCACTGAATAAAAAAGTTTCTATAACACCATGAAATCTATTTAAATGTATTGGTCTATTATTTTCACAAACATGTGTAAGTAATATGATAACACAACAAAATGGGTTTTACTTTTGAGCCCATATTCAACATGGAGTTATGGGAGGACATTCAAAAATGGATAATAGTGATAACTAAGGTTTAAACCTTAAGTTTTCTTCACATAAAACTAAGCAAGTATGCCAAATGCAATCATAGTCCATGCATCTAAGAGTTAAGTAAAACAAAACATAATCAGAAAAGAAAAAATGATTTTAAAATCATTGGACTCTTCTCAAGCCATGAAACAAGTACAACAAAGTGGTTCCAAAGCCAAGTTCAATATTTTAAGGTTCATCATTATTTCCTTTAAACTCTAACCACAACACCATTAGCAATGATAGGGTGTAATATATCTACAAAATATTATAACTATGATTATTATGTAACGTACCAAAGGTTACAAATTGTTTTAATCCTGTAATAAATTTTCCCAAGAGACATGAATATTATCACCCCTTTAAATGTATTTATATATGTTCATTAATATCCCAATAATAAATATTTATTTATTTGTCTAATGAATATTATGGAGTTTTATAATCAAAACAGATGATTCACGTGACCTTAACGATAAACTTACAGCTACTCTTCAAGAAATTGTTTGATAAAAAAAAATCTAGTAGTGGACACATGTTACAAACAGTCAATGAGAACCCTAAAATACTGCAGCAGAAGATTCCAGTGGATACATGTTACAAACAGTTAAAGAGAACCCTAAAATAATGCAGCAGAAGATTCCAATGGGCTGTTGGTTAATCCCTTTACTTCTGCTTGACATCTTTGCTATTTGCTATTGTGAGAAACAAAAAAAATAATAAAGATAAGAATCTCAATTAAAAAAACAGAGCATAATCTTAATTCTAAAAACGCGACATTGTAGCAAATTTTGTGCAGGTAGACTCCTGCGATTTGATAATCAGTCAATCATTCTTCCTCTGCGGCTCACGCATCGAATCATACCAACAGTTGTTACAATTGCTAGAGGCACTGACATATTATGGATGTAGGTTATCAAATAAAATAAAATTGAAAGAAATCTGGTGATTTAATTTTAGGTTAAATCCAACAATTTTATTTAATTTTTTTTTATATTGTAAAATTGGATTCAGTGTATAGGCCTGTTACATTCAGATTATATGTGTGGATTCCAACATCTCCTACAGGATAGAGGATTTACGGGAGGGAAAATAAAGTTGAAAAAGGGGAAAAAATTACTTATCGTCGCTGGAATTAGGGTAGGGAAAATAAAGTTGAAAAACAAGGAAAAAATTACAAATCGTCGCTTATACTACTCGGTGGTTTTACTTGGAAGCAAGGTGCGAACAACAGACTGATTGGTCGTTGCATAATAAAAGAGAACCAAACAATTTTCACGTTGAAGTTTAAAATCCAGTGCACAAAAATCCATCTTCCATACAAATCGCGGAATCATAGCAAGAGGAAATTACGTCAATTAGGTTTGACCCCGTGAATTTGATTATTGGAAGGTGTATTCAAAAGAAATATCAATCCATTATATTATATAAGGATTAAGGTAGCAGCCATCAAAAGTATTATATTTCCTACAATACATTCTTAAGAAAACTTTGTATTATATTTCCTACAATACATTCTTAAGAATACTTTTAAACTCAATTGATTAAAGGAAGCAAGCACGCTAGTGCGTGAAGTTTTAAATATTTTGAGAATCCAAAATTGAGTATTTCTAGTGGGACGTTCATATTTTGGGTATTGAATTAAATTAAATTTGATTATTTAAGGTTAATAGAGAGGTTATAAAAACCATGGTAAAATTAAAAAGATTGGACATTTAATAGGTATATTTTATAATAAAAATTAAAAATACAAGTTGATAAGACAAAGAACTCACAAAACAATCATAACTATCAAAGAAAAAATTGTAACTTATAAATGAAAGATCAAGCACCTATTTGATAAGACATTGGAATATAATGTCACGAGAATTACAAGAGAAGATGGATGAAAATAACATTTTGAGAATATATTGTCAAACAAAAGTAAGGAAATTAATGAATTGAAGAATCATAGTTCAACAAATCAAAACATAAAGATATATATTTGAAAGTAAATAATGAGACATCCATTTATGCAAGTGAATCAAGCAAGTAAAAGTTGAAACTACAAATAAAGTGGCTTTAGTGGAATAAGTGAAGCTAAATATCAAGTGTCTCTACTAATGAAGTTTTTTTAATCAAAGAGCATCTAGAAATTGTAAGAAACAATTCAACATGTAAAGATCAACAAATTCAATCATGGTTGAAGATACATTACATACAAATGAATGCAAAAATACCAAATATTAACACCATGAAGGCTACCATATCAACACCCATATTACAATAAGTGTGGCATGCAATAATCAATGTGCCAACGCCAACGATGTTCCAAAAATTAATACAACTTGAAGTCAACAACAAAGAAGCTTGTATTATGAATCTTATCATTAGAGAATTCCATAAATAAATGATGAATTGATCTATTCTTCATGCAAGAAAATTGTTCAAAGGCTTTGAAAATCATATTGCCTCATATCCTCAATCTTATCAAATAAGAAAGTTACAAAAAGATAGATCATTCTTTCAAAAGAAGTATTATATACATGTTCTTTTAAGACAACATTTTTAACAAGAAAAATACCTATAGTATATTACAATGATTATTATAATATAATAATTATTCTATAATATTTTCATAGGTTACAAATTTTATTAATGTTGTAAAAATGCTAAATCGTGATATTTTCCAAAGGATCACACTCTATGTGTATATAAATACATGTCCACTATATTTAATTCAACAATCAATGTCATCTGATATATTCATTGAAGTATGATTTTTATGGCCTAAAAATCATATTCTAAAATGCATAATGAAAAATAAAACATGTTATATTAATATTTGATTAACTCAAAGTTCATATTTATATCGGTTTTTGATATGTAGTTTTTGAGGTCAACACTTTTAATCACTATGCATTAGGTTAGGGTTATTAATATTTTCACTTTTAAGTGTTATGACTTTTGGTTCTAATACAATCATAATTATACTGTACACTCCATTACTTCACCAAGAAACTATATAATTACCCTTAATATATCTATTGAAAATACCAAATCTTTGCTAATCAATGACCATGTTCATTTGATGTACAATAAAATCATATTTGTGTCATTATGATTTACAATAAAATCATATTTGAGTCCATTGTAGGCACATCACAATTATGCATAATTTATAGGAAATCATGGTGAAACAAGATAACAAAATAATATTTGTAAAATGATACTAATTGTTATACGTATTTGATAAGTGTTAGGCCCCCCTAGGTGGTGGGTGACCTAGTCTAACAAGGGGAAGATTTGGTATTCTTAAGGTCACATTTGGGTTATGGAAATGATAAGTAGAGAAGTGAAAAATTAGAATATGCAACAACATTTCTTGAATTCACTAATTAATCATTTTAATTATCAAGACATAGTATTATAACAAGTGTCATTTACTATTATTAAATAAAATTAGCACATAAGAAGTTATTCTAAAATGAATGTTAATGTAAATAAAACAACGATAATGGTAGTAAGCCTTTAAGATAATGATAACCATCATATTTAAAGGTGAAAATTGGAGCTAGTTGTTTTTTATAAATATTTTTGCTTTGAATTTCTAGTTATAAAAAGAACTATTGTGTGGAAAAATTTCACCTTAGTTATAAAAGAAACTTTTATGTGGAAAAACATATGATAAGAGGTATGTAATCTCTTTATTCTATGCAAAATAAATGTAAGTGAATGCAAGCTTGGAATGGGAAATCCATGAAACCCCTCTTCAAAATGATATAGTACAATTATTTGTTTAGGACTAAGACCCTTCAAAAATATATTGGAAGAAATTCAAAGGTTTGAAAATAATTCGTTAGAAAAAATTCAAAAGGTTTGAAAATGATTCTTATTAGAAGAACTAGGAGTAAAAATATAAATGTTTCATTATGATGTAAATAGAAATATGCATGCTAACTAAGGAGAGGTTTTTAGTCAATTTGTGACACATCTAATTAAAATAAGGGAGAGAGGCATGAATTGACCATTTTGCTAAGTAATGATGGAAATTCAAGATAAGTGTTGGTACAATAGAATAGATTCAAAAATTGGGAATTGAAGGTAGAATTGACTGATAACCAATAGCTATTAGTCACTTGGTATAAAACAAGATAATAGAAAACAGTTTGAAATGAAATGAATGAATCTATTGAGATAAAATGAATGAATCTAATGATAACATACACGCAATAACATTATCTCAAACAAAAAATATCACATCTCTACATAATAGACTTAAGCTATCCAATCCAAACTACAAGAAATTGAAGATAAGGTGCATGCCATGTTTTATTGTCTCATGTAGAAACATATAAAACAAAAACACTCAATAAAACATGACAAATTAAATAGTTTATATAAAATTTATATAGAAAATTTTTTCTTATCTCATCAATTTTAAAAATTTACTTTAAAAGTAAAGAAAAATACTATAATCTATTTTATTAATTTAAATCTTTTATAAATCTGGAATATCTTAAAATTATTAATGTAGTTTAATATGTTTTATTTAAAAAAGTTGATAATCAATTGTAAAACTCATCTTTGCTATTTACATTATATAAATTGATTTATTAATAAAAAATTAAAAACACTATAATTTATTTTATTAATTTAATTTTTTTTATAAATCTGAAATACCTTAAATTCATTCCCATTATTTAATATGTTTTATCTATAAAAATAAAACTTTAACCGATACAGGATAATATATTATCTCGTATTAAACAACAATAATAAATAGCATTGATAACAACCAGTAAAATTTAACCAATAAAATTCACTATTTAAATATTGAAATACTTTTAAATCTTAAATTGAAAGTAGAAGAATTAAAGGAAAAACATCTTAATATAAAACATGTGCGTTAGTTTTAAATCATGTGCCCTAGAACGCTGCTTGTTATGATCGTAAGGCTTACTACTGTCCAGTATTATTGCCAGAGAGTATCAGCCCTCCTACAGTGTTGTACAGTACATGATATAACAATGTTGTACAGTACATGATATCAGCAAACAATAGCCTGGCATTATGTACAGCGTTAAACTACATCATTATATTAAATCCAGGTTTGATCTTAAGTTGTTCTAAAAAATATTTTAAATAATATTAGTAAATAACTGTTATATTAAAAATTCTTATTATATTGATAAATGTTTATATTTTACAATTTGGAGTAGTAAGTAATTTTTTTTTAAATTGTAGCAAGATGAAAGATTAGATAAATATTGTCAAAACTTATTTTGTGGTAGTCCTTTCAAATTCTCAATTTACATGTGATAATTGGTAGTTAAAGTAAAGAAACATCAAATATTTAGTTAATAACACTTAACTCCTATCCGTATTCACTAATTACATGTTAATTAGCTATTCTAATATAATTCATAAACGTATAAATTTAATAACACAGAACAATGCATTGCACCTTCAGGTGAACAGTCTTGTGATCACAATCTGAGCCGATTGAGGTGGGGATCTATTGGATCAGAAGAATCTCCAATCTGGGTGGAGTGAGCAGGGGGCAGGGGGTCTATTCATATTGGATCAGAAGAATTTCCAATAGACGGACGCCCCGGACTACGTGGTCGTAGCAGAAGTTGAGAAGCGTCAGGTATCAGCGAGGTGATTGTGACCAAAGGTGAGCAGTGACGTGTACTGAAATTTGAGTGGGGAGGAGAAGAAAGGAGAGGTGGTGGACCACATGATTTTATTCCAAGGCTGGAGATGGAGATGATGGGTGAATGGTGGACGTCTATGTATCGTTAAATTAAATATTCCATTCTAATCAACAAGCAAGTACGCAATGACTCAATCAATCAGAATCTGTTTGGGTGCGTGCAGCACTAGACAACGCATACATATCCACTTACTTGGATTCAAATATATTGCAAACAAACACAAACACAGGCGTACTCTTGGAAAACGCCACCACACATTCTCTGTATTCTCATGCAGCTGCTGCAGCAGCATCTCTGCCTCTGCCTCTGCCTGCTCTCTTTTTAAATGACATTTGGCACACGATACCCATTCTATGTTTTTATCAAATCACTCTCCTCCTCTTCACGGACAAGTTATATTCATCGTGATTGGCTACAGGAGACTCGGCAGCGTGCATTGCATACTAATTAATAATTGATAAGAGCCAAGATGTGAAAAAGGAGTCCAGTGACCGCACAAGGGCCGTTGAAGTAGAAATGGAGGGCCCGGCTGAATGGATGTATAGACAAGAAATATTTATTTTAAGCAGCAAAGACGGGCGTTTTCAGTAAACAACTCTGAGATGTCTGTCTATTCAGGAACCGAAGAGTCAGATTATAACATTACAGGTCCCTTTTATAGTGAGGCTGACACTTTCAGAATCAAAGTAGTACACAATGCACATTCAATCAATCTGTAGTGGACAATAGAATATAATCATGCATCAAGAAATTTTATGATCATCATTATTAGCTTATCATCGCTTGAACTAGTAACAATGTATAGAAACAACAAACAAATTACAAGGCAACTTCCTATGATGGAATCTTGGTCATGAATGGGATTTTTAGACTATGATATGTATATTGTGAGTGACATAGTGTTGATCTCACTAAAAGAAGATGTTATAGAGAATATTTAATTCTTATTATTTTGGAATAAGGAAATAATCTTCTGGAATTGGTTGGGTTTTCACTCAACAAATATATGATATGGGGTTCATTCAACAAATATATTATATAGTTAGTGCATTCATGAGATGTTAAAGGATACTTTTAAATTCATTAAATATTAAGGAATAATTCTAAAAATATTTTTGTTAAATCCTTCTCAATATATCTTTTCAATTAAAACACCTCTATTTTCCTATCCAATATATCATTTTTTTCATGACATGTTTAAAACCCATTTTTTAATTTATATGGCTAGTATGGTGACATGACACAATCTTATAAGCCTTGGAATATTATAAGGTGAAATATGAGATTTTGGTTGGAGTAGATATTTCAAGACATGGAAAAAAAACCTTGAACTTAGGTTAGGTTCGCACACACTTGTTGCAGTAGACTTCACACCACCTTCACACATAAAGCATACATATTCAAACATAAGTCTAACTTCACACATGGTGAAATTTACACCACCTTCACCTTCACCCATAGATCATACATATACAAAAAGTAATTTGATTGCACACATAGTCAAACCCACACCACCTTCACATGCATAGTTACATCTATTCAATTCAACCCCCCAATACCTAATTCTAAGCCCTCCCCAATATTTACATGTTTTTAGTATATTAAAAATACATTAAATTGCTATATACTATGCAATATATTACTTCCATTTTTTAGAATTTTAAACCTCTCAATATCAACCCATGTGATATAATATTGCCTACTTAATGAAACTTTAGTAGTGGGAATAGGAGGCTTTCTTTATGGTTTTTATTTTACTATTGCTATCCTTCACATGCTTCAAATCTCTTGGAAATAAGTGAGCACTTAGTTTGTTGTGGGTAGTGTTTCCTCTCTCATCTAGGTAGGATCCTAAATATGACCCAAATTGCTTCACAAGATAAGGCTTTTGTTCACCCTATTCTTAAGCTAGTTTAAATTGCAAACTTGTAATGATTATAGCTTCCATGACTTCATTGGATATTTTGTTGCGATCCCAATTCCAAGATAAAATTATGAGAGGCAGAAACATGAATAAAATTAATAATATATGACTGATTAAGTTATGAAAAGATTATTCATGAATAAAATTGAAGCAAAATGCACCCAAACAAATAGATCAAACAATGTTTTATTACTGCAGAAAAGATATCTACATTTCTATGAGAGAGGGAGAGTGAAAAGAAATAAGCCTTACTAACTACCTATCATAAATAGAGTTACATAGTAATTACAAACTTTGTATTTAACTTCCAAAAGTAGTTTGAGGGATGAGATAGTGGGAGGACCAAACTTTGATGTGTTCTTCTTTTGTCGTGTGCTAACATATACTACAGCACAATTAGACTTAATTAGTTAAATCATAAAGTCACATGTTGATTTATTTCACATGTTTGGGACTAAGATTTATGCCACATGTTTCTTTTTTCAATTTTAAATGAACTCAACTCTTGACCACGAATGCTCAAAAATTTGTTTAACAAATCTAGAAATCCTTAAATAATATATTAAGATAAAGAAACATAATGGAATTTTGTGAAAATTTCCCTTAAAGGTCATGCAAGAGAACTCATATAATGCCACTTCAAAAATATCATTTGTAGAATAGTAATAGCTCTATCAAAGTGAGAGAGGCACTCAAATCAAATTAAATTTACTCATGTCATCAAAGTGAGAGAGGCACTCAAATCAAATTAAATTTACTCATGTCACTAACCATGAATTTGAGAATAATTAAAAGAAAAGAAAGGAGTACATAGAAGTTAATGTAAATTATAAATCTTTGGAGGAATTATTAATGGGTCTTGGTTCAATGGTGTGGTGAGAAAATCTTCCTATGGATAGGTAGATATCCCCTTGGGATTAGAAAAGGCCCCTAGTTTCCTACCCGAGACAGAGAGGAAACAAATAGACACTATAGTTACTTTGATGGTTGTCCTTGCTGCTCCTAAGTTGCTCCAGCTCCAGCCTTTGATTATGGACTTATGAACCTGTTCACAAAGAAAAGACAACACCTTCTCCAAAGCAATATATGTATAAACAAATATCTAACTATAAAAACATAGACAATTTCATGCATTCATCATTAAAGGCATGAAAATGAGAGGAATAGGCTAAGTTATATTAATGATAAGAAAGCCAAAAGAAGATGATTACAATGTTATACCTTGATGTCCAAAGTAGCAGCACCTCCTTCCAATCTCTCCAACATCACACTTGCAAGAGTCATAGGATCATAAGTTTAGTGCTTCCAAGATCACCCCCCCGACATAGCTCATGGATGGCTCTCTTTAAGTAGGATTTGGGAGGCCAACCACTAAGAGGATATTATGGATCTAAGTGAATAATATGTGGATCAAGGATCTAAACCATACCAGGGAGGGAATGTGAGATGGGATTCGAAGGGGTACCTCATCCCAATAAAATATCCATGAGATCCAAGATCCAAAATCAAACGGATAAGCCTAAACCAAAATTGTCGCTCCCCTATAACTAAGCAAAGTGCGACAATATTGAAATTGGTGCCCCCCCATAGGCATGCAGGGCACGGCAATTCCAGAAGGCTAATTTTTGGAGGTGGTTAAGGTGAGTTTCGACCCCTTTCTTGTTGGATTTGCTTCCAAATGTGACCAAGGAAGGGATCAACATTAGAATGAAGGGTCCTAACACACTTAGGAGGCATAAACATCATGTTTTTCATGGGGATGAAACATGTATATTCTCACTTACACATGGTGTGGCAATTTGAGGTATAACAGATGCCCCCTAAAGTGCGAGGTTAGAAGGAATCTGATGGCCGAAACACTTTACCAATAATAAGTCTACAAGGATATCTGAAGGAGAACTGGAGAAGAGTTGCAAGCAAATATCAACAATATGTCTAACGACCCCGAGGCGGACATACCCATGCTCGGAACAATTGACTCAAAGCATGGCTGTCGACCAATACATTGCATATCCATGATAGTACTGACTCAATAATGACTGAAGACAAATCATGGCTACTAGACTACAAGCGTAGATCCATGATAAGACAATGACACAGCCACGACCAATACAAGAGTGGATCTGTGTGATAGTACATCAATGAGGTCACCAACATAATGTCCATGTGGGAGCCTACTCAAAAAATCACCATCGCAACCTGGATGTGCTAAATAGACTTCAGAACTATCTAGGGTCTTCTACCCAATCCCAAATCGATACGAATCTAATCATGTGATTATAAGGTGTTGAAGTCGAACATGGTAGAAACCACTTGATTATCGGTCAATGATGTGAACCGTTAACAAGTGCGAGGGAAATCACCAAGGATGAAAATGACTCCCAAGGTATCATAGTACATCTCGACGAAATGTGAATAGATGAGTTGACGTAGAACATCCGTGAGATCATTCGATCAGAGGTCAATAATGAAAATCTCCTGTCGAATACGAGGACACCTGCCATTGAGGCATGCAAGTACCAAGGTACTAAGGTTGGTTTCTAAGACTAATTCCTAGATAATGAGTTGATGTCGACAAGAATAGACCCGTCGAAGGAGGGCCATGATGAATCCGACATCAACAACATGGAAATCACATAGGAAAGTGATGTGAAGTAATGAAATAGATGAGTATGGACTCACACAAGGATATGAAGGCTGACAATATTGCAGAGGCTGACTAAGGTAAACTTCCCTTGAACATGGAATGTCACGACAACAATGACTTGGTAGCATTGACTCAATGAGGCAGGGACCAAGACATAATGCAATTATGACTGAGGCATTCTTCAGGTGACTTGAAGGAGTGGGATGACTTATGGAATTGGCATGACTCAGAGAGAAGCATATTACCCAACTGCATGACAAGACGCAAATAGGTGCCATGTTCAAGGGTGACACAAGCTGCCATAAAGCTTTCTAAAAAAAACTTAGCTTATTTATCCCCAAACCCCATCATGCTTGATGAGTACCTCCTTGTTTTTTAATTGTAATGTCCCTTATTAGGAATTTTATTAAAATGGCTATTTTCACTTTTTTTCTTAGATAGACCTTTGACTAGTTTTGAGCTCTAGGTCCCCAAATTGATCCAATTGCTCCCAAATATTATGAGAAGATATATGGATGATTTTAGAACATAAATATGTGTTTCAGGGATGCTTTTATAACTTTAAAATACTTCTGCAAATCCTCTTTCAATTCTGGCCAATGTAGGGAACTTTACTAGTATTGGTCTCTAGGTCTCAAATTGACTCCAAATGCCTTCAAATCTTCAAGGAAGGTGTATGAATGATATTAAGACTTGAATATTATGTTTAGGGATGATATATGGCCACCAAAATACCTCATAAAACTCTATTAATATTTTAGACCAAGTATGCAATTTTACTAGTAATTTGGGGTTCAAATTCCCCTGGGGTATGTATTGAAAATAACTTCCCAAATGCCTCCAAACCCACTCAAATTTCTGAACAGAGGTAGGGGATGTCTCAAGGATTTTATTAAGGTCTCATGTGCATCATTAATTTATTATTATATCTATTCCAACCCTCTCCCATTCAGCTTCAAAAATCACCAATTCGACCCTTGGGGAAATGGCACTATTTCTTCTCCCAATGCAATTAAACTGAGTAAAAATACTTCAAATTCTCAAGTACAGTACATGAAACTTGTAAAATACATCCATGGCAGTCTATTAATCATAAATGTATCATATAACCATCCATTCACTCGAAATCATCAGCATTATCATGCTATACATCAATGTAGTGGGGAAATGGCACCGTTCTTTCATTAAAAATGAGATTTATACATTTATACTTGGAATTTCGACCTGAAGCTTTCTGGAGATGAATAAAAGAGTATTTAATTCATATTACAAAATAAATGGGGCATTAGAAGCTCCCCCAAAGAGTACAATAGCTCACCAAAAATTCCCTCCCTCAAGGATCAAGAATATGCCATCAAAACTGGAAATGTTTGAGAGAATGTGCTGCAATAGAAGAAACCATGAGCTGCCCTGTAGCTTACACCTGCAAATAAAGAGTCCATTAAATCTCCAAATGAAAGTTCTGAATGTCCTTTCCAATTACCAACTTGGATGGGAATCTTTCACCCTCGAAATTGACTAAGGCAAGAAACTAGTCATCCACTAGCTCTCCCTCTACACAAATGCAATTGCAAATTCTACAAATGATCAAAATCTGGTTTCTTTCTTTGTTATTGACATTTCTAAAGTTCTAATGTCCTCCATGGGTAGAATTCCTTCCAAGAGACTCATGCCAACTCAAGTTGGCAAGAGATTCCAAAGGACGCGACTTGTACAACAATTCCTAGTCTCCCACTTCTACCAAATCACATGTGGAAGAATCTTAGCGGGTGAAAAAATGAAGATGGGTGTCTATTTTGGGGGGTCTCGTGAGAAAATAATTTTGTTTTTTTCATGTTTTTCAGCTTTGGGCAAACAAAAGTGATATTTTTGTTTAAAATTTCACTTTGCAGTAAAAAGAAAACTTTTAGAGAATTATGTTAGCTTTCTATTCATAATTTTTTCAATTTTTGTTATTGAGATTTGATATGTCGATTTCGCAAATGTTTGACAGTGTGTTCTTATAAAATGAAAAGACTACAAAATAGTTATGATTTGTTGCACCAGTAAAATTGTTGTTAGACTTGTTTTTTGCAAAAAGAGAAAATGCTACAACAATCTACACACAATGTACTAGTACCTGACTATAAGTTTGTAACCAATGGATCTATATACTAATTATTATATTTTTTTAAAGTCGATCAATGGGGAAACTTAGTCGATTTTCAACATCTTTTTTGTTGCGCCACTTTTCTCTTAATCGGCTCTAAAAAATAAAAAATCTACGAACACCCTTTTGAAGTAGACACGCCAATTAAGATTCCCACATTTTTTTCAATTTTTTTGGTGGTGTATTTTTAAAGTTATGGATTTTTTTTTTCACCGTTTTTTTAAAGAGATGAATCCAAACTCGACACATGTTACGAAAATAAAACATAAAAAATATCAGTTCTTATCTATACACAACAAAATCTATACCCACGTAAAGTAGATTCAATGATAAACCTAATGGTATCAAGTCCGACATTCGTTTTGTAGTGTAAGAGGTTGTTTTTCCCTTCCGAAAATGGAGAAACCTGAAAATTCTGCAGAATTGTGAATCTTCCATGTTTCAGAGATTATTTGGCCGAATAATTGTTCGGCCGAATAATTATTCGGCCTAATAATTATTCGGCCGAATAACCTTTTTCCGTAACAGCACCGTCAATTACAACAAAGGTTATTCGGCTGAATAATGAAACGAAAAAAAAACTAGTCGACCGAAAAAAAATAAATAAATAAATAAATGTTTTCTATACTCGTATAAATAAACCTAAATTGATTCATTATTTTCGCATGTTTTAACTTCGCATATTTCTTGTCAAACTATTTTTGAAAGGGTTTTCAAAGAAGACATTTTTTGCAAAAGAAGGTTTTTACAAGGTATGTTTCTTTTTTTTTTCCAAAAGGCACATTGAAGGAGTTTTTTTGTAAGGCATTTTTGTAAAGGAGTTTTTTTTCTAAAGCATATTTGCAAAGAGTTTTTTCAAAATATTTCTTTTTTTAGACATGTTTGCAAAGTGGTTTCTGCAAAGAATGTTTCTTTCCAAGGAGGTTCTTTCCAAGGGTTGTATTTAAAGAGTGTTTATTCCAAAGTATTTTTGCAAAAAAAATGTATTTTTCCTTCTTATTTTTTTGAAAGGGATTTATTCAAAGAGTTGTTTTGGTAAAGTAATTTATAAATGGTTTTTTTCCAAGGTAATTTTGCACTTCTTATTTCTTTGAAAGGGGTTTTTTCAAATAGTTGTTTTACTAAGGTATTTTGCAAAGGGTTTTTTTCCAAGGTAGTTTTGCACTTCTTATTTATTTGAAAGGGGTTTTTTCAAATAGTTGTTTAGCTAAGGTATTTTGCAAAGGGTTTTTTTCCAAGGTAGTTTTGCACTTCTTATTTCTTTGAAAGGTGTTTTTTCAAAGAGTTGTTTACTCAAAGTATTTTTGCAAATAAGTTATTTCCTTACAAGGGTTTTTTCCAAGATATGTTTACAAATAAGTTTTTTTTCAAAATATTTTTTTCTTGTGGCTTTTTTCCTAGATATTTTTTCAAAGAGGTTTTTTTTCCAATGGTTTTTACAAAGAAGATTTATTTACAAGGTGTTCTTATTATTTTCCAATGGGTAGGTGATTTATTGTCAAGGAGTTTCTTATTTCTTTCCAAGAAGGTTTTTTTCAAAGAAGATTTTTGTTCAAAGAGTTTTTTCAAAGGAAATTTAGTTCCAAAGAGATCTTCTTCAAAAGACTCTTACAAGATTTTTATAAGGTGAAGTAAATTTCAGTTCATGTTTTTATAAATTCCATAAATGTTTTTAAATCTTAATTTATTTATTTTTACTATAAAGTAATGATTATTTAATTTATCATCTATAGATTAAACAATCATGGGCAATAAGAGAAAACGTAAAAAAAAAGGTGATCGTAAACGTGATGATGATGGTAATAGAGAAAAACAAAAACTCAGATATATTGTCAAAAAACAAAGGGTTGTCGAAACGGAAGAGAGAATTATTGAAGATATAAATACAGATTTACATGATAATGTTGAGGAAATGGAAATTGAAAATAGAGTACAAGAAGAACAAATTGAAGTTGAAGAGACCATTTTAGAAGATGTAAATAGTGATTTACATGCTAATGTCGATGAAGTCAATATTGAAGATCAAGTTCAAGATCCAGAAATTGGACCTGGTATGTACACTATTTTTTTAATTTATATTATTTCTTAAAATTTAAAAAAATGCACACTAACATTTAAGTACATGTACACTAACATTAAAAGTTGTTCTTCAAGTGATTTATAATTTATTGTGTAGGTTTTTTTGGCTTGTTGGGGTCCAAGATATAAATAGATCAATACTATATGACGCTAGCACCATACATGGGACTAGAGATCTTCACTCTATTCAAACAAAATCATTCCAAAACGTGTTTTCATTTGACAGTAGAAAGCAATCATGCTTTTGTCATATTTGCACTAAAAATGTTGAATCTACAGAAGTTTGTGAAAACATAACAAACAACTACGTAAAAGCTTGGAAACACACAGAGATTAATCCAAAAGGAAAAATGCCATTGGCAAGTGTAGAAGAATTAGAATCAGAAGAAATAGCAATATCATCTGATGGCGATAGAATTTCAGATCTTGTTAGAGAAGGTAATGAACTTACTTGACTTTTAAGTTAATTGTTCATTCTTGTCTATCGCCATAAGTATAGTCAATTTAATTGATTTAAAAACGCTAACACCAATTGTAATTTGTGCGGGAGATGTTTTCACTGTGATTGCACCTTTAGACAACAACCGAAATGTGAAATATTATTTGATGCGATGCGCTGAAGGAAAGATGAAGTTATTGATGGACTACAATGACAACGGATTTACATACGAGAGAGGATCCAACATTTTAAAAGGCTATTTTTTCAGCAGACGCATATGACTAAAAATTATGTCTACTTTTAAGATTATGAACCCGATGTTATATGTTGTCAGTATAGTCATTTAGTATGTGCATCTCGAATAAGGTTGGTACAAGTTCCATAAAAAAAATAGTTAAAACCCAAAAAATGGAAACTGTCCATATGTGACCATGAACGGATAATTGAGGATGGCATTCCATTGCGATGTTTTTAACTATATATCAAAAATGAATTGATCTATGTTTTTGTCCATGTCAATTGTTGTGTACAATATATTTTTTGTCCATGTGTCACAACTATTGTGTACAATATATTTTTTCATTGAATTTTTATGAATATTATCTTGAATGAGAACTAGCATAAGAGTTTAAATGGTTGTATTTTAGCATGCTTAAAAATGAATTCAAAAATTATTTGGTAATAAAAATTAAAAAAAATTAAAAAATATTGTAAATTTCAGCTATATGGAATGTTTGTCTTTAATTTGTAATTTCATAATATAAAGTACTTTATTCGGGTCCCCATATGTCTATTAGACCACTTAAGGGATGAGATAACGGATGTGGCTATCCCCACACTCCGCCCCGAATTTTTACTTTTGATTGATTGATGTCAATGAGAAATCACCGAGAAACCTTCTAAATTTTGTATTCTTCTAATCCATTGAACATGTTCTCTAATGTACTTCACCATAAATATGATCTGGATGAGTTTTTTAAAACAAATTGTTAATCTATATGGTTTTTAAATAAATGATTGTTGCACAAAGATAATATATATCTTACATGTAAGTTCACATAACTGAAATCATGGCAAATGGAGATAACGATCATTTGATTTTTAATCACAAACAAGAATTCCTGGATTGTGAAGCTTATGTTAAATTAAAGCAATGATTATTTACAACAAATCGATAAAAATTCATCGAATTGTTGTCTAAAATTCATTGCTCTAACTTAGTATAAACTTCACAATCCGGGAATCCTCACTTGTGATTAAAAAACAAAAAATCATTTATCCCCATTTTCCATGATTTCAACAACATTTAGAAATTCACGAACTACAAAGTACCTGAACAATGAACATATGAGAAACATTAGTTAAAATTTGAAATTTACATATGTAACATCATATCGATCAAACAACCAAAAGATTGAAACTTTTATCAAACAATTCATAGATTTTCATTCATAACATTAGGAAATTGAACCTAATAAAACTTCATATTTCTATCAAAAATTCCTATCATTCCTAACATTCATTCATTCTTAAATATTCATATCCGGTACAACATTCTTAAACTTCCTAAAACTTTGATAACAAATTCATTTCTTAACATTTTAAACTTTGGTAACATCTATTTCTTAACATTTTAAGCCTTCTTGACACTTCCCATTCATTCTTATGATTCAACACTTTCTCAACATTCATTCTTTCCATAACATTCATTCTCAAAACATTTTTAACAAATTCAACATTTCCTAACTTTAAATTGCACCTATCAAATGTTCCAAACATTCATTATTAACATTTTAAACATTCTTGACACCTCTCATTCATTCTTTCCCAACATTCATTCTTACCATAATATTCATTCTCAACATTCAACATTTTCTAACTTTAGATTAACATTTTAAACATTCTTGACACCTCCCATTCATTCTTTCCCAACATTCATTCTTACCATAACATTCATTCTCAACATTCAACATTTCCTAACTTTAGATTGCTCCTATCAAAAGTTTCAAACATTCATTCTTAACATTTTAAATATTCATGCAAAACATATTCTAAACATTTTACCAAATGACAAATAATTAACATGTACTCATATATAATCCAATAAAAAAGTTCATGAACATGTGAGTTCAATGTACATATATGTATAATCAAAAAATAAATACCCTTGATGTCCAAAACAACTATAATATATATATATCAACAAAAACAAAAAAGTTTGAACCACTATCCATCTGGACCACTATCTTCCACTAGGACCTTCCCTTGGACTCAACTCGGCCTACAACACATGTATAAAAACAAATTATGAATATCATAAATTATTTAAACAATTTTAAACTAAATTCAAAAAATTAAAATATTAAACTTATATATGAAAGAACAATTCAATTATTAAAAAAGTTGTACATCAAATTCTCTGAATGCATGTCCACCACTTTCTTCCAGTGGAGTCTTCCCTTTGGCTCCAAAGGATCTAAGAGAGCCAAGCTGCAACATGTACAAAAGTAATTTATGAATCCAATAAAGTATTGAAACAATTTTAAAATAAATTCAAAAAATATAAAACATTAAACTTATATCAGAGATCAATTCAAATTAAACAAAATTACCTCGGTGCCAATATCCGCATTCATCAAAGAACATACATCTTCACCCCCAATTTCCATATGGTCTCTCCCCTAAAATTTAAATTTTGTTAATGAATAAAACATAGTAGAAACAAAAAATAAATTAAGCAATTAACTTAAAACCAAAACAAGAAAATTAAAATCATTAACTCACAAGATATGGTAAATCATCTAAAATGCTCGATTCTAAAGAAACCTGCATGGATAAGTCAAATTAACAATAAGATACATTGATATTTATTAAAATTCAAAAAAAAAAGATAAAATATCAAGTTCAAGCATAAATATTATAATAAATATACCTCTCCAAGACGCTCTTCATTTTGACTAAGACGCTCTTCATTTTGACTAGTGGAGACTCAAAAATTATGTGCATTCAGCATTCTAGAAAACTGCAAACAAAATACATTTGCTTAATATACTTATTACTATGTAACAAAAAATTCAATTCAAAATGAATAAAAGATCAAATAGATTGTCATAGCATAATCAACAAACCTCTCCCATACTCGATGTGTCATTGGATAACACATCTGAAGCTATATCGCGACAAGACTTGGCATAAGCCCTGAGATCGTCGATGCTCAATCCATCTACCTCATCATTCGTCTTGTAAACAAAATTTTGACGAATAGTAGCACGAGCCCTCTCTCGACCCAATCCCACTTCTACTCCAACAAGAGCTGACGCTAAACCATCACCTATAGAATCCCTTGCAGTTGTCCCAAGTTGGGACGTGGGCTCCATCTTCGATCTTAAAGCCACAACCCTGGGTGGACGAGGTATCTCGGGTGGAGGTCGAAGAGTTGTAGGGTCTCTAAGAGCACCTTTTCGATTATATATTCGACCCTTTCCAACTCCATAAAAGTCAGAAGGAATATCAGTATAGTTTGGCTTCATACCTAAAAAAAACTCCGCATAGAAAAATCTAGCAAAATAATTAGGAACCTCATCGTTCCATGGCAATTGACCATAAGCTGCAAGGAACCGATCATATATTAGATGTGCAATTTGAGGATGCTTGAAATATTGCACTTTCAACATTTTTCGCTTAAGGCCTTCTTTGAAATTAAACATTGAATTGGCTTGTTCTTTGGTTACTCTCTCCTTCACAACCTCCCACTTGTCTGGACCCATAACTTGTTCCCTTCGCCTCTGCATCAAATTAACAAAACCATTCGTAGTTGGTCCGAGTTCCTCATATGCATCAATGAATTTTTGCAATGACCCCAAAACAATCTCTAGAATTTGTCTGCTCTCTGGAGGGAGATCCAAAGTAGAAAGATCATTGTTCAACCTGTCATAGTGGGATCTACAACTTTCAAGGATAATTTGTTGCACAACACCTTCCCATGGAAGCTGATCAGGTAAATCAAACAGATAAGTTGATATGGGTGTACAACCATCAACTAGTGGAACATATGTCATCCTAGCTCTAGGAGGATCTTCGCGACCCTGCTCTGCACCCGCACCTATTCCATCATCTACAATCCTATCTTGATCTTCCTCCCGCTCTGTCGAATTACGCACATCTTCTGAACCTCGCTCTGCTTCAAATATAGCCTTAGTCAAGTGTTAACCTTGTCCAAAAATTCAAAACAAACAAAAATACAGATTATACATGTATTGAAACATTAATGTTCATACCGACAGAAGGTTGAGCTCGACGCTCTCCCACAGAAGATAAAGGGGAATCATTTGTACCCCTATCACCTTGTTGGTGATCGGATGACTGTGACCCATACAATAAACTCAAACCCCGAGGTGAATTCGACAACCTTTGACTACTAATTGGGACGCCAATTCCCGATGAATGTGATGACCTCCTACACTTTCGCTTCGAAGACTCCACTCTTTCCATTTGATATGATTTCTAAATTTACACAAATGTCAACTCATAACATATTGAAGTTGTACATGTTAATTCTACAGACTTAAAAACATATCTGATAAAGAACTACATACCAAATGTAGGGGTCTCTGAAGTAGTATAAGTGATTTTTTTTTTGTAAGTCCCTCTCCTAACTCTAGCATAATTAATTAACTAAAACTCCTACCATCACTACTATTGCAACATAAAGATATATTTAATAATCATTTCATAATCAGATATAAAATATAATGCAGTTAATTGTGGTAGTATAGTAACCTTACAAATTTTTCATCCATCACATATGATTCCATTATATATCTCAATAAACAAACATCACACGCTATATATATATATATATATCCACTTATTATAAGAATCGTACTTTATTTATAAGAAAGAAAAATTTACACAAATGTTAACTCATAACATATTGAAGTTGTACATTTTAATTCTACAGACTTAAAGACATATCTGATAAAGAACTACATACCTAATGTAGGGGTGTCTAAAGTAGTATAAGTGATTTTTTTTTGTAAGTCTCTCTCCTAACTCTAGCATAATTAATTAACTGAAATTCCTACCATCACTACTATTGCAACATAAAGATATATTTATTAATCATTTCATAATCAGATATAAGATATAATGCAGTTAATTGTAGTAGTATAGTAACCTTACAATTTTTTCATCCATCACATATGATTCCATTATATATCTCAATAAACAAACATCACATATTATTTATAAGAAAAAAAAAATAATGAAGGACTTACAACACTATATGACTCTTTATATGAACAGAGTCTTTAAACTCTGTTCATGAACAGAGTCTTTAAACTCTGTTGATGTACAGAGTTTAAAGACTCTGTTGATGAACAAAGTTTAAAGACTCTGTTCATATAAAGAGTTCTTAAACTCTGTTCAAGAACATAGTTCAAGAACTCTGTTCAAGAACAGAGTTCAAGAACTCTGTTCAAGGGTAAAAATTTTCATCATCTTTATATCTTATTATAAAAAATTAGTATAAAAAATTGGCGAGATGCAAACTTCAACGTTTATTTCAGAAAAAATTGCACAAGCAGTTAAAAGTTTGCTTCCTTAGGGACCCCTTCAGTTGGTTAGTAGACTAAGTTCACTTTTAAACAGTCCACTACTAGGTCCACTCAACTAGATCCACAAGTTGGGCTGAAAGACCTCCAATAACATCATATTCTTATAGAACTTTGTTCATGAACAGAGTTTAAGAACTCTGTTCATGAACATAGTTTTAGAACTCTGTTCATGAACAGAGTTTTTAAACTCTATTCAACAAAATGAACATAAAATTTAATGTAAAAAAAAATAAACAGTCTAATTTTAATTCTGAATGCAAATATTTTTTATTAATTTTCTTTAAATGAAAACTATATTTTTTAACAATCCAAAAAATTGGGAATGGAGGCATACCTGTAAACCAAACTCGCAGTCAACAGATTGTTGAACCAGACGAACACCAACGTTGCACCGGATACGACCACCAACTCGCCGAACGAAAAATATTTCCTACAAACATCAACAAAATGTATTAGCAACAAAAAACTATAAAAATATGAAAATGAAAACAAAACGAAACAACTTATCGTCAAAACATACCTGAGAAGATGACAAACTATCAACTCTGCGCCGAACACCAGAACACCAACGCCACACCGAAGACAACCACCAACTCAACAAACGAATTGACCTGCACACACTACCACATTTCCAGCACACATTAAAAGATGAAAACATATGCATACATCAAAAAACAAATTGGAAAAAAAAAAATGGAAACGAAACATTTAGAATAATTCTTACCTCACCCCGAAGCCATTAACTCCACGCGGATCCGTCAGGGAGCGACAGACCAATGGTAAACGACGATTTCAAGATGGCAGATAGCAGCCTCGTCGACGAACAGAGAAGCCAAGTGTTGTGGCGAGTAGTGACGCGAAAGCAGGCGAGGAGTGGCGTGAAAACGGGCGAGGAGTGGCGAGAAAATGGGCGAGCAGTGGCGAGAAAGCGGGCAAGGGTCGACAAGGCAACCATGCAGGGTGGCGAACATCGACAATCGCAGCACGGATCGACAGCAGGCCCACAAGCGGGGTCGGGAAATTTGCCAGCGGATAATGCTGAACTGCGGACGAGGCTGGGCTTTTATTCAGTAAACGTGTTCGGCCGAACAATTATTCGGCCGATTAATAAACGTTATTCGGCTGAATAACATTTGTTATTCGGTCGAATAACGTTTGTTATTCGGCCGAATAACATTTTTTATTCGGCCGAATAACGTTTGTTATTCGGCCGAATAACGTTTGTTATTTGGCCGAATAACTGTCATTATTCGGCCGAATAATGCATAAGTTATTCGGCCAAATAACTAATAACAGTTCTCCGTTTAGGTTAACGGGGACCCTTGGAATGTGTGCGAAGCACTGCCGGCCGGGAAATTTTTTTGGGTGTGAATAACATTTGTTATTCGGCCGAATAACATTTATTAATTGGCCGAATAACCTCCACTAAGTCCTTTTTACACTTCTTTCTCATGGAAGTGTTACCCACCTTCACGTTTTTACCCCTACCCTAACACCCTTGAGCGCCCTCTTGGATTCTATTTTTATCCCTGACATGTCATATATGTCATATGTCAGCCTTCAGGTCTGATTTGTGTCATAGGTGTCATAGCATCTTCATCATTGTTGTCATAGAGCTAGGGAATATAGCCCAAGTGTCTCACTAGCTCCAAATTGCCTCTTCCTCTTCCATGGGAGTTACTCTTCCACTATATTTCGACCTCATTGACTCATTCCAAGTATTATTGACCTTATAACTCATCCCAAGAACATTAGGATTCCCATGGATTCGAAATTGTAAGAAGAAGATTCCATGTGGCACATAAATTCTAGCTTGTGTGGGTCCCACTTCCTTCATGTGTCTTCATGATCAAATGCCACTTTGATTTTCACTTGTATATATTTATTTATCTCCTTTATTAAATATTTATGCCATCCTAATGTTCCAACATCATTTATTATCCCCATTATTCCAAATCCCAAAGCTTCCACCCCAAACCTAGGAAACTAATAATTTTCCTCCTTGGTAATTATTTGACCTTTAGCATCAATTTGACAAACTCTAATGAATAGGGCCAATTTGATTAGTCCATTGTGACCTAATGCCAAATTTGGGACATGACATTAACGAGCTTGAGGAGAATAGCATATGCTCGGTATAGCTCATCCTTTGGATGAGTCCAATCTCACATGTTTTACGAACCTGAGAAATGAGTGGTTCGGTCCCAAAAGGGTCCTTCGATGTTTGATTTCATGAGTCCAAGGAAGGGAAACTCGGTGATTTTCATGTTTAGAGAGTCTAAAATAATCTAAAGAAGACTCTAGGTTTTGATTTTTTCGTAAAAGTTAGTCCCTAGACCCGAAAAAGTGTAAAATAATATCTGGAGGAACTCTCTCAGTCAAAGGTTAACTGAGGTATACCTTTCTCATAAATAGTCTAAACGGTCTGAAAAAGGGATAACTTACCACCGAATAGACGTCCTTTCAAATCCTTTTACGAGCGTAAAAGAAACAAGTTCGCTCAACAATCTTTTCCTATTTTAGGAGTCTGAAAAGAGATTAAAGAGGATTCCATGTACAACTTTGTCATGGTTGGTGACCGAGTACGACAAAGAAAAAAGTAAACTTGTCACAGTTCCTTTTCCGTAAATAGTCTAGCGAGGCCGAATAAAGAGATAAACCTATACTCGTTAGACACACCTTTTTACTCAATTTTTAACGAGCACGACAATGGTATCAAAAGCACTCGAAATATTTTTCATATTTGAACCAGAGCACGAAAAAGTAAAAACTAAGCTCAAACCACTTTTCATGTTTCAACCAGAGCACGAAAAAAGTGAAAAGTAAGCTCAAATACCATCTTTCTATTTTTAACGAGCTCGAATACAAGTGAAAAGAATGCTCATGACGTTTGCTTCATTTTTTAACGAGCTTGTAACATAAAATGAACTATGCTCGGGATTATTTTCATGGTTTAGCAAGCTCGAAACCCAAAAGAAAGTATGCTCGAAAAACTTTCCATTGGTGGACTCTTTCCAAACATGGTATCCAGAGGTTGGTACATGCCCCCCAGCATGATTGTTGGAAGTAAGTGACTTATCTCCAACATAATGTGGAGAGGCGATCGAGTTGACTTCAACATGACATCTAGAGGTTGAAGACATGCCCCCCAAGCTTCATTTCATTCGCCTAAGGCATAGGCAGATGAAAAGAAGGTTCAGGTACTAAGTCTATGAGAAGACTCGACTCAAAGGGAAAGGATCTGTTTCATTTGTTAATGAGCTTGACACAAGAAAAGAACTATGCTCGTAAGAACCTATTTCATTTTGTAATGAGCTTGACACATAAAAGGAACTATGCTTGTGGGAACTTATTTCATTTTTTAACGAGCTTGACATAGAAATGGAACTATGCTCGTGGGAACCTATTTCATTTTTTAATGAGCTTGACATAGAAAGGGAACTATGCTCATAGGAACCTATTTCATTTTTTAACTAGCTTGACATAGGAATAGAACCATGCTCACATGGTACTGTTTCATTTGTTAACGAGCTTAAAACAGAAAGAAACTGAGCTCAAGATAAGGCACTTATCGAACATGATGTCCAGAGGTTAGTAGTGTGCCCCCCAGCATGATGTCCAGAGGCTGGAGACATGCCCCTCATGCTTAAGGGGAAGAAACCACTAAAATGTGTAGAAATTTCAGGGAAGTTTGTTGAATGGCAGTCATGCGATGATTGGGTGTCAAAAAGGAAAGCTGGTCAATGGTCACAATTCTCCCATCAGAGGGAAAATACATCACTCGAAAGAGTGTGGACGCTACGGCTTTCATAGCATAGACACAATCATGTCCAAGGAGAAGATTGAAATATAAAGGAACTTGGACAACCATGACATCAACATAAACAGTGTTACCTCCCAAGGTGACAAGTAACTGCAGAAGAATACCTAAAGGTCCGGTAGGCCTTCTATTGAAAGCTAAAATATGGTTAGTAACCGGCACAAGCTGAGGAGACCCTATAGCTTTCCAAGCAATTAAGGATAAAATACTAAGAGAAGCTCCCTTGTTAACTATAGTGCGAAATATTTCTTTATCGGCAACACCTACGGATATCTGGAAGACGAGGTTCTGCTAGACTATTCAAATCAAATGAAATAACCTCAGTACTTGGAGGAGTCTCCATGGACGATACTTCTCCTTTCCTAGAACTGTCTGAACCGACCAGAAAAATATCAATGGTTTCTAAATCGCTTTCAGTTGGAAAAGCGGGATACGATGAAGACTCTGTGATGGTGACTGCTTCAATCTGGGCATTTTCCAATGAAAGAGTCGGGTGGACTGAGGATAAAAATGGATCTACCATTTGCATTTCACTCTTTAAAGGAGGAGTGGGATCAACCGAATATGAATCTCGATTAAGCACTTGGATTTCACTTGTCATAGGAGCAGTGGGGTCAACCAAGAACGAAACTTGAGTAACCGCTTGGGTATCATCTCTCAAGGGAGGAATGAGGTCAATTAATGATGTTGTTGAATTGACCGCTTCGTTTTCACTCTCTAATGAAAGAGTGGGGTCAACCGAGGGTGGGGTCGGATTGACCGCTCTATCAACTAGTGTAGGATCAGGGGACAACCTACAATATTTCATTGGAAGGTGTTTATGGGATGTGTCCATGTCTTCCAACAATTGTGAAGCTTCATCCATATGAGGACAAAGGTAAGTACGGTGCATGCCCTTGCAAACCAACAAGGGTCTACAACCCTACCCTTCTGACCCTTAACTACAATGTCACTAGTTGATAGGGTATCATCAGTATGATGTCCAGAGACTGATGACGAGGGATATTCAGAACGCGACCATATTTCTAAGACCTTGGATATACCAGGGCATCTCTTAAGAAAATGGGACCCTTTACAAAGTTTGCAAGGGAATCTCGGTTTACGCAAATTCAAAACAGATGTATTGATGTTCCCAGCATGATGATCAGTGGCTGGTGATTCCCCAACATGATGGTCATAGGCTGGGATTGTGACCTTCTTCCTGTTGTTCTTCTTCTTAGTTTTCCCTTTCTTCTTTTTCTCACTTTCCTTCTTACTAACTTCAGAGTTTTCAATAGGAGAAAAGGAAGAGAGGGAAGCCGGTTCAATTTTTGAGGAAGAAGGAGAAGGGTCATCATGAGATTGAGGCTCATGTGATGAAGGACCTAGGTCCGACACAATCGGTGCACTTGGTGTAACTAGATTGGAGAATAACCATACTGGTAATCCTATCGTCAATCCAGGAAGACTCTGTTGATGTATATGTAACTTCGGAATGTATTTCACATATATGTATATTGTATTCCTATAGAGATGTTATTATTCCTCTATACGGAAGTGTCATCATTTATATTGTAAGTGTCGTAACTTATACTTGATGGGTTATTAGACCACCTTGTTGGGGTCGGCCTTGTATAAGTCATGTGGGTCAAAGGGTTATTAGACCACCCTATTGGGGGTCGGCCATGTGGGTCAAAGGGTTATTAGATCACCCTAGTGGGGGTCGGCCCGGTCAGCATTATGTTAAGTGGTTAAGTTGAGGCCGACCTAGTTGAGTAAAGGTCAAGTGAAGTTAGTGTATAAATAGAGAGTGTGTCTCTCTCATTTTACACATTCTATTCTCTCACTCACACTTGGGAGAGTGGCGCACTTGTGGAGGAGGAGGCTCTACTGCTAGGAGAAGACTATCTCTTGTATTCTGGTTGTATCATTGCTCTATCTATCTCTGAGGAAGTTATTGGGGTTTTTCACCTTTATGGTTTTCCCCAAATAAACTCTATGTCTCTTGTGTGCTTGCATTATTGTGTCCATGATTGATATGTTGTAGATTTGTTGTACATGTTGTTCTCTCAGTTAAGATCCTAGATCATATTGAAGTAAATTCTGAAAATTTAACATGGGATCAGAGCTAGCCTGAAAGAAGGCATGATATGGCATGTATGACACTTGTTGCACTTACGATGCTAAGGCTTGATATAGCAAAAACCAGTCATCATAGCACTTTCGCTATAAATCCGTTTTGGCGAAGTTTTCGGATCTGAAACTTTTACAGGTCGACGATCAGATCCCCATGTACCTTTTGTCCAAAGGATAACCTCTAATTCATTGTACTTTGTGATTTATGATCTGTACAATATAGGGTTTCTGCCTCTTCTAGATCTGAGTCAAAATCCGGTGACCGTGGGAAAAAGGTCATAACTTGGGATAGGAAGCTCCAAATGAAATTTCATAAAAATTCACAGGTAGTACACAGAACGGGCTATTGCAAGAAAACGTTTCAGAGGCTAAAGTTGAACGAGTGACACGTGGCACGCCGTACAAGTTCTCTCTCCTGTATTATCCCATAAACAGGTCACGTTACGACACTTGGCATAACTCTCTCTCAGAGAATCCAATTGAGGTCAGACCTATCGAGATGGAAAGATAACAGGTTGGGATATCTCAGAAAAAATGTTCAGAGGCCGAAGTTGAAACAGTGACACGTGGAACGTCGTACAAGTTCGCTCTCCTGTATTATCCCATAAACAGGTCATGTTGCGACACTTGGCATAACTCTCTCTCAAAGAATCCAATTGAGGTCAGACCTATTGGGATGGAAAGATAACAGGTCAGGCTATCTTAGGAAACTTTTTCAGACCCTGTGGATCGAAAAGTTCAGAGTTACACCAGAAACAATCAGGTACATATTTCTTTCAAAACAAAATTATTTTTTGAGTACCTTCATTCATAGCTTCCGGAATTTAGGGCTTCGGAGAAAGTTGGAATTTTTGTAATCGGAGACCATGGCTGGATTCTACTCATCAAAATGGAAATTTAGATACCAAGGTCAGAATTTTTGGTTGGGCAGAAGGCCGGGCTTGATCAGACCCTAGTTCGGGACTTTGATCAGAAAAGTGGAAAATTAGGGCTTCTGCAAAAATGGGAATTTTTGAAATCTGTGACCACGGCTGGAAGCTCCTCATAAAAATAGAAGCTTATAGCTTTGGATCAAACCTTTTGATTGGGAAGAAGAGTGGGCTTCATCAAACCCTAGTTCGAGGTCACGTCCAGCAAATCCGAAAGTTTCAAAGGCAAATTTGAGGAGTAAAACTTTGCAGTTTTCAAATTCTGAATATACCAGCTTGATCAGCTCATCAAGGCGCATATTTCTATCCTTTCGGAAGTTTGAAATTCAAAGTTTGAATTTTTGGGGTTTCTCTGACAAACCCTATTTCAGCTCCAGATCCAGTTCTGGCAAATCAAGTGGATTGGGTTAATCCTAGAAGAGGATGGATTGGTCACCTACATAAGTGAAGAAGTTCCTGTTTTAGAGGGAGATGAGGCTAAGGCCTTCCATAAGAAGATTACAAGCAATCTTGACAGGTATGGCTTACAGGTATGTTTCGAATTCTGTTCATGATTAATTTTATGATATGTTTGTCTTCATATCATTACAGTACAATCTTGATTAATTACTAGACTTGTCATATTACCTTATAGAAGATATTCATTGATTAAGGTTTTGACACTTATGATTGTACTAATGCATTGTGATGTTGTATGAGGTTTATGTTGTTTGCTAACACAAAAGGTACACCAAGAAAGTCAAATCATGTTATACTTCAAGAACATATGCTCATGGTGACATGAAGACAAAGATTCATCCATTGTCATGGATCACATAGAAGATCTACTTTCGAGGTATGTATAACTTGGTCATACAATGGTTAACTTATGAGACATGCAGGTTACTAGCACAAGTCACTGAAGAGAACCAGAAGACATTATGCGGGTATGTTAGACATAACTAGCTAGCATGCTAATCCAGGTATGTTTTTCCTATATCAAGCTAGAATCCTACCTTGTGTTAGGATCTTATACTGTTGTGTTGTTGATAATGATTATTCATGAAGTCATAGGTTTGAATAATCATGGTTGTATGCATATTATGTTTCTTACCATAATTGATGATATGACTAACCAGAAGAATCAAGAAGGTATAGGTTTGAATAATCACGGGTTTTATGCATATTATATCTCTTATCTTGATTGATGATTCAACTAACCAGAAGAGTCCTATGATCAAATAAGAATATGTATGAGTAAAAGAAGACTTCCCTGGAACCTTGAATACTAATGTTTATTATCTGTGAATGATCATGAATATACATGTTTAAGATTATTGTGTTTTGATAATATTAAGATTATACTAATAAATGTGTGATTATGTATGAGACCCCAAGGATAACACAATGATGATACTAATAAGCATGCATAGTGATTAAGGATGGATGTAAGTTCAAGGACAGGTAATCCAGGAAGCAAAGATCAAGAGGGAGCACACTCTAGTTGTTCCTGCAAGAAAGCAAAGGAGCACACTTCAGTAGTTTCTGCAAGGATGCAGATATTCAGAGGGAGTTGACCACTTCTCACAATCCACATAAGAATGGAGTTGCAGAAAAGAAGCAAAGACTGAGAGGGAGTCAACCCAACAAACAAACAAAAATAAGTATTTGAATTGTCATTACTTGCATATTTTATTGTTTAAATAATACTGTTCAATAATGTATATACTGATGTTCCTAGAATTAGGTTGTGTATTATGCATATTAGAATAGTTGCATTGATGAACAGTATACTACTAATATGCATGGGTAAGTGGCGTATGGCACTGTACAACATTCCATTGCTACTTATCTAGAATGAAACCTTGCTGACATGTTGGGAGTTCTGCACACTCTTAACAATGTTCTGGTAGAGATTGTAAGGCATCTAGAAAGTTACGGGATATGGATAAATGTTGTATTGAAGCATTGGCTAAGATAATTGCATGACTGTATGACATATTTCTTTATGTGTAAGAATTTGTTCTGAAAACTATGAGATGTTTTCTAATCATGCAATTTAACTTGTTGTGTAGGAAAGATCGTATGCCATCACCTACAAAAGAAGAACTACAACATTTGTTCAGCAACAAAATTATCTATTGAAGATATTGAAGTTCCCAAGATACAGGAAGAATGCCATGATCCGTCGATCATGAAGAACGATGTTTGGGATGTAGTCCCAAGACCTGAAGGGAATTTTGTTATGACTTCCATATGGATCTATCAAGATCAAGCATGCTGCAGATGGCAGCATAGAGAAATATAAAAGTGATGAAATAGAAGATACACTAGTTGGATTTCAAGACAGCTTTCTTGAATGGTGTAGTTGAAGAAGAAGTGTATGTGGAGAAGCCACTTGGTTCTGAGACACATGACAGGGAGTCATATATGTGCAGAACTTGGTATGGTAGGATAGACAACTTTCTATCCATTTTGGGCTTTACCAAGAGTAAAGCGGATTCCAACCTTTACTACAAGGTTGAGGAAGGCAATCCAGTGATACTACTTTTGTATGTGGATAATCTGTTTGTTACAGAAGAAGATAGATTGATTGTCGGCACGCAGCGGAAGCTTGTTGCCGAGTTCGAGATGAAGAAATTGGGGATGATGGACTATTTGTTTTTGGCATGGAGGTGTGGTAGAGTGCAGATGGAATCTTCCTTGGACAAGGGAAGTATGCAGTAGAGATCCTGAAGAGGTTCGGGATGATCGATTGCAAGGCCATGGCCACACCTATGGCATCGAATCTGAAGCTTCTTTGTGATGCTTCATCTGAGACGGTTGATTTCTCTATGTATCGTCAGATGATTGGGTCCTTGATGTACCTGACGAACACGAGACCAGATATTTGCTTTGCGATGAACACATTGAGCCAGTTCCTGACAGATCCGAGGAGTGTTCACCTGGATGCTGTAAAGCATGTTCTGAGGTACCTGAAGGGTGTAGTGGATTATGGGCTCAAGTATGAAGCGAATCAAAAGTTTAACTTGCAGGGTTATGTTGATTCATATTGGGCTAGCAGTGCTGCAGATAGGAAGAGCACATCTGGGTGCTGCTTCAGTATGGGATCAGGTGTGATCTCTTAGTTTAGCAGGAAGTAGTCCTGCGTAGCACTGAGTACAGCTGAGGCAGAGTATGTCGCAGCCTGTTCAGCTAGTTGTGAGGAAGTATGGCTACGGAAGCTACTGTCTGAGTTATTTGATCTCCCATTGGATGCTACTTGTATCTTTTGTGATAACCAGAGTTGTGTGAAGTTGTCCGAGAACCCAGTGTTTCATGACAGGTCGAAACACATAGAGATCAAATATCACTATATCAGGGATATGGTGCAGAGAGGAGCTGTGAAGCTCCTGTACATTGCAACGGACGAGCATATTGCAGATGTGCTGATGAAACCACAAGCCAAAGTGAAGTTCGAGTACTTCAGAGAGAGGCTTGGTGTTCTTCGGATTGATGACACTTCGAGGAAGAAGTGATGGACACATTTGCTGAAGCCATTCCAATCATGTTGGAAGGAGGATCCTTCACATGGCTTTGGATGTAAGCACTGGATGATGAGCATCAGGATGATGTTCTGGTTTCTGCTTTGTATGATTAGTTGGATCATTTTCATGTATGTATGTATGCATCATGTTGGATGTTGGATGTTGGATATGATCAGTTGGATCATTTATATGTATGTACGCATCATGTTGGATGTTGGATATGATCGGTTGGATCATGTGTATGTATTTTTGTATATGCATCATGTTGGATGCTTGGACCATGTATCTGTATATGTATCAGGTGGATAAATTGTATGATCAGGTGGATCATGTATGGTGATATGTATCATGTATTTGAATCAGGTGGATACACCGTATGATCATGTGGATCATGTATGATGATATGTATCAGGTAGATACTTGGTATGCATCAGGTAGATGCATTGGATGATCATGGATGACGAGCTTCAGGATGTTGCTCCAGATGACATGCAGTAGGATGTTGCAGTGATGATGATCAGAATGATCATGTATACATCAGGATGATGTATGGTGAGTATCAGGTTGATACTCTATGGCCGTGGATCAGGTTGTGCAGATGAGCATATAATTTGGCCCTGGGAGATTTGCAGATAGTCTTTTGAGGTTTTGCCTATGGCATATAATTTGGCCCTGGGATATCTGGCAAATGCTCTTTCGAGGTTTTGCTCTGGGAGGACATATAATTTGGCCCTGGGAGATCTGCAGATAGTCTTTCAAGGTTTTGCCTATGGCATATAATATGGCCCTGGGATATCTAGCAGGTGCTCTTTCGAGGTTTTGTCCTATGGCATATAATATGTCCCTGGGAGATCCAATAGGTTGGGATGTGTGCCCATAATAAGTCCTGGGATGCTCTTGCGAGGTTTTTCCATGACCACATATAATCTGTCCCTGGGAGATCCTATAGGTAGAGCTGTGTGCTCGTAACAGCCTGGGATGCTCTTGTGAGGTTTTGTGGTGACCACATATAATCTATCCCTGGGAGATCCTATAGGTAGAGCTGTGTGCTCGTAACAGCCTGGGATTCTCTTGCGAGGTTTTGTGGTGAGGTCACATATAATATGGCCCTGGGAGATCCTATAGGTAGAGCCGTGTGCTCGTAACAACCTGGGATGATCTTTCAAGGTTTTGTGACGCACGTAATAAGTCCTGAGGATTCCACAGTATGGCAAGTGATGACGAAGACCTGCAGGCGGTGGGCCTACATCCAGTATGAAAAAAGACTGGCTCTGTAGAACTTCCTATGATGAGTAGATTCAGAGATTGATTGAGATAGCAGCAGCAGTGACGATGATCCAGAGAAGATGACTTGTGCTAGAAGACCTGTGTCGAGAAATACCTTCCTAGTTAAGAGGGAGTGTTGATGTATATGTAACTTCAGAATGTATTTCACATATATGTATATTGTATTCCTATAGAGATGTTATTATTCCTCTATAGGAAGTGTCGTCATTTATATTGTAAGTGTCATAACTTATACTTGATGGGTTATTAGACCACCTTGTTGGGGTCGGCCCTGTATAAGTCATGTGGGTCAAAGGGTTATTAGACCACCCTATTGGGGGTCGGCCATGTGGGTCAAAGGGTTATTAGATCACCCTAGTGGGGGTCGGCCCAGTCAGCATTATGTTAAGTGGTTAAGTTGAGGCCGACCTAGTTGAATAAAGGTCAAGTGAAGTTAGTGTATAAATAGAGAGTGTGTCTCTCTCATTTTACACATTCTATTCTCTCACTCACACTTGGGAGAGTGGCGCACTTGTGGAGGAGGAGGCTCTGCTGCTAGGAGAAGACTATCTCTTGTATTCTGGTTGTATCATTGCTCTATCTATCTCTGAGGAAGTTATTGGAGTTTTTCACCTTTATGGTTTTCCCCAAGTAAACTCTCTGTCTCTTGTGTGCTTGCATTATTGTGTCCATGATTGATATGCTGTAGATTTGCTGTACATGTTGTTCTCTCAGTTAATATCCTAGATCAGATTGAAGTAAATTCTGAAAATTTAACAGACTCAACATAGCCATAAAGGGAGGACCAACAGTTCCACAAGGGGGAATAACAAATGGCACACCCTGGAAAGGGGTTCCTTGGTTGGTAGTCCCGGAAGAATCTTCCATATTTGAACTCCCTAAGAGTCTCCAAAGTACCACACAATTCAAACACTACTCAAGTCTAAAAGCAACAAGTAAACTGTGTGAATAGGAGTGGATGAAAAGTCAAGATCCTCACAGGATTATCAAGGCTTCGTAACTCGCTATATACCGCAGGGTCCAACAGTAAAATGCGACAAGGAGGATTGGGACCATACCCTTTCCTGAATACCCGACTACCTGGACAGTACGTGCATAGTAATCCTCTCAAGTGTTGTTCTCGGTGTATTGCGATGCCAAGACGGCCAAATGGTTAACTCAGTTGGTAACAGGAATCCTAATGGTGTCTCCCGATATACGCAAGGTATGTGGGAGCTCAAATCCGTAATGATGTTGTCTAATGCACAATCGTACGGCACGAGACCTTCCTATATAATGCCGAGTACGTGAAACACCTTTCGATATACGCCAAGTACGCGAAGTACTTGGTGGGTACGTGAAAGAGCTTTGATATACCGATAAGTACGTGGAAGACTACAATACCCCCAGAATACAGTTCTGAAAAATAACGGCAGCTGTCACGCTTAAAGACACCGGAACACGTATCTAACTTACACATAGTTACTAAATGATTTTAACCTAGGCTAGTGTTAATTTTATCTTGTACAGTTAGGTGGATGCATGAGGTGAGTAGATAAATATAAACATAATGCAATCCTCAACTACATGATAATGCACATTTTCCTTTCTTTTTCAATGAAAACTACTTAAGGTAAGGAGAGATTTTTCTTTCTTTCAAACCAAAAGTACTTAAGTAGTAGCGAAAAGAAGAATTCCTTCCTAGAGTGCAATAACTCTAACTTTCTGCAATCATCAGCTAAAAAGTGCAAAGAAAATGAAAGATGCAACTAATCTTAACAATGTATAAGACAAATTAATGAAGCACTTTCAATTTTCAAATGCATGTATCAAAAATGGAAATTGGTAACTAAATGCTTTTCATGTCTATATACAGAAAGTGAGAGAATATCTACAACACTCTTTAATCATTTAGAAATTCCCAAAGAAAAATGACAAGCACCAAAACAACTCAAAGGCACTCAGGAAAGGCTCAAAATCCACCAAATGCAATAATTCTAATCCATTCCCTATCTGTTTACACTTCGAAAAAGACACATCTAAGCTACGGAAAGAAGGATTCCAGAAACGTTTCCAATTAAATGCAAGACAAAGAAAAACACATAATAATCATGTCTAACTCAAATGTACACAAAACTAAAACAAGCCTTTTCTTCTCCCTATGAGTGTAAGACCAAAAATGCCAAATGATCAAATTAAAGCAAGAAGAATACTTATGTTTTCCAATTTTGTGATTATAGCAATAGAGTGACAAAATCAAGTTTTTCTTTGAACTAAAGTGGGGACAAAGAATCAATATTTTTCAATAATCATTAGATAGCTTAGCATGTAAAGGAAACAAGATGCATAACCCAAGGAAAAGAGGCTCAAAAAGACATGGATAGGTAGATATCCCCAGCGGAGTCGTTAGTTTCTGTGGTGAGAAAATCTCCCTATGGATAGGTAGATATCCCCTTGGGATTAAAAAAGGCCCCTAGTTTCCTACCCAAGACAGAGAGGAAAGAAATTGACATGGATATCCCACACTTTCAAGTCTTTAAAACAAGCCAATCACACCAAACCAACAATGATCTCAAAACCTTGAGATGGGTCAAAACGACTATAGGATGCACGATTCATGGCCCCCTCATTCTGCTTAAAAATGCAAGCATTGTATTGTAGCTGAGCCGGTTACAAAGGTCTGATAAATATCATAGCAACAACCAAAAGCAGAGAAATAAAAAATTGACCAAAAGTAACCAAGCAAACTAAGAAACAATCCTTTTTGCAGAGATTATCATGTGTGTGTAATCATCCAAGGTGCGATAATTATGAATTATTGCATCCTAAAAAGAGTGTGGGTAGCGATAAACTGGTAATTATCGCTTTAAAAGAAATGGTAGGGGCACGATAATTCTCAGAAAGAGGAAAAGGGCGGGAATTCGAGAAAAGTTGTTGAATTTTAAAGGGTTTGCCGACCCAGAGGACTCACTGATCATCGATAGAGGTCTGATGCATAGGGGAGGAGAGTGAATGAAGGTCAAAGAGACCAAATTTTTCAATTGGTTTGAAAGAAGAGCAAATTCACAATCAAAGATGAATGAAAGTAAAAGAACTCAAAACAAAAGGGGTCGTTCCTAGTAGAGTCACCAGTTTCCGTGGTGAGAAAATATCCCTACGGATAGGTAGATATCCCCTTGGGATTATAAAAGGCCCCTAGTTTCCTATCCAATACAGAGAGGAAACAAATAGACACTATAGTCCTCCAGAACTAGCTCACACATCAGCTAACAAGCTATGGAAAGACAAAGCAATTAGATGGCATACCTTACTTTGATGGTTTTCCTTGTTGCTCCTAAGTTGCTCCAGCTCCAGCCTTTGATTATGGACTTATGAACCTGTTCACAAAGGAAAGACAACACCTTCTCCAAAGCAATATATGTATAAACAAAGATCTAACTATAAAAAAATAGACAATTTCATGGATTCGTCATTAAAGACATGAAAATGAGAGGAATAGGCTAAGTTATATTAATGATAAGAAATCCAAAAGAAGAAGCTGATTACAATGTTATACCTTGACGTCCAAAGTAGCAGCACCTCCTTCCAAGCTCTCCAACATCACCCTTGCAAGACTCATAGGATCATAAGTTTAGTGCTTCCAAGATCAGCCCCCCACATAGCTCATGGATGGATCTCTTTAAGTAGGATTTGGGAGGTCAACCACTAAGAGGAGATTATGGATCTAAGTTAATAATATGTGGATCAAGGATCTAAACCATACAAAGGAAGGAATGTGAGATGCGATTCGAAGGGGTACCTCATCCCAAGAAAATATCCATGAGATCCAAGACCCAAAATCAAAGGTATAAGCCTAAACCAAAATTGTCGCTCCCCTATAACTAAGCAAAACGTGACAATATTGAAATTGTCGCTCCCCCATAGGCATGCAGGGCATGACAATTTGAAATTGTCACTCCCCCATAGGCATGCAGGGCGCGACAATTCCAAAAGGCTAATTTTTGGAGGTGGTTAAGGTGAGTTTCGACCCCTTGCTTGTTGGATTTTCTTCCAAATGTGACTAGGGAAGGGATCAACATTAGAATGAAGGGTCCTAACACCCTTAGGAGGCATAAACATCATGTTTTCCATGGTGGTGAAACATGTATATTCTCACTTACACATGGTGTGGCAAATTGAGGTATAACAAATGGTTAAGTTGAGGTGATGATATACTTGTGAGATATATTTTTTTCTTTGTGGGCCATCTTGTATATGCAAGTGGGTCATTTAAAGTAGTTTAGGTTAGTTGCAAGTTTTAGGTAACTTTGGCAAAAAGATTACCCCAACCCACAACTTCTTAACCTTATGGATTGTCCTTGGATGTTCTAAGAAAACTACATTTCGTTGTAATATTCCCAAATTGGAGAAGAGCATGTTTTTCACATTGTGATAAGAGGAAGCATGTTATTTTTCAATGCCACAATATCCAATATATTTTGTTGAACCTTTATCCCTACCATCTATGTAGTAGATTGGTTCAAATTCAATACAACCCTAATACATTTATTACTTGAGCTCTTATTTAAAAATGCATTTTTAATTTCCATTTGAATACTTTAGTGAGGGTTTGCTCCTTTTTATTAAATTCAAAATTTTTACAGAGATCTAATACTTTCTTTATTTTATGGCTAAACAAAACCTCTTGGATCTACTATGGCAATGCAGTCCTTTCTACAATAACCATTTTTATCTACTTCTCCAGTTATTATCCCTCCTCTAATTGATCTTATGCATTCGTTGTACCAAATTGGATACCAATTTATAAAACCTCGCTATTCATGTCATATACACTTTTATTTATCAGAAGAGGTTTGAGCCCTTGTGCCAAGATATTCATATCTTTAGCATCAACAACATGTGAAGGAGTCAACTTCATTATGCTCTTCAATGCCATGTTCTTCAATGTGTTTATCTTTCTTATTGGGTATTATAAGCTTCTTTGATCAATTCTAATATTTGCATGGGAGTCATTTCTCTTGTTATTGTTCTTGTGATCATCATCCCCATATTCATATCCATCCCTTGCTGATTTCTTATTTTTCTCCTCCTTGTGAGGATTTTCCTTTGGGAAGTTGGAACAAAAATCTTATTGCATCCACATGATTTGTCTCTATTGATTGTTTGTTGTATCATTCTACAAAGGGGAGGGAGACTCTTTGGTTTGTTGGTTTGTAATAGGGGACTTTGTAAAGGAAAGTTGGAAGGATTAATCTTCTTTAGTTATCTTAATACAAGGACTGAAATCTACTACTTAACCCTCTTTATCCTCTATATTTGACATACCAAGTTCACAATCTCAAATATTTCCCCTTTCTCATCAAAATCATCATGATTGTTAGTCATTTATCACAACATCAAAACCAAAGGGAGTATTTCTCTCTACGTATTTGATTTCTCACTTTGGGACATGTTGACATCACCACAATCAAACTTACTAATGATTTTGTATTCATCTTCATAGGAATATGATTTCCAACCCATTTTTCCTTTTTTAATTTGTGCTTCAAAGACACCTTTAGGATTATAATTCTCCAAGGCCTTAGTAAATAAATAAATAAAATTATCCAATTCTCATAGTGTAGCAAACATTTGGCCATTATTGACAATGATTTAGGTCATAATTCTGCAAGGTCTTAGTAAATAAAAATAGAAATTTATCCAGTGTAGAAAACATTTGGCCATTATTGACAATGCTTTATCCACTCAAATTCAAAGATAAAAAGGAGGAATTCCTTCCCTCCATCTTTGTCTCTTTGTGAACCACTAATGCCTATCAATATTTTATCTGCACAATTCAATAAAAAAAATCTATCTAATATCAATTTTGACAACATAGAAATTTCCCACATAAACCATATTCCCTAGTGTATGTATATTCCTTTTAAAAAGGTTGGAATACTTTACCCTATGATAATATTTTAGAAACATTAATGAACCTCTTAGGGTAATCTTTTGTATATGACTCTAACACCAAACATAATCCTCTCATGTACATGGTAAAAAAAATCTTGGTATACTTATGCCTCTAGACCATTGGATAAGAAAATTGAATGGGATCCTTCTTCACATCAATGATACTTTTTTTAGGAAACCCATGGGAAGTGCTCCATAAAAAAGTATTATAAGTGAAATATGAGGTGGTATGGAAGTAATTTCTACTAGAAAATATCTAAAAGCACTAATAATTTGTCCCTAATCAGAGTAACTCACTTCATAAATGAGATAGGCCATGTATGCATAAAATAATTTTGTATTTGGTTCACCAACAAACCCAGTGAATAACCAAGTTATCTATGCATAAAAGTACTTCAAAATACTTAACTCAATGAATTCCCTTGTCTTTTTTAGGCTTAGGATTTTCTCTCCATGAACCAATCAAGCAAAAAAATCCCCTCATGCTGATTCAAAAAGCCTTTGGCATCTTCCATTATAAATAGTTTATAAGGGGTAGGGAGAAGAGACATTTTATTGATACTTTTAGCAATCATATCAATATTGAATTTACTAGTCCAATTGGTATCTATCCGTAGTAAAATTTCTCCTTTTGTTGCACCAATAGATAATTTATCTACAAATGAACACATTGAGAAATCTAATTACTTGAACCAACTCAGAACACCAAAAAATGTGCTCTCACCTGCACTTTCATGTAAAGTCCCATCCTATCATACCAGCATGATAGAGAGGATCATGATACTAAATCCGGGCATCTAGCCCCATATCCATTAATTAAAAACTTATTGATAAAAAGACATATACATGTGCATGTTATAGAAACACAACGGAATAGAAATCATGTTTAATTTCTAACATACATTCAACATTTTTGTGACAGCCATTAAATAAAGACATTGCAGAATTTATAAAAGAGAATACTTATCTTAACAAGTAGTCCCAAGCAACCAGTTATGCATTTGCAACGTTCCACCCAACCATAGGCCAGTTGTGCTTATCAACCTCTTGATACAACTGCCACCCCTGAGCTGGGCATGATCTCTACAAGGAACCAGGGAACAACAGACTCACACATAGCCAAGCATACACCAAGATGAGCCAAGCCAATCTACAATTGGGTTTATCAGGCTGCTAGGAAATGGAAAGGAAGAATTGCTAAGCTAGTGAGCTCAACCACAGAGCTAAGGATACCCCTCCCAGATCTATTCAGCTTGGCACTCACAATGCCTACACAACCAACACAAGGAAGTATTCTCTTTACTGCCACACAGTCCCTCAAGCCATACCTTCCTTTCTAGTGCTCTCAGGGTGTGGATAGAAAAGTAGCCAAAGCCCTCTTGATCTTCTTGAGAGGTTACTCCCTTCACTAGGTTTATCAAGCCAATTCTGTCCACTACCACTCCAAGTTTCCTACTCACAGATTCAAACCAAAACAAGGATGCACATAACAACACAACCACAAGTGCTGGGCATGAGGAAAATGTTTCTTCAGTGGGTTTCCCAAGGGGGGGATTTATACCAATTCAAAAAAACGTGGGAAAGCCCAAAACGAAATGGCAATTGGGGAAACAACCCTGGAGAGTAGAAATCATTTTCAGAAAAACGTCCATGGGAATTTTGGGGCAAAAACGACCTCTATAAACCCCCAGAACGTGACTCCCTTTCTCCCAGCCACTGTCCAACACAAAAATGAGCTTCCAGCTATGGAAAAATGCAGGAAAAGTGGTAAAAACGTGATGAGGAAAGACCCAGTAGTTTAGACTCCGTGAGAGAGGAAAGACTGTTGGTTTAGAATGGCTTTGGGCACAATTTCGTGGGTGTTTTCTTGCCCAAGGAGACAAAACACGATTTCCCAGGTTGATGGCTTGCCCATACACGAAATTGGCTTCCATACCTCTTCATTCCCAAGGCATTAACTGCCTCAACCAATTTCTGGAAGAATTAAATGATTGGGTCCATAACCCAAAATGGGTAGTTGGTGGTTTATGGGTTTTCTCATTGACACATGGATTAACACCATTGGCTCAAGGGTTTGAATAATTTCCCTCCCTATTCCTTGTAGAATCATGCCCCATCTCTTTGTTGCATTGCATAGCTAGTTGTGGGTATTTTCATTAAAATTCGTATTTACATGATGTCTTATTTACATTGTGCCTATCTAGCACAAGAACCATAGGCATCTATTCCTTTAATTGCCAATACATAAAATGCTAACCAATGGTGGGGCCTTGGCCTTGAGCTCCTCACCATGATTAAATAACAATATTTACATCATTTACAATTTAATACAAAGGGGGTCAAAATGGGGACATTACATTTCATAATCTTGAGAATTCACTATAGAATTGAGAAAAATGTTCACAATGAGAGTTTGGATATCATCAATACATAAATTAGGTTTCAACTTGCAAGACATGGTGTTGATGTTTGAATGTTTCTCTTATTTAAATGAGAGAGAAAGGTGTCAAGTGTTAAGTAAGAATGGATAGAGCATGAAGAAAAGAAATTAAAAAAACCATTATGTTAGGTAAAGGAAATTATGGTGTTTTAAATGAGATACGTTTATGAGATGCGGAGGGATTGATCTCATTTCAAATTAAATATGGACCCAATACTAATTTATATCATAAATGTAGAGGAATGCCAATCTCTTGAAATTCACAAATTTATTGTATAAAATCTTACAAATCTTACAAATGTGATGATATAGCTCTCAATTCAATGCTTTATGTACTTTCAACTTCAAGGTAAACTAAAATGTGTATCACACTTGCTTGTTCCACATACTCATAGTGCTAGTCTACCATGTGGACCACAAAGGTGACCTATTGAGACCCAATAGGATAGGGTTGGTGTTGAGGATAATTCCTTTCATTTTTTCTTGTTTCAAATGGTTTTCCTTCCATGATGTCTCACCTAAAGTGAAGCCTTGGGTAGGTAATCAAGAGGGAAAGGTATATATAAACTTCAATTGGTCCTTGTAATGAATAACCATTTCATGCAATATTTTACATGCTGAGTGATGTCCCACCAAAGATAATACTAATGCAAGTTAGGGAAAAGGCAATGAAAGCCTCTATAGAATTCTTCCTCAACTAGACTAGGGCCACAACGATGGCCTGCCAAAGGTAATACTTGTGCAGGTCATTGAGAAATCATGTATATTTCAAGCGTCACTTATCCCTTCAATCCCCCTTCATGCAAAATGTTCATCATGGGGCCCACAATTGATCATCAAGATGGAAATGTAGGAAAGACAATAAATATGATTCATGTTGAATCGACAATCACTTAAAGACACTTAATCTAAAAAATCTATGAAAAATATTAGGTCAGTTTATTGGTGCAATATCAAGATAGATTAGACCATGATGACCACCCAAATCAACTAAACATTGTTCATATAATTTATGTGTGTTAGTCCTTGGGATGTTCCTAGCTAAGGAACTATTCCAAGGAATCAAAACAAAACTTTTTTGTGGATTTAAAGACTTATGTTTGAGGAACAAAAAACTATGATATTTTCTCTCAATTATTGTGAGCACTTAGTACATAAAAACAAAAGAAACCCATAATCCTTTTTATCCATAAGCATATATTCAAGTGTATGAGACAATTTAGGTTTAGATAAAGGGGTGGATGAATATATAAGATAACATACTTTGAGAATGAAAAAAGGTATTCTAGATGAATAAATTATGTAATCTGATTTAGAAGGAAAACTTATTGAGAAAATAGAATTCAGTGGTTTAGCAAGATGCATCTAAGTATGATTGAAACAAAACCATAAATAAATTATATATAATATAATGAACAACATATGAATTATTACTTCACAACATTATTAATGTATATAAAATATAAAATAAGAAAATAAGTCTGCATTAAGAAATTAAATCCATCTTCTTCATAGAATATCATAGCACATGCACCATGATCATGACATCAATGGTTTCCTTGGGATTTTATTAATCAAAGGAACTCAGATACATAGTTCATAAAAGGAGTTTTTAATAACAAAAAGAATAAACATAGAACTTTAAGAGTTTTATAGACTTATACAACATGAAAATATGAATCTTATTAGATAAACATCATAAAGATATCATGCTTGATAAGCCCTAAGGAACTCTGCTTGATCTTTCACCCTTGAGAGAAAGTTACACTCTTCTAAAAAAATGTTGATCCTTAATCTATGATCTTGATCTTCTTTATATACTTGTTTTTTCCTTGAAATCAATGAACTAAAAACTGCTCTTTCCACTAAAGATCCTCTTTCTAAAAATAGAACAAATTGTCTATTTTCGTTGCAAGTTTATGCATGGATCCTCAACTTTGTGCATGACCCTTAATAGTAATAGTGAACAGTTGTTACTACTGTTGTTACCTCTGGTGAACCTGTTGTGAAGGAGATGCCCCTAGTGTTGTAGTGGATAGCATTGAATGCTTGGTGATACCTTTCCATGCATTTTTTGTAGGGTATGCATGACTTTTCAATCTTCTGACTGACATATCTAATCTTGTATACTACTCATAAGAGGGAGGAGGTATATTCTTAAATATAACCTTGATGTGAGCTAATAATTCAAAATCAATTGACAATTTATAAATGATTAAGTATTTCCCTTATAGTGGTCCATCCATTTCTGCAAATTTTGTGTCATTATTTCTAAATTGAGCCATCATATTATCATATTCATCCTGAGGGTGTAAATCCCCATTTCCATCCCACATTGAGGGCGTCCCTTTATCAATTAAATCTCTTAATGTAGCTTTGAAGGATGCAATGTCCCTAAGAAGGGAATGTGCCTTGGATTGGGCCTTTTGGACCAAATTCCTCTTGTCGAGTAATTTATTGGCCTCCATTATGTTATTGTTCCTATCTACCACCCCTAGCACTTATAATTCCTCTCTTTTTTTTGCATTCAAAATTTCCATCACATTATGTTCTATTTCTAGTTTATTCTCCAATTCATTCCATGTACTTTTGATGTTTTGTAAGAAAGAGCTAGCTAAAAAGTATTAGTCCTGAACCACAACAAAAATATTCCTATATTTTGTAACTTCAATTGTCATTTGATCCCATAAAAATTGATTTGGTCCTCTCCATGTTGTTTTTGTTAGGATATCTCATCATTCAGTTATGTACTTTGCATGCATTTTACATTTTGCAGGCATATGCATGCATCCGCATGCTGCCCAGTCACTAGTTTGATGCCTCCAACACCTAGTCCCTAGTCTTCCAACACCCGGGAGCCACTTTCCACTCTATTTTATCCCTCCTAGTTAGGGAGGCGCCCACTTCTCACCCACCACTTGACAAGGGTTCCTTTTCTCACCTACCAGTCTAGTTCACTTCAGTTAGTTACCAGTCTTTCCTTGATTTAAGGTTAAACTGACTCCTCACTGTTGTTATCACTCCGATGAGACTTGAATACCTATTATAAGTGCAGTTAACCCCTCATGCGCCCTCCACTGAGCCTCCATCCTTATATTAGTGCTACTTACCATCAGTTACACTTATTACACTTAGTTAGACTTAGTTAGACTCAGTTTGACACATGTCTGACAACACGGGGGCTTCACTAGAAGGAAATATAATACCACGTTCATTCATATTGCGGTATTAAATATTCATGAAAAGCAAAAAATTATATTGCTTATATATTAAGGGGAAAAGGGATTTTTTTATTTAATGTAACAATACAAAAATACTTTGGGGTCTTTTTTATATGGGCAGGATGACAAATATCTTCCAAATGGAGATGGCGGGATCACGGTCAGATGAGAAATCGGGTTGAGGCAAGGCTCGGGCTTACCAGTACGCAGGGAAATCACGTCTTGAGGAATGCTTGAGGCCAAGGGTTTCGTGGTGAAGTGGGTTTCCAGTTGATCATAATCAAGAGACAGTGGTCATTGACAGCCAATTGTTACCAATAGCACTCATCCAGTTGTTACCAATAGCCTTGGGAGGCTCTAAGCTTCCAGGTCCTGTTATAGGCCCTCGATAGGCCTTGGGGGCTTGAATACCCAACCACTCATGCCTATTACAGGCCTTGGGAGGTTTAGTCAGCCTCCTAGAGCTTGTTACAGGCCTTGGGGGCTTGGATACGTATCCCACAATAGGCTTAGTCAGTGATTGGGGAATTACAACATGCAATCTAAATGTTGTGCTATGTGCATTGGCTCTAGTGACATACAAGAAGTGATCTCCTATCTCTTCATTAGACCATTAGATGGTGCAAATCATAATGATATGTGGTTGAGTAATTGCATTGTGGGTGAAGTAATGTGCATCCATGATATACATCGAAAGAAGCAAGGTGCATTGTAGAATGCATGTGGGGTCATAAGAGGGGTATCATATCAATATACTAGGTAGAAATATAAAGGGGTATAAAAAGTTAATGAAAAAAATGATACATACAATATCTTGTGAAAATAGGGGTTTTTTTAAATTGGGAAGGCATATAGGGAGGGGGTTAAAAAAAATGATTTTGGAAGTTATTTTCCAATATTTAGTGAAATTAGGGCTATTGTTTCATATGCCACGATCGAACGTGCTATGATAGCTGTTTATTGAGTGAAGCCCCCGTGTCTGACAGTTACTTGTGCATTGATGACCACCACTAATTGATGATGAGGACTCCTATTTAGAGCCAAGCTACACCATGCAGATATTCGAATGACCTCCTTGGTTAATTCGAATTGGTCACTCATTGTGACAATATTGTATTGTATTTTCACCCTTATTGGGATATAGAGCACTGATGCATGCTTTTGCACACTTTACACCATATTTTCTGAGTTTCATCTATTGTGATTGATTTACTTGTTCATTAGATCTATTGTGACTAATTTTACATGTTATCAGAGCCATGGCAGGGACAAGATCTCTCTTCTGCAGGTGTTCTACATGAATATTGAGCAATTTTTGCTAACTTTGCAGCAGTTTTTTGCAGTTGTAGCACTTTCTGCAAATGCAGCTATTGCTCCATAATGGTTCTTGTTTGTGTGTGATTTGCAAGTTTCTTACTTCCTCCATTTGCATTCGCTATTGCAGAGATGGAGGATTCTTCTTCACAAAATCTTCTTAATCCATTCAACTATGATGAATGGAAACCAAAGATGATTGCATGTTTGAAGAGACAATGTCTTTTTGATATGTGCATTGGTATTACAAGAGATTTTGATTCCGATGAAGAGGAGAATGACTGGCTTAATGACTGTGACAGAGCTTTTGGGACAATATGTCTTGCTATGTCTCCTTGTATGTGCTACCTCAGTACTACTGCTGAAAATCCAAGAGATCTATGGGCCCAACTCAATAGAGAATTTGGAAAGCAGGAAGAAGAGGATAATGCTATCCTTTTGGAGAACAAGCCCAATGAGATCTCCTTATGTGCTCTCTCCGATTATGTCTTAGTCTCATCCATTGTTCAAGATGAAGAAGAAATTGTAGATTCAACACTCATTCTCTCAATATCTTCTATTTTGAATTCTGAGCAAGATAAAGCAACTCATACTCTAGATTCTGAAGAGGTTCTTGAATCCTCTCTTTCACATGAGTTTGCCGACATGCAGAATAATGATCTACTTGATGTTTTGGAGGTAAAATCTAATTTTGGAGGTGAAGCATTCGTCCTCCTTGATTGCATGCCTCCTATAAACCTTTTTTCTATCATTAGCACAGTTTCTCAGTGTTTTAATGAAGATGAAGAGCACTACCATTCGCTTGAGTTCAATTCTCATGCACTTTTTGCTGATTTTGGTTTTGATCTCACCCTTGTTGGTTCAAAGGAGATCTCAAGAAACCATTCATTTATTCTTGGAGCTGATTTAACTTCTACTAATAAGAAGTTCAAGTTTCAAGAGCTATTTGATCTTATTGGAGCTTATCCTACCTCACTTGGTTCGAATCACAGGTTCCAGGATCATCCTCATATTTTCAGATTTGTTCTCACCATTTTCGATATGAAGAGCAAGTTCATAAAGTCTCCACATTCGCTTGCATCCACTGATGGATAATTCAAGCACATGTTTTTGGAGCATGATCCATTTAATCCCAAGAGTAAGATACCTCCAGACATATCTACTTGATTTTGGAGCAATTAAATCTTTTGGTGTGTTACAGTCCATTTTTTAGGGGGGGGGTTTCCCATGAGGTTTTCTCCATTTCCTCGGTTCATGGATTGTTCTTTATTTGGATTATTATTGTATTGGGGTGACCTTTGGTCTCAGTAAACAGGGCCCTACATTTTATTTTTTACATCATAGTATAACTTGAGGGGGGGTGTTAGGATATCTCATCATTCAATTATGTACTTTACATGCATTGCATGCATCCGCATGCTACCCAGTCACCATTTTGATGCCTCCAGCACCTAGTCCCTAGTCTGCCAGCACTCGAGAGCCACTTTACACTCTATTTTAGCCCTCCTAGTTAGGGAGGCGCCCACTTCTCACCCACCACTTGAGAACGGCGCCTTTTCTCACTTACCAGTCCAGTTCACTTCAGTTAGTTACCAGACTTTCCTTGATTTGAGGCTAGACTGACTCCTCACTGTTGTTATCACTCCGATTGACCTCCGATGAGACTTGGATACCTATTTTGAGTGCAGTTAACCCCTCATGCACCCTCCACTGAGCCTCCATCCCTATATTAGTGCCACTTACCATTAGTTACACTTATTACACTCAGTTAGACTCAGTTTGACACATGTCTAACAGTTACTTGTGCATTGATTACCATCACTGATTGATGATGAGGACTTCTAGTTGGAGCCAAGATACACCATGCAGATATTCGAATGACCTCCTTGGTTAATTCCAATTGCTCACTCATTGTGACAGTATTGTATTGAATTTTCACCCTTATTGGGATATAGAGCACTGAAGCATGCTTTTGCACTATTTACACCATATTTTCTGAGTTTCATCTATTGTGATTGATTTACTTGTTCATTAAATCTGCTGTGACTAATTTTACAGTTTTACCAACAATATTGTTGGAGTATTGATCAAATTTCTTATGCATCTTATATTTTGCTTCCTATACTTCTGCAATGACAACTTCCCTGTTTCTAAATGTGTCCTCCGGAATAGCAATTTCCTCATTGTTTTTCTGAATTGTATTTTTTAAAGTGCCCATTTCTACTTCTTTGAGATTTAAATCTACCAAAACTTTAGCTAGTTCATTTATAGAATCCACTTGGCTATATTGCAATATGGTGGGTTTTTATAGCATGATTGGACCCTACTCATAGATGTCACCATTTCTTATGAGTTCCTTAAACAATTCCATGAAAGTTTCATTAGAAAATTCATTTAAAAAACACATTTTTCCTCATACATGTGCCTTGTCCTCAATAAAATCTCTTTCCCATTCGACTTGTTGGAACGGGATTAGACCACATGAAGCGTAGAAGCCGATAGCAATGAAGAAGGACCATCCACGAAAGAAAGGACCATTCGCGGAGAACAAGGAGCCGACGAAAGTGCAAGATTGGTTTAGTTAGTTAGAAAGGGTCATTTGGACCATTTTGTAACCGCCATAGTTGGCTATAAATAGGACTATGAATGTAAGCCTAAGGAAATCTGAGAATAAATTCATAATTGATTGATAGATGTGTGGATGAACTCTATAATATTTTGCTCTGTTTTTGGCAGTTTTGTATGGATCCGCGATAAGGTGTTTTGAACTATCCCTACGAAGGTTATTCCATAGGTTTTTGATGAGTTAATCATGAAGATGTTTGGATCTGTCTTTTTCTATCTCTGTTTTGTTGAATGATGAATACTGTGTCATATTTGAATGTTGTTGTTCTGTAATTTTTGATTGATGCGATCGCCGGTTTTCACCTATTCACCAGTTTTCACCTATTCATGTGAATGTTGATTACCTAGCGAATATGCGAATGACGGATGTATGTTTGAATTTCAAAGCATGATGCGAATGTGAATCTCTGGTTTTTGTTGCAATAGAATCAGGATAGGTGCATGTCCTTTCCCCACTGTGGAAACTTGGTTCCCGCAACCCGATTAATCATCTCGGGTGAGACTTCACTTGCTTCGCAGGTGTTGCTGGAAAGGGTAAAAAATTTATGGGTCGGTGCTTAAGGTTGTTTGGTTGGTGTTTGTTGACGACAGTGCAAAGTGAACCCCTATCGACCGAACTATGTCAAAATATGGTTATGTTGCCGGGACCCTGAAGAAGAAATAAGATGACATGTTGTGGCACCCAATGAAACCAGAGATTCAGGATTGGTTTGACAAGAAAGAAGAAGAATTCATGGAAGCAGAAAATTGGAACCCCGGGAAGACAATAGGTAGTTGGTTATAGAAGCATATTTATTCTGATATCCACGAGATATTCTTCTGCGAATTCCCAGTATTGCTGCAAGAGTGGTTGGTGCAGCTGACCTTTGAGAAGAACCATTGCCAATGAGGTGAACCTAACCACTGGACTCCAGAACTGATTCAACAACTGAAACGAGTCAACAATAGGGTATCAAGGGTTGTTGAATTCTGGGTAGACAGTATCCTAGAGGGATACATGACTGAGTTTGTCGTTGATACGATCAAATCATACATCAATGCAGAAAGGAATTTTTTCAAAGGACCTAGAGGGATATTCCTGCTATCGCTGAAGTTATGGATTAAGATGCTCATCTGCGAAAAAGGTATATTGAGGATGAATTCTAACGAGTAGAAGATCAGTGTGTGAAAGTTGTGGGTACCATGTGAATGCGGGTCCTATAGAAAGATGCGAGGTAGATGGACATGAGTGATGATGAATTTTTAAGGGAGGCTGAAGAATATTGTGGTACCTTGAGGAGTGGGGTGATATTCTGGCGACTAGATAAGAATAGGAGGACTGAGAGAGAGTCTTCTGAGGGGACCAGAATGGAAGACTACGAAACAGGAGCACAAGGGACGAAGCGACCTTATTACGATGAAGAAGAAAGTGAACAGGCTACACCAGAAGCCGAAGAAGGAAAGACTCTAAGCTACAACGTAACTTCAACTCCACGCACTACTCAAAACTTGATAAGAGGAAATACAAGTTATGCACAGAGATGTCCTACATCCTAGAATAGTAGTAAGAGTAGCGGATCAGTCAATAATAATAGTAGAAGCACAAGAATGGAAGGTGACGATGAAAATATGCCAACCTTCCAGGGTAACAGGACCGAGGATCCCAAAAAATATTGGTTTTTGTGCGAAGCGGTATGGACCGTGAAATAGGTTCAAGACAAAAACATCAAAAAGGGACAGCTAGCGATGACCCTCAGGGGCTTTACAGTAGACTGGTATATGAATTTTACTAAGGTACCGACGGGAACTCTAGATAAGACATTTCCACAGATCAAGGCGGGGATGATCAATGAATTTAGAAAACCAAAATCTGAGTCGCAGTACATTACCGAGCTTAAGGAAATCAAGTAGTTTCCAAATGAATCGGTATAGGAATTTGACCAGCGGTATAAAATGCTAATGGAAAAAATAAGTTTCAGGATGAGAGACATGCAACACAAAGAATGGTTTATCACCGGGTTGGTGCCACACATTCATGGGCCACTGATGCAACAAAAGGTAGCGACCCAGGAAGAAGCACTGGAAATCGCAATGAAGCTAGAGGCTTCACCGATCTGTGAAACAAGTGTCGGAATGGATCGAATACAATCGCAGTTGGAAAATTTGACGATCCAATTACAGTATATGAAGAAGGGAAAAGAGGCCCGCGAAGATGTATGGTGCACTAGATGTAAGACAAAAGGACATCACAAGGATCAATGCCTAGAATTTCGAGAATATTTGCTATCAGGTGCACCAAATTCCCTCAGTCAGGGAGGGATTCCTTGGTTTCACGTCTTCTAGATGAGAGGACATCGACCGGAATAATGTGTGCACCTGCAGAAGATGGTGTCGAAGCCGGTGAATTTGTACTGCAAATTCTGTCGATCGGTTAGCCATGATGAAAACAATTGCAGGGCTTACGACCTACTCCAAGAAAGGACTGTGGATACATTCTTCATGAAAGGAGAGGAGAAACCACCCATGCAGCATAAACAATAGTACATTCAACAACAACCTCAATATAATCTGCCACCATGGTATGATCAGTCGCAGTTGTTAGTTTTTCTTCATTTAATTCAATATGATCTAGGATCTTAACTAAGAGAACAACATGTACAACATATCAAACATAAGAGACAAGAGACATAAAGCATTTCACCAGGGAAAACCAATAAGGTGAAAAACCCTGCAACTTCCTCAGAGATAGAATGAGCACCAATACAAGGATCACAAAGATCAAACCCCAAAACAAGAGATAGTCTCCTAGCAGCAGCTTCTCCTCCACTTGTGCGCACTCCTCCTCTCTCTCACTAATGCAAAGTGAGTGAGTGAATGAATGAATAAATAGAGAGGTGCTCCTCTCTATTTATACTTTACCTTTACTTGCCTTTTTCTCTAACTGGGACGACCTCCCTTAGGAGAGTCTAATAACCCATTACCACTTGTCACTGGGACGACCCCACTAGGGTGGTCTAATAACCCTTTAACCCATACTGGGCCAACCCCTCTAAGGTGGTCTAATAACCCATCAAATATAAGTTACAACACTTACAACATAACTTGCAACACTTGCAAATACAAATGACGACGCTTCCAATCGGAGGAATAATACATCTTCGTCGGGGATACAATAAAATACAAATGTAATATACAAGTGAATATCTTCTGAAGTTACAAATACATCAACACTCCCTCTTAACTAGGAAGGTATTCTCTTGACACAGGTCATCAATACATATAAGCACAAATCTTCAATTCTGGAGCTGGATCATCGTCACTGGATCACAGAGTATCATCGTTATTGTTGTTGTACTCGTCATCTCAATCATTGGGGCTATATCTCAATTCTTCTCATCATAGGAAGTTCTACATATCCATCCCCTTTTCATGCTGGATGTAGGCCTAGCCTCCTGTAGGTATTCATCATCTCTATGAGTTGGCCATCCTGTGGAATCCTCAGGGATGATTGCGTGCGTCAAAAAAACCTCGAAAGAGCATCCCAGGACTGATTACGAGCTTATTGCTCAACCAATCGGATCTCCCAGGGATCTATTACATGTGAGCTCCAAAAAACCTTAAAAGAGTGTCTTGCGACCTACAAGCTCTCTAAAGAGTATCCCAGGACTGATTACAAGCTTACTGCTCAACCTATCGGATCTCCAAGATTGATTACATGTGGTCCCCAAAAACCTTAAAAGAGTGTCTTGCGACCTGCAAGATCTCTAAAGAGAATCCCAGTACTTTTACGTGCCTAGCACAACCTATCATATCTCCAGGACTGATTACATGTGGTCTAGAAAAACCTTAAAAGAGTGTCTTGCAACCTGCAATATCTCTAAAGAGCATCACGGGACTTTTACGTTCCTAGCACAACCTATCGGATCTCCAGGACTGATTACATGCTTACCTCACAAAACCTCAAAATAGCATCCCAAAACTGATTACGAGCTTACTGCTCAACCTATCAGATCTCCCAGGGAGCTATTATATGCTACTACACAACCTGCCACATATCCACGACCTCGAAGTATCATCCTGGTACTCATGATCAACCTGATCATCCTCGCACGGATCATAATCCTGATGCTCATGATCATACTGATCATCATCATACAGTGCATCATCCTGATGCACATCATCATCATCATACAGTGCATCATCCTGATGCACATCATCATCACATGATCATCCTGATCATCATCATAGCATCATCCTAATGCATATCATCTAGAGCATCAGCCTAATGCTCATCACACAGCACTTACATCCACAGCCATGGGAATGATCCTCCTGCAATCTGCAATCTGCTCATCTGTCGCAACATACAGGAGCTTCACTACTCCTCTCTGCACCATATCCCTGATATAGTGATATTTGATCTCAATATGCTTTGACTGGTCATGGAACACTGGGTTTTGTAAAAACTTCACACAACTCTGGTTGTCACAGAAGATACAAGTAGCATCCAACTGGAGATAAAATAAATATGACAATAGCCTTCCTTATCCATACTACCTCACAACTGGTCGATCAAGCTGCGACATACTCTGCTTCGGTTGTACTCAGTGCCACACAGGACTGCTTCCTACTAAACCAAGAGATCACACCTGATCCCATACTGAAGCAGCAACCTGAAGTGCTCTTCCTATCTGCAACACTGCCTACCCAATCTGAATCAACATAATGCTCCAGGTTAAACTTTTGATTCGCATCATACTTGAGCCCATAATCAATTGTACCCTTCAGGTACCTCAGAATATGCTTCACAGCAATCAAGAGAACATGTCTAGGATTCGTCAAGAACTGGCTCAAGGTGTTCATAGCAAAGCAAATATCTAGTCTCATGTTCGTCAGGTACATCAAGAACCCAATCATCTGACGATACATCGTGGCATCAACCGACTCTTATGAAGCATCACTCAATAGCTTTAGGTTCGATGCCATAGGTGTGGCCATGACCTTGCAGTCCATCATCACGAACCGCTTCAGGATCTCTACTGCATACTTCCCTTGTCCTAGGAAGATTCCATCTGCACTTTGCCACACCTCCATACCTAGAAAGTAATGCATCATACCCATGTCCTCAATCTCGAACTCGGCAGCAAGCTTCCTCTTCATGCCGGCAATCAACCTATCCTCACCTGTCACAAACAGGCCATCCACATACAGTAGAAGTATCACTGGATTGCCTACCTCAACCTTGTAGTAAAGGTTGGAATCTGCTTTACTCTTGGTGAATCCCAAACTGGTCAGGAAGCTGTCTATCCTGCAGTACCATGTCCTGGGTGCTTGTTTCAAACCGTACAAGGATTTCTTTAATTTTCACACATATGACTCGTTGTCATGTGTCTCAAAACTGAGTGGATGCTCCACATACACTTCCTCTTCGACTACACCATTCAAGAAAGCTGTCTTGACATCCATCTGGTGTATCTTCCACTTCATCAATACAACCAGAGCAAGTACTGTTCCGATGGAAGTGTATCTGGATACAGGTGCAAAAGTTTCTTCATAATCTATCCCTTCTTTATGGGAGAAGCCACGAGCCACAAACCTTGCCTTGTATTTCTCTATGCTACCATCTACAACATGATTGATCTTGTAGATCCACTTGGAAGTCACAACAGAATTCCCTTCTATTCTTGGGACCACATCCCAAACATCAATCTTCATGATCGACTGGTATTTCTCGATCATGGCATCCTTCTATTACTGCATCCCTAATCCTGGGAACTTCAGATTCTTCAATATCTTCAATAGGTAGTTTTCTTGAACTTCATCACTGGAACGGATGTCGTTGTCCTTCTTTGTAAAATCTCAAGCACAGTTGAATCTAGCTACTGTGGATTCCTCACTGGTGAAAGATTGCACAACATTTGCAAGAATTAGCATAAAAAATTTAAATGAATGAAGAACAATACACATGAATTGGTGAATAATGTCAATATTATTAACTGTCCAACCTCAACAAAGGTTAAGAACACCCATATATACAAATCTGGAAGAATTCGAATCCATCTGGAGTGTTCACACTGATCTAGCTTAGAAATAGCTCAAACCCCCCTAGGTTGACCAAAATATCCCAAACCATCCCAAACTGGTTCGAATCTGCTGTGTGAATGCTGGGAATGACTGGACAGGCCCATGTGACCTCACACATGTGAAGAAACTGGTTGGTTAGAGGTTTGGAGTCTAAAATTGGTCAAAAATATGACAAAACAAGGCAAGATTGTCCACAAAGTGAGCAAATGCGCCCTAGGTAGAAGAGAAGCATGCTGAGTGCATTAAATGACCTGAGGAGGGCGCTCTAGGCATGCTGAGTGCATTAATTGTCCTGGGGAGCGCTCCACAAAGCTGGTTTGACTCAGCACTTGTTCACATTGCTAACCAGTTCATGATAATTTGACCATTTACCAACTAATCAACTTAGGGATGTAATCATTAATCACTTGGGCTAATTAATCATCATTAATAAATGATTAATGTACATAGGTGGAAAAATGTTCTAACACCCCCCCTTAAGCTAGACTTAGTGAAATATAAAAAATTAAGGCCTTGGCAACTAGGCTCAAGTCACCTTTTTCATCATAAAATTTATTTGTCCATGTAAAATGAGGAAAGAGGCAAAACCACATGGGAAAAATCCTCCCTCAAGAATGGACATGATACAGAGATGATCAAAAGGTCTTCAACAGGTCTTGTTCTTCACTTGAATGAGTTGAATGAACAACTTCTTGCTGAAATACTTGGTGAAGATGTTGTGGATGTCATGATCATGCACCAATTCTTCAATGTTTTGTAGGAAAAAAACATGTTGGAAGCCTCCTTGAATCTCATCATTTGATGATGGGGGAGCATTATAAGAATGCTTCTTGCTGCATACATACTCTGATATGAATACATGATCAATAATGGAAAAGATATCTCTGCAAAATCCTTCCCAAAGAACATCAAAAATCTCAACAAAATCTGCATTTTGAGGAGCTTCCACATGGCAAATCAAACCATGAATCTTCCTTCCGAACTGATGTAGCACCTTCCCAAATCTGTAATAGAGATCATGTGGCTCTGATATATCAGAATAGGAGCCATATGGAGCAGCAAAAACTAGAGGTATAATGTCTCCATGATCGAATGGTTTTACAGTAAGAGAAGTGTGTGTAACTGGATCACACTGACAGTTGAGCAAACTTGAAGGGTCTGGAGACTTGAGTTTTGAACCATAGGTGGTAAGATCAGGTCCAGACATGTGGAACAGCAGTCCCATGATAGCCAATGACATGGCTGTCCAACCAAGGAATGATATGCAAGACATAAAACCAAGATAAATCAATGACACAGTTTTGGAAACAATAAAATTGTGAGATTTTCCAACTGTAGAACTTGGGGTTTGTGTGGTCTTTTGGGCATCCGATGGTTGGGGAAATGGTTTGATGGCTGTCATAACCTGTATATCACCCTGCATATTATCTTCCATATCAGAATATGAAAGATCTGATTGAAGTGGGAAAGAGCTTTCAGAAGGCATGTCAAAAACTAGTGAAAAATTACTAGTATTGGGAGAAAGCTTCGGTGAACTGGATGGAGATTCTTTCAGGGAAGAGACTGATTTTTCTGAATCTGATATATCAGAATGTAAATCAGAAACAGAGATATCAGAAAAATATTTGGCTCTTTCACCCAAATCATAGAGCTTTTTACCTTTGCATGTGGCATAGAGGCAATGATCTTGTTCCAAAGAGAGCTTGGCTTCTTCTCTTCTTGCAAAATCTGGAACATCAATGTTATGTTCTTCAAGTAGCTTGGTTAGAATGTCTATCTTCTTTCTGAAACATGATTTTTCATTGTGAGAACCTCTGCAATAACCACATTTGGGCTTCTCTTTCTTGCTCTTCATCTTCTTGACTTTTGAATCTTCATCACTTGAACTTGAGCTTTCATCACTTGAATGCTTCTTCTCCTTCATCTTCTTCTCTTGAGGTTTCGGCCCCTTTGGTTTTTGCTTGCCTCTTCCATATTTCGAATCTCCAGCTGCAAGAACTTGGTCTTTTTGCTTGATGGAGCCCATCAAGACCAGCTTGTCTTGCTCTTGAGTTAGCATCTCCATGAAGTCAGCCAAAGATGGCATCTTCCAACCTCTAACTGTGAGCCTTGTGGAGTTGAAGGAAGACACAAAAACTGAGTATTCAGAACCCAATTTGGAGAGAATGGACAACACCAACTGTTCTTCTTTCTTTTCTATGCCACATTGTCTGATCTGCAAGACCAAGTTCTTGAACTTGGTGAAGAAGTCCTGGATGGAATCGAAATTCCCTGGGCTCAGTGAGACAAGCTCATTTTCGAGCTGGTGGCCTCTCATCTCATCAGTCTTTCCAAACAGTGTCTCAAGCTTGAGCCACACTTCATTTGGAGTTGCTAGACTTTCTACATGAAACAGGAGGTCTCTCGAAATGCTGAGACAAAGGAGGCCAAATGCCTCATCCATTCTGTTAAAAAACTTGGATTTCTCCACAGCTGAGTTTGGCTCAACCTCAGTGCCCATCGTGATTCTGTAGAGACCCTTGGATCTCAGCAAAATCACCATTTCTGCCTTCCAATCGAAATAGTTGAAGGGAGTGAGCACGTTTGGGTGAGATGGCTCCATTCTCCTCTGCTGCAATTCGCTCTTGCTGACAATGCTGAACTCCAATACCTGCAAACAACTCTCAAATCACTCTGGAGGGATCTACACTCACAGATTCGAACCCTGTATGGATAGTGGGTGCATTCGGGAGAGCATCACACCTGAGAGGAGCCACTAGATTTCTCCAGTAAGCTCAAGGCAATGGCCTCAGGAATTATGTGGTTTCTCCACTGTTTCTGGCAATCCACTACAACAGTCTGCTGGTTCGAATTCTAGCTCCAAGAGCTCTGATACCATGTAAAATCTCAAGCACAGTTGAATCTAGCTACTGTGGATTCCTCACTGGTGAAAGATTGCACAACATTTGCAAGAATTAGCATAAAAAATTTAAATGAATGAAGAACAATACACATGAATTGGTGAATAATGTCAATATTATTAACTGTCCAACCTCAACAAAGGTTAAGAACACCCATATATACAAATCTGGAAGAATTCGAATCCATCTGGAGTGTTCACACTGATCTAGCTTAGAAATAGCTCAAACCCCCCTAGGTTGACCAAAATATCCCAAACCATCCCAAACTGGTTCGAATCTGCTGTGTGAATGCTGGGAATGACTGGACAGGCCCATGTGACCTCACACATGTGAAGAAACTGGTTGGTTAGAGGTTTGGAGTCTAAAATTGGTCAAAAATATGACAAAACAAGGCAAGATTGTCCACAAAGTGAGCAATAGGTAGAAGAGAAGCATGCTGAGTGCATTAAATGACCTGAGGAGGGCGCTCTAGGCATGCTGAGTGCATTAATTGTCCTGGGGAGCGCTCCACAAAGCTGGTTTGACTCAGCACTTGTTCACATTGCTAACCAGTTCATGATAATTTGACCATTTACCAACTAATCAACTTAGGGATGTAATCATTAATCACTTGGGCTAATTAATCATCATTAATAAATGATTAATGTACATAGGTGGAAAAATGTTCTAACATTCTTTTGTAAGTGATTGTATACGATCTTTCCTACAAGTCAAATTCAATTACATGATTAGAAACTTCTCATAGTTTTGAGAACAAAGTCTTACACATAAAGGCATATGTCATATAGTGATGCAATTATCTTAGCCAATGCTTCAATACAACATTCATCCATATCCTGTATTCATACGGTAACTTTCTAGATGCCTTCCATATCTACTAGGACATTCTTAAGAGTGTGCACTACTCCCAACATGTCAGCAAAGAGGTTTCATTCTAGATAAGTAGCAATGGAATGTCGTACAGTACCATAGGCCACTTACCTATTACTATATTAGTAGTATCTTGTTCATTAATGCAACTTTTCTAAAATGCATAATATACATCCTAAATCTAGGAACATAAGTATGTATATGACTTAACAACATCATTTAAGTATACAAGAAATGATAATTCAAATACTTATCTTTGTTTGGTTGTTGGGTGGACTCCCTCTCAATCTTTGCTTCCTTGATTATCTATCCTTGAACTTATTGTTAGGATATTCCTATACTCCATCCTAGTCCTACCAGCATTTTCATTATTTGCATTTTCAGTCTTGCATGCAACATGCATTCTGCATGCATGCATGCAATTGCATGCATCCCAATCATCAATCCCAGCACCTAGCCCTCAGTTAGCTAGCCTCGGGAGCTTCTCACTGATCATTTTTAGCCCTCCTAGTGCTTAATGTGCCCTGCATGCAGTTACATGCATCTCATGCACCCTCTCTTACCTACCATTCAGTTGTACTTCAGTTATCTTTAGTTCTTTCCTTGATTTAAGGCTATACTAACTCTCAACTGACTGTATCACTCTGATAGACCTCCAGTGAGACTAGAGTTCCCATTCTGACTCTAGTTAGCTCCTCATGAGCTCTCCACTGAGCCTCCTTCATTCAGTTAGTGCCTCCATGTTCCAGTTACACCTACCACACTTAGTTAGACTCAGTTTGACTGATGATTGACAGTTACTTGTGCATTGATGACTCCAGTGATGATGATGAAGACTTCTAGTTGTGATTTGATGACACTCCAGTGATCTTTTGATCTCTCCATGAAGGCTAATTCGAATTGCCACCTTGGCATTCGAATCCTCATGCATTGTATTATTTATTTGTCCATTTGTGATTAATGAATTAGTGTGTTTGTGAAGTTATTTTTCTTCTATTCGAGTTCTACTGTATTATTATTCTGTTGCTCATTTACACTACATTGACCACTCTTCTTCTATCTTCCTGCTTAATGATAATCTTTCTTGTGAGGTATAAATGAACTCTTAGATCTGCTGTGAGGATTTTCACATGGTATCAGATCCTGTTGATAGTTTTTTCTATCTCCATTCCCGAGAGTTTTTTGCAGGTTATTATCAAGATTTCGAGTGCAGCAGTTTCTGAACTTTTGCAGCAGTAGCAGTTGCAGAATTTTTCTATTATTTTTGCAAGTCTTCTATAGCTTCCATGAATTTAGAATAAATCCCTCCTCTTTCTCCATTCAACTATGATGAATGGAAACAAAAAATGATAACATATTTGAAGAGCCATGATCTCTTTGATTATTGTTTTGAAAGAGAGTTCGAATCCTCTGAAGAAGAGAATGACTGGTTAAATGAAGGTGAAAGAGCCCTTGCATCCATGTTGATTTATATGTATCGTTGTATCTTTACCCACTTCATTGATTCTGATGAATCTCCAAAAGAGCTATGGGCCCATATGGATGAAAGATTTGGCAAATAGAATGAAGGCATTGGTCCAAACCCTTTCGAGAGCAAGCCCAATGATGCATTTTCCCTCCTTGATGATCTCATTGATCATGAATCAGTATCAAACATATCTCATATTGAAGAAGAACTTGCTGATTCTACACTCATGCTCCAAATTTCTTCTATTTCGAATTCTGTGCCAACTCACACTCTAGAAATTGTAGAGGTTCCTAATTCCTCTCTTGCACCAGAGTCTGTTGATTTGCATCATGATCTCATGAATGTTTCGGAGGTAAAATCAGCCATTGAAGGTAATGCATTGGCTCTCATTGATCAATCACCTCTTATTTACTACTGTAAGATCATTATTTCATGCTCTCAGAAGGTTATTGAAGATGATGGCCATTGCCATTCGCTTGGGATAATTTCTCATGCATTTACTGGTTTAGATCTCACCTCTAATGGTTCAAAGGAGATCTTAAGAAACCATGATTCAAGTCTTGGATCTGATTTGGATTCCAAGCAATCACTGATATTTGATGGTTCTTTTGGGCATAATATCACCCATGATGGTTCAAAGGAGAAGACAAAAGACTATCTGCATATTCATGGATTTGCTCCTACCTCAACTAATTCAAATCACAGGTTCAAGGATCATCCTCATACTTTTGGATTTGTTCTCATCACATTCGATCTGAAGAGCAAGTACAAGCACATTCGTTTTGAGCATGAACCACTTCTTCCCAAGAAGAAGATACCTCCAGACATATGACCAAGCATCACACCTGCTTAAGTTTATTTATTTTTTGTGTGTGCCTTACAGTCTATTTTGAGGGGGGGTATTTTTCCCATGACATTTTCCCCATTTCCTCGATTTATTGACTGTTATTATTATTCATTGTATTGGGTGACCTTTGGTCTCAGTTACCAGGGACCAGGATGGATAAAGGGGGGGTGTTAGGATATTTCTCTACTCCATCCTAGTCCTACCATCATTTTCATTATTTTCATTTTCAGTCTTGCATGCATTTCTGAATGCAGCATGCATTTCTGAATGCAGCATGCATTTCTGAATGCAGCATGCATTTCTGAATGCAGCATGCATTTCTGAATGCAGCATGCATTTCTGAATGCAGCATGCATTCTGTATGCATCCTAGTCATCAGTCCCAGCACCTAGCCCTCAGTTAGCTAGCTCCGGGAGATTCTCACTTATCATTTTTATCCCTCCTAGTACTTAGTGTGCCCTGCATGCAGTTACATGCATCTCATGCGCCCTCTCTCACCTACCATTCAGTTGTACTTCAGTTATCTTCAGTTCTTTCCTTGATTTAAGGCTAGACTGACTCTCAACTGACTGTATCACTCTGATAGACCTCCAGTGAGACTAGACTTCCCATTCTAACTCCAGTTAGCTCCTCATGCGCCCTCCACTAAGCCTCCTTCATTCAGTTAGTGCCTCCATGTGCCAGTTACACCTACCATACTCAGTTAGACTCAGTTTGACTGATGATTGACAGTTACTTGTGCATTGATGACTCCAGTGATGATGATGAAGACTTCTAGTTGTGCTTTGATGACACTCCAGTGATCTTTTGATCTCTCCATGAAGGCTAATTCGAATTGCCACCTTGGCATTCGAATCCTCATGCATTGAATTATTTATTTGTCCATTTGTGATTAATGAATTAGTGTGTGTGTGAATTTATTTTGCTTCTATACGAGTTCTACTGTATTATTATTCTATTTCTCATTTACACTGCATTGACCATTGTTCTTCTATCTTCCTTCTTAATGATAATCTTTCTTGTGAGGTATACATCAACTCTTAGATCTGCTGTGAGGATTTTCACACTTATATCCATCCTGGACCACTATGCATGCTTAAGTGTGCACTAGTGTCATCCTCAAGATCTCATACATAATCATACATTCATTAGTATAATATCAATACTATCAAAATATTATGATTCTAAATAATCTTAAACATGTATGGTCATGGTCATTTCATACACAGGTAATTTATCACAAGCGTTAGTGTTCAAGGTTTCAGGGAGGACTTCTTTTACTCATGCATATTCTTATTTGACCATAGGAATCTTATGGTTTGTCATATCATCAATCAAAGTAAGAAACATAATATGCATAAACCCAATTACTCAAACCTATAACTTCTACTTTCTACTTGTTTGCGAGTTATGTCTAACATACCCAAACAATGTCTTCTTTGTTCTCTTCAATGATTTAGAGAACCTGTGCTAGTAACCTGCATATCTCATAAGTTAAGCATTGTAGAGCCAAATTATACGAACCTCGTAAGTAGAGATTCTATGTGGTCAATGGCTTGTTGGGTGTGTGAGCTATCTCAAAGAAAACACCTAATATTTAATTATCGACCGGGGTTGGTAATCTTAGAGTTGAGGCAAAGTATATGCTAACGTAGAATGGAACCTAAGTTTTTTCGGCTTGTTAGACCTTAAAAAGATTTAATAAAGAAAAGATCGAAAGATCTTTCAAAATGAAAAACTGAATCATACTTCAGAAAAATAGTAAAAGGAACTAAATCAGATTTAGTTCAACAAATGAATTAGAATAGTATCAATTCATACTACTCTATCTTATAATTAAAATAAATAGAAACTTATTGAAAAGCAAACTGCTGACTATGAAAATGGAAACTATACAATTTCATATTTTAGTTAAAAATTAGGAAACAACTGTAAACATATTAAAGACTATTAAATAACTTCAACAATTAATTCAAGAGAAACATCTATTCCCATGTAATAGGAACTGGAGTGAGTGTATCATAATGGCTCTCAAATGAAATAGCAAAACATAATGGAAGTAAATCTAATCTAACTTCAACAAAAAGATGTAAACTCCAAAGAGACAAATTACAGTTAACTTTAAACATTCTGATCTATTTTCTATCCATGAGCAGAATAATAATATAAAATTAATTAAAACTAGAAGCAAGTAGAAAACTTGATAAAGACATTTACTTCTAAACTTGATTTGGAAGCAAGTAGAAAACTTGATAAAGATATTAACTTAGAAACAAGTAGAAAAATTGATAAAGATATTAACTTCTGAATCCAAATCCTATTCCATAAACATCTTCATTATTTATTAAGATAAGAAACTGATCCTAATCTAAATGAAGGAAACTATCAAAACTAGAATGCTTGAAAAATGAAATTATTAACTCTATTCTAACTACGTCTTAAGAGCATGAAATAAATTAGACTAGGAATGAGATTGATAAATTCTGAAACAACAACATGTTAGCAAGATAAAATATGAAAGACATAATTGAAAGGACAGTTAAAGCAAACTAACAAAAATAACAAGACTTGAATTAAAGCATTATGAAAATGTAAAACAAAGGCCTAATTATGGTTGAGAAGACTAATTAAGAGCCGGAAAAATTACATTAAAGAAAACTAAGAAACTGAATTCAAACTAGCATAAAATAGTGCAGAAAGAGTAAAAATACGAAATGACGATCTGAATGCCAGTCCGAACGACAGTCCGAATGGAGGAAAAACGAATTAAACTAAGGAAAAGGAGAGTTTTGATGATCTTGATGTCAGCTGGCGAATGCAGATGAACCTACAATGCAAATAAATTAGTGAGAAGACTTGTTGAGAAGCTAAGATAATAAAAAGCAACCTATTCTAACCATGGTTGAAGAGCTAAACTATTCCTATTCTATGCTAAAGCAAGAGTGAGATGAGAGAAGAAAATTAACCTACAGCTATAGAGAAGAAGCTAACTAAACTAATTATATCTATTAACAGACTGGAAGCAACAATTAACTAAGTTCTATCTAACTGCAAAAGGTTAGAAAAACAAACTAGCTAATTAGAAAAGGCTAAAATGAAACTATCAAACTATACTGTTGGTCGACCATTTGCTAGTTCTATAAACACAAATTATGTTAGAAGCACAATACAAATTACAGAAAATGAAATTAATAACAAATACAGGAAAATAAACTAACTAGTTGCAGAAAAGGAAATACAGAAAACAAAGACAAAACCTCTGGTTGATGAGGGGCCCTTCCCAGCAATCAGAGATGGAAAACTAAACTGGTTTAGCTACTCAGGATATCAATAAACTGGAACTTCCATTAATCTTAAGAAAATTACAAACTGTCTGCTATCTGCTTGCAAATCCTATGAACTATATGCGATCTTCTACAACTATAAGCTAACTAGACTAACTCTGTTTTTGTCTACAAGCGTTTATTTATACATTTTACAATGGATGAGAGGGTCGATAGAGTAAACCTCTCTAATAACAGAGGCGTTTAATGAATAATTGGCTTCTTTGAATGGTGCGTGAGAGCGTAGGGAGTATACACCAGGCTGAACGGAGTTTATTCCTTCACGAGGCACCTGCAGCATTGGTTTTCCTTGGACGTGGGCAGAGAGGTAACATGCTGGAGAGCTGAATAAATGGAGGAGAGGCTGCTGGAGCACTGTCATGGCAAGGCGTTGTGCTGGCAGGATAAAACGTGTGCAACCTGGACTCCTTCCAAAACAATGGCATGAACAGGTAGCGTGATCCCAGGCTAAACGCAAGGCTGAACCGACATGTTGGAGTGTTAATGTGGACGTGGGATGCGTTGTCGAGCTTGGAGAGCCTAGGGACGGATCGTCTAGAGAAACAACTCATTAACCATGCCCATTGCGTGGCAAACAGAACCCACGTGCCCTTTTCTGCATTTAATGGTCTCAGATATGCCAACCATGGATTTCGGGGGCTGAACGACAAGTTGAACGCAGTTGAGCTTAGCATCATAAGCACGCGGGATGAATGAAGGGTTGTTTGGAAAACACAGCCTGTTAATCAAATCTTAAATACCATGCATGACTGGAAATGTCACTTTAATCATTAATAAATCGTAATATAACAATATTTGACCAAAATTTATATGATAAACGAATACATGCATACCTGGTCTGTTTGATGAGTTGAGTGGCTAAAATAATAACTTATTATATCAAAAATAGTAAAATTAATGCCATTCAGAGCAGATTTAATGATAAAAAATAGTGACAAAATGGACACCAACACTCCCCCAAACCGGAGATATGCCAAGCCCCATTGAGCAAAACAAAGAGGAATTTAGGAAGAAGGTTGAGCTATGGTAGCAGCTTCCTTCGAATTGGATGATGAAGATATAGATTTGGCCTAGAGCTTCCTGAATTGGTCCTTTAATTAATTATATCTCATCTTCAGGGCAGTATTGGATGCTGCTTTGGTGTTAACCAAGCATTCAATGTCTTTTACTTGTGCATGCCGTGCCTTGTTTTCTTCAAGAAGTTCAAAAATTATCTCCACATAACTTTGATTTTGGTTTGTCAATCGTGCTATTACTTGGATCAACTTATCCATCTCCTGTTGAGCCATAATGAGTTGTTCTTTATAATGCTCAGGGCTCTTTGGGGGACTCAACTCTTTTGAAAATGTTTCACACTCAACAGTATGATATTCAATAATTGTATCTTTGTGGTGTGCAGGAGGACTTTCAACATCAGAGGCTTCACTCATTCGAGCAGATGCATTGGCCAATGTGAGGAGAGGTGATTCAAGGGTATGATTGTCCAACTGGATATTTGAGCATGATGGCTGAACGATAGTCTGAATGATAGACTGATCAATAGACTAATCACAATTTGACCTCGTGAATTTAGTAGGCTCTGAAAAGAGTGGAGGTTCCAAAGTAGGGTCACTAAGAGTAAGTTCAGGAGAAGGTGATGACTAGGCAAGGTGCTCATCACCTGAGGGATCCTCATCAAACCATACACGTTTAGCGTTTGGTTCTTCTTGGGTATGATGAAGTTCTTGAGAAGAGGAATATTTGATAGTAGATAAATGAGGGTTCAGTATCTCAAAAACAAAATGGTCCCAGTTTTGTCCTTTATTTAAAAACTGGTGAATGATCAGAAGCTTAATAAGAAAATGGTGATACAAGTTTCCATAAGGGTTAACTGTATTTTTTCTGACTTGGCTAGACATCTTCTCCAAACTATTTAGGAAATAAAATGGGAAGTTGAGGGTCTGATTATTGACAAAATGAGCTAACAAACTGAAATGGAAAGCTTTAAAGACAGTGAACTTACCCTCGTAGGTAATTAAGTGGATGATAACGGTTAGGAGATCTAAGTACTCCAGATTGATCCATTCACTGTGAAAACCTTTGGTACTAGTAATGTGTTGAAAATCGGTCTTCAGGGCAAGTTGATGGTCCTTTCGTGGAAGGAAAAGATGCTTATGCCATTGGGCCCCTTCCCTCGAGAGCTTGGTAGCTAACGCTATTGACTCTTCTGTCATGGAGAAAACAAGATGGCCAACCTTGGTCATCTTGCCATCAAAACCTTTGGAAAACAGTAATGAAATCTCGTGGTCATGGCCTTGGAGAAGGCGGAGAAATGGTTCCCAACCTGCTCACAAAAACACTTCACGGCAGGATTTAAACTCAGAAATGCAAAGGAGATCCTAGTAGGTACCAGGATCATAATGCATTGGCATTGTTGAGAGGAAGGGGGAATGTGAATGGATACAAGATGTGCAAGGATTTGCAGAGGACGCGGCTCAGATGGAGAGCGAACAAACTTAGGTGAAATTCACGCGATTACCAGTTTAAACTAAGGTCTGTTTGATTGTTTGAATGACATTGGACGAGGGCTTGGCATGCTTGAAAAGATCACATCTGTCATTCGAAGATATTAATTTAAGTGCCAGCGTAGAGTGCGTGAATCTAGTGAATACATGTGGTTAAAGACTATTCAACCATGTCCAAATCCAAGCTTTGGACAGGTTGAATGTAATTCATGTAATGAAAACAGATTACACGTGAGAGATCATGATTTGATTGATATGGTGGAAGATCGTATAACAGGATAAGTTAGACTGAATGGTGGTCATGTAATGATTCGAAATGATGCATAATCCATTCGTTAATGGAGGCGAGATGGATAAGAGAACAAATCCATGTGTGAAATAGACATTTGATTAATCCCTGTCATGATTAGCCAATAAAACTTATCAATAATTTTCAAATTTGAACATCTTGGCATATTAAATAAAACTGTTATAGGCTATGGTTTCATTTGGCACTCCATTCAGAACGCTTTTTATTTTCCTCATTCGGATCGGCATTCAACCCATCATTCAGTCCTTTGTACTACAGACTTTTTTTTATGCAAGATCTTATTGTTGATGCTGACCAAAGCTGATTTTGCCGAGAATTTCTGAAGCTGTTAGTGCACAAAAGTTGTTGTAAACTTTGATTTTCTGTCTCTTTTAGTTCCGTTCCTCTTTTTGTCATTGATTAGATCAATTTTCTTCTACTTTTGCATTAACTTGAAAACACCTATCATTGTATCATAGATAACTAAAATTTTCATAAATATTCAGAGAGTAAGAACAGTTCTAATATTCCCCGCAAACCAAAAATATGGCATGTCCTCAAGCCATCAGACATAAAATGATTAAAATTAAAAAAATTCAATTGAAAGTCTTACAGATAGCTTTTTAAAAAAATATATTGTGATAATTTTCATAAGGAAATGAAATATTAACTAACAACGTAGATGATTCAAATATGTACATTCATAAAAAAGAATACAACAGTGCTTAAAAGACCATATAAAGAATAGTAGTGTAAGAGATGCGGAAAATGCCATAGGAAAACTAGTCGTCCATGACTCATTGTAAAAATCTATTGTCATCCAAAGAATATAGATAAGGTTCACCATAAAAATTTGTGAGATCTACTATAATTATGGGTCCCATTTCTAGGATAGTCATATCCTAGGTATTGTTTGAATTAGATGACAAGGTCCAAGTCCAACTTACAGCCGTTATCTAATGACAATATACATAATCGGCCTAAACATGTGTTTGTATACTCAGGTTTTTATGAGTTATGTGAATATCAATGCATTAACCAAACCTCTTTTACCCAATATTGACCCGTTGCCAGCAGGCCTTTTCAGTACCTCGGGGGGTTTATCTTGGTACCATGCAAGCATAGCTCCGCTGCCAGCAAGCCTGTTCAGTACCCCGACGGGTTTACTTGCATTTACTGAGATTCCTTGTTTGAGATTTTACTTAGCATGGACCCACTGCCAGTGAGCCTATTCAGTACCCCAGCGGGTTTGCTTCGTATAATGATATATATATATAATTTTTTTGTAAGGAAGTCGGTTGACACTAGAGTGTGCTAAACCTGTTAAACACATAATTCAAAATTTAGCACAAACCTTATGAGTAACCTTATTTATAATGGCCTAAATTACAGATTATGTCAAAATATAATAACCTAAAGCTGTTCTTTGACTTCACAATCTATCTTCTTCATAAAAAAAATTCAGTAAAGTTCCCCACAAAATAAAAAATATCGCCCATTTTTAGGCTACCTTTTAAAGGTGCTTTGGAGACAAGTTTTGAAAATGAGTCAAAGATGAACTAGCAGTCCCTAGGTGTAAGATAGAGTTTTGTGGAGATCATAATAATTGAAGTAGGTCTTTTAACAAATTTTCTAATGATAGATCAGAACTGTACATGTCTGAATCAAGTACTATAAATAGAATCATAAAAGAAAGTGGTTATAAATGGTATCAATAATGCTTTATCTTTTCACTAAAAATTTCAATTTTAGCAGTAACAGAAAGAGAGGGAGAACTATAAGTATTTCTTTTTAGAGCACTTCCCTTTTCGCGTAATATCACATGATCTGATTACAAAGATAGGGTTATTGTGATTAAGATGCAAAACCACTTGTCAAATGATTCAAATTTTTATTCAAAACAAAACATATGTACAAAACAAGTCATGTGAAATTTTTGAAAGGAAAAAGAGTCTTCCTGTTTTATTGATAATACTTTACAAACTGATCATAATAGATTTCCTGTAAAAAGAAGAATGTAATCAATTGTTTTAGAGATGACTCATTATTATTGAAAATCAAAAACATATTTACATATATACAAAATAAGATAACCCAAAATGATTCAAGGACTTGGAGGAGGAGGAATGACTTCCTCTTCTACCAGTTCCATTTCTTCCTGTTGCAAGGCATTCTACACAAAATCTTGTTTAGATATGGACCCATTATCAAAGGCGGTGACAATTTCATATGGACCCATCCAACGAGTAGTTAATTTACCTTTAAAATTTGTGTATCTTGAATAAAAACATAGTGCCCAGTCTCCAGTTTTGAATTGTTTTTGTTTAATGTATCTATTATGCCACTTTTTGCGTTGGTTTTGTATTAAAACTGTGCGTTGAATAGCATCTTGCCTAATCTTGTCTAATTCATTTATCTGCAGGATTCGTTGACTCTGTGCTTCTTCTAAATTCATCCCTAACTATGCAGCCATGCAAAACGTTTTGACTTGAAATTCGATGGGAAGAAGAACTTGTTTACCATAAACGAGTTCATAAGGTGTGTGACCAGTGGTGTTCCTCCAAATTATTCTATAACCCCACAGAGCTTCTGGAAGCATGTCTTCCCAGTCTTTGTGGTGTAACTGGATAGTTTTAGTCAGGATGGCTTCTAATACTTTGTTGGTGGATTCCACCTGACCATTGGCCTGCGGGTGATATGGTGAAGATTTACAATGTCTAATACCATATTTGTCAATAAGCTCTTTCATTAATTTGGAGGTAAACTGAGATCCTTGATCGGTTACAATTTCCCTAGGTACACCGAATCGGGTAAATATTTCTTCATAAATGAATTCCATCATAGATTTCTCTGTGGCTTGAAATAAAGCTTTGGCTTCTACCCATTTGGTGACATAATCTGTACAGACTAGAATGTACTTCTTCTTGCGAGACATCGGGGAAATTGGTCCAATGAAATCTAGAGCCCATTTTTCAAATGGCTCAATCATAACTTGGGGTTGCAAAGGCATCTCATCAGATGGTGTAGGTCTACCCATTCTTTGGAAACTGTCACATCCCTTGACATATTTGGTAGCATCTTTAAAGATGCTCGGCCAATAATACCCAGAGTGCAATACTTTGTATGCTATCCTTTTATCAGAAAAATGCCCACCGTAGGGTCCACCATGACATGCATGCAGGATCTCTTCCATCTCGTCCTCTCGTACGCATAGTCTAATAATAAGATCAGGACCAGTACGAAAGAGATCATTATCTACCCAAGAATAATTGGAACTTTGAACTATGATCCTACGTTTCTCAGGTGGGGAGAGATGGTTAGGTAGCTTTCCAGTTGCTAAATAATTGCCTATATATGCAAACCATGGGGTTCAAACAGATATAGCAAACAAATGTTCATCTGGGAAGCTATCATCGACAGGGCTGGCATTATCGTCAATTTGAATTCGAGAGAGAAAATCAGCTACTACATTCTCTCTACCGGGATGATCAACAATGGTGATGTTGAATTCTTGTAACAAAAGAAGCCACCAAGTCACTCTGCCATTGGTGATAGGTTTATTCATCAAAAACCTGATGGCGGAGTGGTCAGTGTGTATAAAAATTTTGTATCCTGTGATATAATGATGAAACTTGTTGATGGAGTAGACTACTGCTAGAAACTCTTTTTCAGTAACAGTGTACTTCGATTCTGCAGGAGTCAAATTTTTACTAGCAAAGTAAATGGTATGTGATGTCTTTCCCTCTTTTTGACCTAAAACTGCCCCTATGGCTATGTTGGAAGCATCATTGGATATATGGAAAGGAAGGGACCAATTTGGCCTCCTAAGAATTGGTGCCACTGATAGCTTGGCCTTCAAAGTTTCGAAGGCCTGTTGACATGGTTCAGTCCATTGAAATTCTGTGTCTTTCATGAGTAGTTTGAACATAGGTGCGGCTATCTTAGTGAAATTTTCAATGAAACATCTATAATAGCCGTCATGGCCAAGAAAACTTCTTACTTCCTTTGGAGTTTTTGGAGGAAGATTAACAATTATTTCAATCTTGGCAGGATCCACCTTGATACCTTGAAAAGAGACATGATGTTCGAGGACTATGCCCTCAGTCAGTAGCATTTTACATTTTTCATGACTAAGAGCTAAGTTCATTTCTTGGCACCGAATAAGAACTGTTTCAACGTTATAAAGGGCTTCCTGGAAGGTGTTACCATAAACTCTAAAATCATCCATATAAACTTCTACACAGTCGTGTATGAGGTCAGCAAAGATTCCTAGAACTGCACGCTGGAAAGTAGTAGGTGCATTACACAGGACAAATGGTAACACTCGGTAGGCATACGTCCCCCAAGAGCAAGTGAAGGTTGTCTTGTCTTGATCCTCAGGTGCTATCAATATTTGATTGTATCCACTATACCCATCAAGGAATGAGAAATATTATTTCCCTGATAAGGTGTCTAACACCTGATCGATGAAAGGAAAAGGGAAGTAGTCCTTAAGAGTGGCCTTGTTTAGTTCTCAAAAGTCAACACAGATACGTCATTTCCCTGTGACTTTCTTTGGAACTACCACCAGAGGAGAAATCCATTTACTATTGGAAATTGGGTAAATGAATCTAGCGTTAAGGAGTTTTTGTAATTCATCCTTTATTACGTCCTTTAGTGTTGGGTTCATTCTTCTCTGGGGCTGCCTAACAGGAGGTATGTTTGATTCTGTGTAAATGTGATTGATATAGGTGTCTGGGTGTATACCTTTCATATCAGTATACTCCCATGCAAATGATCCAGTTTGACTCTTGAGAACCTTTAGTAATCGTTTTTGCTGACTCTCATCTAATCCTGCATTTATATGCATAAATTTGTCGGTACTAACCTCACATGGTATGGTATAGGATCCTAGGTGTTCTTCGATTGCAAAGACACAGGGCATACTTGTAAATGTTGAGAGGCTCATGTTTTCTTGGAATTCGTCTCCAAAGATCTAGTCAAATTGAGAAAAGGATTGAGGAAAATCTACACATGTTGTGGAAGAGATAAATTGGTTCAACATGTTCTCGGTATTTTGCTCTTGAAGTGCCCGAGAAAGATCACTGACAAGGGAAAGTTATTCCAAGTTCTCATCTTCAAAAGGACAATCTAACCAAAATAGGTTTTCAGCTATTGGCTAAGCTGGTCGGTATAGAGCTAGTTTGATTGTAGATAACCCATAAGAGATAATCATCTCTCCATCCCTACATCCTATGAATGCATTGGCAGTAGCCAACCAAGGTCTTCCTAAAATAATGGGGTGACCTTTGGAAGGGTCTTTTGATTCGATGACCATGAAGTCCACGGGATATTCCCATGAGGCTACTGATACCACGATGTCATCTAAGATCCCAGTAGGTTGCACCATAGTACAACTTGCTAATTCTAGCATTGTTGGGGTAGGGCGAAGGAATGGTCCTAAATTGAGAGTTTCTAAAACTATGGTAGTCATCAAATTGATAGCAACTCCTAGATCAATAAGTGTGTTCCCTATGGCGGTGTTATTGATGATAACCGTCACCACAAGGTTTCCTAGGTTTGAATACTTTGGAATTCTAGGTTGGTTCGCTACGGAATCTGAAATTTATCCTACTACATGGATCGTCGAAGGGTCTTTTTGTTTCCTCTCTAGTCTCTTAATACAGAGTTCCTTTATTACCTTACTATAGATTGGAATATCCTTAATAGCTTGTAACAAAGGGATCTTAATGCAAATATTTTTCAATTCGTTAATGATATCGTACTCTGGATAAGTTACAGGTTTTCCTATTACTAGACGCTCCGGGTATGGAGGTGACTTTTCCCCTGGAATTACTTCTTTATGTGGATGGTTGTGTGTTGAAGATCTAAAAATAACCACGTCTTCAAGGATGGCATTATTCAGAACTTCACTAGGTATGTCTTCTTCATTCTCTTCTTAAATAACAACTAACGACTTGGGATTATCTTGCACAACTCTTCCAGACCGCAGTTGTATCTCATGTATTGGCGTGGTCGAAATAACATATGATGGAAGAGGTAACAACCCAATGCTATTGAGAGCTTGGATTGGTTTGTTGTTAAGATTCAGTATCGGTTGTGCAGGTAAAATTGTGGGTCTTGGAGGATTCATGTTCTGGAAATGGTGAGGTTGATTTAGGATAGGGGGTAATGAAGGAGGGATAACTCCAGAAGGAATCTGCTGACTATTAGGTGGGTAAGGATAGTTAGGCATAGGAGGAGGTCTTTGAGCATAAGCTTTCCCTCTCCATCCATGTGGCCATTGCTGCTGTTGAGCATTCTGAGGAGGGTACTGCGGTGGCCAATTTTTTAACCTGAAGTATTCCATTGTTGAGGAGGTTGATAAGGATATTAATAAGGTGGAATTTGAGATGAATATTGATACGATGGTTTATCTCTATGTTTCCAAGGCCTCCTAGGTATTTCACCAAAATTTCCACTCTTGTACACAGCTTGTAATCCAGGAAACGATGGACAATCATTGGTTGGATGTTCCTTTGTACATAGGTGACAGATTGAAACATTATTTAATGGAAATTCTTGTTGAGGATGTTTAGTTCTACACTTAGGACAAAAAACACTCATTGATGCATGCTCTTCATCTTGTCTCTTTTTAGCTTGCAGTGCATCTAATTGAGAACCCATGGCCCCTAAAATATCTGTTTTAAAATTTTCCAATAGGTTTCCCAATTGTACCCTTGTAACTCCACCAGGACCGGATGTGTTTCCTCTGGGATTCCTAGCATAAGACTCTCGAAAGTGTTTTCCACCTTTCCCTCTGCTCCTAGAGTAATTCCTACATAGTTCACAAATCTCTTCAAAATATTTGTGAGAAATGTCTCCTCCTGCCATGAGATTAAGGTTATCTAAGAATTCTTTTGAGATTCCTTTGAGGAAGAGTGTTCTTACTACATCCTCTCGAAGATCACTATACTTAGATTTGTGTAACAAATAGTTAAATCTCTCGAGATAGTCTTATAAGCTCTCATCTTCAAGTTGTTGAATTTTAAAAATATCATTGCGAGAGTCCTTAGGTCTACAGTAATCCTGATATTTTCGAAGAAGTGCATTCTTCATGTCTTCCCAAGTTCTAATACTAGATTCTCCTAATCCCCTGAACCATCGAAGAGAAGAATATTTTAATATGGCAAGAAAGAGTTTTAGTTTTTGGCCGTCTTGTAGGTAATTATAACTCCTACACAAAATGTCAAACTCGAACAAGAATGTATTCGGATCCTCACTACTCTTCCCATAGAAGGTTGGTAGTGAGGAGGGAGGGATGTTTTTCATAGTAACATCTTGTGCAGTGTCTAATATAGGGAACCTGAAGGTACCTTCATTTCTAACTTCTCCATCTTCTTCATCTTGTCGGACACGATCTTCATTTTCGTCCCCCATGAATATTCTATTGCTAAAGAGAGAAAATCTAGGTTGCTCCTTTCTTGGTGAATATGGGATGTCCCAACATTCTGTTTCAGGAAGGGTATTCTATTTTTTAGGAGGAGAATTATCAGCTACATGGGAATCCAGATTTGGAGGTCCTACTACTGTTGTATCAATCTGTGAGACAAATATGTTCACAGAGCTCTCAAAAAGAGCGTCTACTTGTACAGGATCGACAAAATCTACCAGGTTTGGACCACCTACTATTGAAAAAGTAGTATCTTTGGGTTTTTGGACTAACAGAGAGTTAAGAGGTCCTGAAATTTTATCCTTTTGAGTTTCCTCTTGTCTAAGTTTAGTCTCAATATGAGCTTGAGGTTTTTCTAGTGGAATTTCTTTATGAACAGACTATTCTGATGTCCCTATGTTTTCCCCTAATTGATTTCCAGAGAGGATTTCCTTTGCTTTCCAAGTAGGACTATCCCCTTTAGGTGTCTTCCGATACCTTTATGTTGAGTTAGTAGTTGGGGTGGCACGCCCCCCGTATAGGCTAGTAGGAATTTTAGTGGGAATTTTAGTAAGGGAATTAGTTTTAATAAATCTAGCTTGTAAATCTCTAGACCTATTCATGAAAACAAATTATAACTTAAAATAAATTCTAACTGCATAACTGCTACTGCTGGGTTTTTGGAATGCCTATTATAACAGATGGGTAGGTTCTTACCTCTCGTCTTACCACTCACTCGCCACCAGCCTATTTTCAAAAGAATAAAATTAAAAAGGAATTTTAGTTATCTATGTTTAAATTCTACCTATCTTCTACAAATGAGTTCTACCTATCTTCTACAACTAAATTCTACCTATCTTCTACAACTCCCTGGCAGCGGTGCCAAAATGTTGGGTGTGTGAGCTATCTCAAAGAAAACACCTAATATTTAATTATTGACCGGGGTTGGTAATCTTAGAGTTGAGGCAAATTATATGCTAAGGTAGAATGGAACCTAACACTAGTACATGTGGACATTTTTCCCATGGAAAATCGTTTCTATTGCCACACTTTTCCGTTGCTATAGTGACAAACAGGACTCTTTGTTTTCGTGGCACTAATTTCGTCGATGTAGCCACACTTTTGAACGTTGGTGCCTATAGCCACGAAAGTTCATGGCTACAACGTTCGTGGTTATAGCACCGAATGTTCATGGCTATAGCAATGGATGTTTATATTTAAAAAAAAAAAAAAGCGATCTACGTCTCTCTAGCCACGAACGTTCGTGGCTATAGCACCGAAAGTTCGTGGCTATAGCGACGGTTGTTCATATTTAAAAGAAATAAGTGAACCAATCTCTGTCTCTCTAGCACCAAACATTCGTGGCTATAGCACCGAAAGTTCATGGCTATAGCACTGAAAGTGCGTGGCTATAGCACCGAAATAGTGTGGCTATAGCGACGGAGGATCATATTGAAAAGAAATAAGTGAACCGATCTTCGTCTCTCTAGCAACGAAAGTTCGTGGCCATAGCAACGAACATTCATGGCCATAGCAACGAACGTTCGTGGCTATAGCATAGAAAGTTTGTGGCTATATAGACAGATTCACATATTTTAAAAAAATATGTCCGTTGCTATAGAAACGGCAAGCCCCGACAAGTTTCGACGAACTTGCTATAATAGTGACGAAAATTTTCATCGCTAGTATAGCAAGTTCATCGAAACTTGCTAGCGCTTGTCATCTCTATAGCGACAGACATGTCTATTTTTTTTTTAACTAATAACTAAATTTGGAGGTGATTGCATACAACAACAAAAGTCAATTATCTGTTATCCCCACCCCATCATTTTAAAGATCTACAGAACACTCGTAAAGATCTACAACAACAAAAGTCAATTATCTGTTATCCCCACCCCATCATTTTTAGTGCTTGTTACATAATTATTCTTTGTAGCTTCCTCCGAAATTGAAGCTCTGTTAAATGCACATTTTTCCTCATTATGTGTTTGAAGTTCTGAAATAGAAAGAAATGTATGATGATAAGATAGACAATTGCTTCGCGCTGTCCACACAAGCTCCAAGCATTCACACCAGTACCTTCTCTCATCATAATGAATTTTTTGCTTCCTCTCACAATACCTGGGAACTTCGGAAGGTTCAGATTCTAGACAAGGAGCAAAATTATTTTCTAGGAGCAAAGCAACCTTAGTACTTGTTGATGTATATGTAACTTCGGAATGTATTTCATCTATGTATTTCATATATATTTATTGTACCCTTATTAGAGATGTGTTATTCCTCTGTAAGGAAGTGTCGTCATGTGGATTGACAAGTGTCGCAAGTGTGTGTACTTGCCGATGGGTTATTAGACCACCATGTGTGGGGTCGGCCCTAAAATATATATTATATTGTGGATGTACCTAGCTAGACAAGTCGGCCCCATAAGGTCACTGGGAAAACAGGTTAGTATAAATAGAGATCAGGAGATCTCTATTTAGATCATTCGGAAAGTTATATCTCTCTCACTCAGAAAGTGGCGCTCTAGTGAGGAGGAGGATCATCTGCTTCTAGGAGACTATCTCAAGTGTATTTTGGTTTTACTTTGGTTGAGCCATTTCTCTCTCTATCTCTGAGGAAGTTGTGGGGTTTTTCACCTTAGGGTTTTCCCCATGGAAACTCTGTGTCTCTTGTCTCTCATGCTTTTGATTCTTGTGATGATTGTCATGCTTATTGTGATTGTTATGCATTGATATACTGTATATGTTATTCTCTCAGTGAAGATCCTAGAGTATTGTGAATGCTCAAAATTTAACATGGTATCAGAGCTAACCTGAGAAGAAGACATCTTGCAGTGACGAAAACTTGAGTTTCTTGTTTATTGGGTTTCTCTCCACATATTTTGGAAAAGCAGTATAGTAGGTTGACTCTACTAATCAAGGAGAATCTATCTGTCCAATCAGAATTCAATTCTGAGCATTTTCATATTTGACCCTAAAAATTAGGGTTTCCACAAAAATAGGAATTTCTGAAATCCACATAGCTGAAAGCTCCTTGCAAACATCAAAGTTTAGAGCTTTGGATCGAGATTTTTGGTTGGGTAGATCTCCGGGAAACTCAAACCCTAATTCAGGGCTCTCCCTAGTGAACCCGGGAGGACAAAAAGGAAAATTTGAAGGGTAAAGCTTTGCTGATCTAAAATTCTGAATACACCAGGCTGATCAGCTCATCAAGGCGCATCTTTCTATCCTTTCAAAAAATTGAAATTCACATTTTGAATTTTTAGGGTTTTTCCGACAAACCCTAATCCGGGACCAGATCCAGTTTTCAACATTTCAAGTGGTAAGACCTAAATATTTTCTATTTCCATTTGAAGTACTCTTTAAGATGTCTCACCACACCAAGCTTGAGGATAAGCTTGAAGGAGCTGATAACTTCTGAGCTTGGAAGTATAGGATTGGGTTAATCCTGGAAGAGAATGAGTTCGACTCATATGTAAAAGAAGACATCTCTATCCCAGAGGATGAAGAGGCTAAGGTATTGCAGAAGAAAAACTTGGCCAAGGCAAAAAGAATCATTGCTGATTCTATCAAAGACCATCACATACCCCATGTGTCTTCTCTAAAGACACCCAAGGAGATGTTTGACTCTTTGACCAAGCTATTTGAAGGGAAGAACATAAATCAGAAGATGACCCTGCGGAACCAATTGAAAGGAGTAAAGTTTCAGAATGAAGAAACCATCCAATATTATTTTTCAAGGGTCTCCCAAATCAAGGAACAACTAGAAGCAGTGGATGAAATGGTGGAGAATGGTGAAGTGGTGATGACCACTCTAAATGGCCTACCTAGGTCATGGGATTCCTTTATTTAAGGAATTTGTGCAAGGAAGAAGTTGATCTTTTTCAACAGATTGCGGGAAGAATGCTCTCAAGAAGAACCTAGGCTTGTGGCCCGAGAAGAAAAGATGGGAAATGAAGATCAAGCTCTCACAGCACATGCCAGGAAAGGCAAGTCCAAGAAGGAATCATCTCATAACAGGAGATTCTCACACCACCATTATCATAAAGATAAGAAAGAACTCAAATGCTTCGATTGCAATGAGAAGGGACACTTTGCTTCAGATTGTCCCAAGAAGAAGAAAGACAACAACAACAACTTCAATAAGAAGAAGAAGAATAACAAAAGAAGATATCATGCTCATGCTGTCGAAGATGATGAACCCCCAAGGAAGAAGGCTAGGGCAGAAAGTGATAGTGATGATGACTCATCAAGTGAAGAAGAATATGTTCTAATCTCTGCTCTCACAGGTACTATCTCCCATGGTTGTAATGATTGGTTGATTGACAGTGGGGCTTCCAAACACATGACAGGGTTTAAGGAATCTTTTGTGAATCTATCTGAACATGAATCACCCCATAAGGTGAAACTTGGGGATGATTATCAATACCCAATCAAAGGAAGTGGTGAAGCCTCCTACAACCTAGATTCTGGAAAATATTTGAAGATGAAAGAAGTCCTTTATGTACCTGGGCTCAAGAAGAACTTACTCTCCATCTCTACATTGGATGCAAAAGGTATGAGGGTTGCATTTGTGGATGGCCAAGTCCTAATGTGGCCAAAGGGAAAGAAAATAGATGATGCAGTAGTGATTGGAGAGCAAGAGGGAGGTTTGTATAAATTGAAGGGACAACCTGAACATGCCATGGTACATGAATCCATGGAGCCAAGTGAAATTTGGCATAGAAGACTTGCTCATATGCACTATAGGGCACTTCCAATTGCAAGCAAGGATATAGAGGGTCTTCTTGAAATCAAGACCAAACATGAAGGTGTTTGCAAAGGATGTGCAAAAGGTAAGGATATTAAGAAGGCTTTCCCAAGCAGTGAAAGCAAGGCAAAAGACATCCTGAAAATCATCCACTCAGATGTATGTGGTCCTATGTCATCCAGTTATCTGAGTGGGTATGTTTACTATGTCTCATTTATTGATGACTTCTCCAGGAATATTTGGGTATACTTCTTGAAGAACAAAGATGAGGTGTTTGATAAATTCAAGGAATTCAAAACCTTGATGGAGAATCAAACTGACAAGAAGATTAAAACATTCAGATCCGACAATGGTGGAGAATTCACCTCAGGTGACTTCAAGAAGATTTGTAGTGATTCAAGGATTAAGAGGGAGTTGACTGCTCCTTATAATCCTCAACAGAATGGAGTTGCAGAAAGGAAGAACAGAACAATCATGGAAGCAGCAAGGGCAATGCTGCATGACCAGGATCTGCTTACGCACCTATCGGCAGAAGCAGCTAGAACAGCTGTATATGCGCAGAACAGAACACCCCACAAGATATTGGACAACAAGACACTAGAAGAGGTCTTTTCTAGTAAGAAACCTGAAGTCAGCCATCTAAGAATATTTGGTTGTCCAGTATACACTCATGTCCCAAAGGAAAAGAGGACCAAACTAGATCCTTCAGGAAAGAAGGGTATCTTTGTGGGTTACAGTGAAAGCTCGAAGGCTTACAGAATATACTTTCCAGGTTTCAAGAAGATTGATGTCAGCAAGGATGAATATGAGTTCAAGGACAGGTAATCCAGGAAGCAAAGATCACGAGGGAGCACACCCCAGCAGCTCCTACAAGGATGCAGATTTTCAGAGGGAGTTGACCATCTTCCTACATTCCACAACAGAAAGGTGTAGAAGAAGCTACTTCAGCAGCTCCTGCCAGGAAGCAAAGGCTTAGAGGGAGTCCACCCAACAAACAAACGAAGATAAGTATTTCAATTATCATCTCTTGCCTATTTTGTTTATTTAAATAATATTATGCTTATGTTCCTAGACTTAGGAGATGTATTGTGCATATTAGAATGATTGCATTAATGAACCGTATACTACTAATATGCATGTGATGGGTAAGTGGCCTATGGAACTGTACAACATTCCAGTGCTACTTATCTAGAATGAAACCTCTTTGCTGACATGTTGGGAGTAGTGCAAACTCTTAACAATGTTCTGGTAGAGACTGGAAGGCATCTAGAAAGTTGTGGAACATGGATAAATGTTGTATTGAAGCATTGGCTAAGATAACTGCATGACTGCATGACATATTTCTTTATGTGTAAAGAATTTGTTCTGAAAATTATGAGATGTTTCTAATCATTTAATTTAACTTGTTTTGTAGGAAAGACCATATATCTTCACCTACAAAAGGACTACAAGATTTGTTCCAGCAACAAAGATATCTATTGAAGATATTGAAGATATTGAAGTTCCCAGGATCTGGTATGAAGAAATGGAATGCCATGATACATTGATAATGAAGATAATGTTTGGGATGCAGTCCCAAGACTTGACAGGGAGTCACATGTGTGCAAATTGAAGAAAGCCTTGTATGGCTTGTAGCAAGCTCCCAGAACTTGGTGTGATACAAAGAGGAAGCTCGCTGCTGAATTCGATATGAAATATTTGGGAATGATGCATTATTTCCTAGGTATGGAGGTGTGGCAGAGTGTAGGTGGGATCTTCCTTGGTCAAGGGAAGTACACAGTAGATATACTGAAGAGATTCAGGATGATGGATTGCAAGGCCATGGCCACACCTATGGCATCGAATCTGAAGCTTCTATGTGATGCTTCATCTGAGCAGGTTGATGTCTCTATGTATCGTCTAATGATTGGGTCCTTGATGTACTTGATGAACACGAGACCAGATATTTGCTTTGCGGTGAACACATTGAGTCAGTTCCTGACAGATCCGAGGAGTGTTCATCTGGTTGCTGTAAAGCATGTTCCGAGGTACCTGAAGGGTGCAGTGGATTATGGGCTCAAGTATGAGGCGAATCAAAAGTTTAACCTGCAGGGTTATGTTGATTCAGATTGGGCTGGCAGTGCTGCAGATAGGAAGAGCACATCTGGGTGCTGCTTCAGTATGGGATCAGGTGTGATCTCTTGGTTTAGCAGGAAGGAGTTCTGCGTAGCACTGAGTATAGCTGAGGCAGAGTATCTTGCAGCCTGTTCAGCTAGTTGTGAGGCAGTATGGCTTAGAAAGCTACTGTATGAATTATTTGATCTCCCGTTGGATGCTACTAGTATCTTCTATGATAACCAGAGTTGTGTGAAGCTGTCTGAGAACCCAGTGTTTCATGACAGGTCGAAACACATAGAGATCAAATATCACTATATCAGGGATATGGTGCAGAGAGGAGCTGTGAAGCTCCTGTATGTTGTGACGGACGATCAGATTGCAGATGTGCTGATGAAGCCACTAGCCAGGGTGAAGTTCGAGTACTTTAGAGAGAGGCTTGGCGTTCTTCGGATTGATGACACTTCGAGGAAGAAGTGATGGACACACTTGCTGAAGCCATTCCAAGCATGTTGGAAGGAGGATCCTTCACATGGCTGTGGATGTAAGCGCTGGATGATGAGCATCATGATGATGTTCTGGTTTCTACTTTGTATGATCAATTGGATCATTTATATATGTATGTATGCATCATGTTGGATGCTGGATATGATCAGTTGGATCATTTATTTATATATGTATGTATGCATCATGTTGGATGCTGGATATGATCAGTTGGATCATTTATATGTATATGTATGTATGCATCATGTTGGATGCTGGATATGATCAGTTGGATCATTTGTATGTATTTTGTATATGCATCATGTTGGATGCTTGGACCATGTATCTGTATATGTATCAGGTGGATACATTGTATGATCTGGTGGATCATGTATGATGATATGTATCATTTATTTGTATTTGTATCAGGTGGATACACTGTATGATCAGGTGGATCATGTATGATGATATGTACCAGGTAGATACTTGGTATGCATCAGGTAGATGCATTGTATGATCAGGATGATCATGGATGACGAGCCTCAGGATGTTGCTCCAGATGAAATGCAGCAGGATGTTGTAGTGATGATGATCAGGATGATCATGTGTACATCAGGATGATGTATGGTGAGTATTAGGTTGATACTCTGTGGCCGTGGAACAGGTTGTGCAGATAAGCATGTAATTTGTGCCCTGGGAGATTTGTAGATAGTCTTTCGAGGTTTTTCCTATGGCATGTAATTTGTACCTTGGGATATCTGGCAAATGCTCTTTCGAGGTTTTGCTTGGGAGGACATATAATTTGTGCCCTGGGAGATCTGCAGATAGTCTTTCAAGGTTTTTCCTATGGCATTTAATTTGTGCCCTGAGATATCTGGCAGATGCTCTTTCGAGGTTTTGTCCTATGGCATGTAATTTGTGTCCTGGGAGATCCGATAGGTTGAGCCGTGTGCTTGTAATCAGTCCTGGGATGCTCTTTCGAGGTTTTTCCATGACCACATGTAATTTGTGCCCTTGGAGATCCGATACGTTGAGCCTTGTGCTCGTAATCAGTCTTGGGATGCTCTTTCGAGGTTTTGTGGTGACCACATGTAATTTGTGCCCTGGGAGATCCGATAGGTTGATCCTTGTGCTCGTAATCAGTCCTGGGATTCTCTTTCGAGGTTTTGTGGTGGGGTCACATGTAATAAGTCCTGGAGATTTGGACAGGATGAAAAATGCCTCAGATGCTCTTTAGGGTTCTTACTAGTCAAGAGACTCTTTTAAGGTTTTGTGACGCATGTAATAAGTCCTGAGATTTCCACAGTATGGCCAGTGATGATGAAGACCTGCAGGTGGTGGGCCGACATCCAGTATGAAAAAGGACTGGCTCTGTAGAACTTCCTATGACGAGTAGAGTCAGAGATTGGTTGAGATAGCAGCAACAGTGACGATGATGATGACGATGCAGTGATGATGATGATCCCGAGAAGAAGACTTGTCTAGCAGATCTGCGTCGAGAAATACCTTCCTAGTTAAGAGGGAGTGTTGATGTATATGTAACTTCGGAATGTATTTCATCTATGTATTTCATTTATATTTATTGTACCCTTATTAGAGATGTGTTATTTCTCTGTAAGGAAGTGTCGTCATGTGGATTGACAAGTGTCGCAAGTGTGTGTACTTGCCGATGGGTTATTAGACCACCATGTGTGGGGTCGGCCCTGAAATATATTTTATATTGTGGATTTACCTAGCTAGACAAGTCGTCCCCATAAGGTCACTAGGCAAACAGGTTAGTATAAATAGAGATCAGGAGATCTCTACTTAGATCATTCGGAAAGTTATATCTCTCTCACTCAGAAAGTGGCGCACTAGTGAGGAGGAGGATCATCTGCTTCTAGGAGACTATCTCAAGTGTATTTTGGTTGTACTTTGGTTGAGCCATTTCTCTCTCTATCTCTGAGGAAGTTGTGGGGTTTTTCACCTTAGGGTTTTCCCCACGGAAACTCTGTGTCTCTTGTCTCTCATGCTTTTGATTCTTGTGATGCTTGTCATGCTTATTGTGATTGTTATGCATTGATATACTGTATATGTTATTCTCTCAGTGAAGATCCTAGAGTATTGTGAATTAATGCTCAAAATTTAACAATACTAAATAAAACACCACATTTTCCATTATCTCTAAATTGCTTCACTTGAAACCTATGAATATCATTGTACACACCATTTTTTGCTTGATGAGATCTTAATTCTTGCCATTGGAAAATGGATTCCTTAAATTCTCTCTTTAATGGGTGTTTGTCTCTTAACCAACAAAGGAGCTACTCAATTTCTGCCTCAGTTTCATATGAAACCCATGTAAAATTAGTAGCTACATTTCCTCCTATAGAATTTTGTTGAGATTCCTTTCTCTTGTTATCAACTAACTCCATCACTTTCCCAAATGAAAGCTTAGAGTTACCAAATATATTTGGCAATATCTTGTTCTCGCAATGAAATGAGACATTCATACTATATGTCTCGCAAGTCCTCATCCAAATTCCTATAACATTCTCATTTTCTGCAAGAGACATCCCTTTATTATGTGCTTATGGAACTTCAACCACTAGCCAAGGATGATTATTGTTCCTAATTAAGGCCCATTACAATCGACCTATGCCAGAGATTACACAGCAGTCAATCCATTCCTTCAAAATCCTGTGCAGCCCAGATGTCCAAGATAGATACAATGCTTCATTCCAAAGGCCAATTTTATGTATAAATTTAATGAGGTACTAGAACTAAATACCAGCATTTCTTTGTTGGTGAATTCAAAGACATATTTGTTTGATCCTCAATATACCTGCATGCCACTCCTTAACTTACAACTACTTTAGTTACCAAATCTGACTTTAAGTTAAGCTCTACAGAGAAAAAGGTTTGACAACATTCACTAATAAGGGGCAGTCATAATTTTATTAAGATTTTGTATCTGTGATCACTACTGAAGTACCTTGCTATGCAGCATCAATTGGACGAGTTCAAGGATATATCTTCCCGAAATTCAGATATAGTCCAACGTAAACACTACAATTGGGGATGTGCCGAATGAAACTTCCCCAATGTCCACTAATGACCTAAAATGCAGTCAATAGGACTGTAGTAAAAAACAGAATTGAGAATGCCTAATGCAATTGAAACATTAGTAAGAAGGGGTATATGGAAGTATAAGACCTATGCAGGTTTAGAAATCCAAAATAAAAAAATAGAGAAGAAATCCTGAATGTAGTACCTTTAGTATGAAAGAAAACAGTAATTGATGCAATAAATGTTTCGAATTTTAATATAAACTTAATTGAGGCGAAAGGCCAACAACAACATTACTTCCATCCATCCTTCCAGTTCTTGATTCTGTCAAGCCTAATGTTCTAAAATTGCTGAACGTTTTTTTTTGTTAAATGAAACAATCTTACAAACAATTGTCCGAACAAGAACTCAAAATCCACTTTCCTCTGTTGTAGTAAGGAACTAGGGAATAGCTTTGGTTCTTTAAGGTACCCAAAATTTTATGATGTTTCTTCAACCCAAAACTCTCGAAGGTAACAGGTAGCCTGTATGACCAAATTATAGGAAGTATAATCATGCAGTATGTATCGCATATAGCCACTGGATATTGATGCTTTTAATAAGGTGGAAGGATGAAGCAGGAACCAATTGAATCCCAAAATTACATGCCAGATTTACTCTTGATAAACAGGCAATAGGTTAATGAAATCAAAAGAAGGGTTAAATGAACATCCCAAAGCCTAAATATGTCCACTACAGGTTTTCCAAAAAAACATCTTCCACATTTCATAAGCGTGAACTAAATTCCACTATTCTAGTACCCTCCTCCCCAAATGTTATCACAACTTAATTCAATCAACAAACTACTGCATTGGGGTTTTAGAAGCTACAAAAAATAATGGAATAGAGAAAAGGAAATTCCATTTAAATATATGTCTCAAAAAATATGCCAGTGTCCTTGGTAGAGCCTCAATATCCTTCAAACTAATGTAGTATGGGAAAGGAAATGAATCCAAGTACTTAGAGAACTTAGGCATTCCATCAGTAAATGACACAGACTGCAAAAAACCATAAAGCACAAAATTAGATGCTTTCCTGTGCATTAAATTCCAAAAGAACACAATGATATAATTATAATAATCCTATTGCAACAATGTGAAGCATTACTTGCACATCCATTATCGATTCTTCTGGACTCTGGGAAAAGAAAATCAGATTCATTGAAAAAAGGTATATATGGTAGATGTCTTGTAAAGGTTCCTAGCAGGAGCTAAAGGAAAAGGCCCTGTTAGAGAATGTAGACTTAGGATTTTTGCATAATTTCCTAAGATAGTATGGCACATTTTATTAAGTATAAAAAGCATATAATATAATGTTGTGCATATGGTAGCTTCCTTGCTATGAGCAAGAACAGGACTGTGAACCAACAAGAGAGGAAAGGGGGGGATGAGAAAAAATATGATTTTTCTTTTACTTTGCCCTTTTGCCATGTGTCAATCTTAGAACTCATCACTGGAACAATGGAAAGGTGTCCTTATCTAAGGCTTAATAAGCTCATCAATAGGACTCATTTTCATTCTGGCATCATTCTTCTCTTCTTTTGGCAAGTTTTCGCTCTCCCGACACCTTGCTGATATGCATGCTTGACTATTATCATGGATGAAAATGCTACTGCTGGAATCCATATACTGTACCGTCACGAGCTAAGATGTGAGGGGTATTGCTGCTTTCGAGCAACATGTGTTGAGTCGTGATTGTAAAAGCCAATGGATGCTTGAACCTGTTAGTGGTTGACCTAGCTATAGGATTCTATAGGATGCACTGCCATTTTCAAATCTTCTTGAAGGCTAGAATTGACTAGAATAAGAACCCAGAAAATGAAGGAATTCCCAAGGTAATGTATGCACCAAAGTCACCAGATTCTGAATCGACAAAAACTTTTTAAGGAAAAAGAGCAAAAAGTTTGAATTGGATCAGGAGTAAATCAGGAAAAACTCAGCAAGTATAAAAGAATTAAGATATACATGCATTTTGAATTAAAAAATTGCATTTTTCATTCATATTCAATAAAGCCATGTCCATAAAATGCACAATATCAATAGATGTCCAAAATTTCTGGATGAATAGGTATCTCATATATGATAAAAGTACAAAAAGGATCCAAATAAAGAGCTAGAAGCATCTGCTTATAAAAGTCAACTAAATACCAAATACCAGAGAGTAAACGAACTAAGAAGCAGTTTCTCCCATTTCTTGGGCTGCTTGACCCACAAGGTTCACCGATTCCTCAAGGTGAAAAATAGGTTACTTGTCCTCCTGTAGTTGTTTGTCACTTGAAATCAACCAGCAGAGACAAAGTCCACTAAAACATGTTGAAAAAATCACTGCAATTGCACATAAAAGGGGTTTAAAGGCATCTTGGGGGCTCATACAAGTCAAAATCCCAAGTCAAACTTGGTACTCACAAGTCAAACTTGCATTGACCAAGTCAAACTCCATCAATGACGAGTTGACTCATCATCCTAGTAAAAAAAATCATCTACTATCCAATCTGATCAGAACTCATGATCTAGAGGTTTAAATTGCGATTCATGTGACTACTGTACAGTCACACAGTGTACACAGAAGGATTTGCCTGAGCCATGTCATAATAATCAATGAAAAGTGTTTACAATGTACATGCACTTTGATATCCATGATATCATTTGGTTTGGATGATGGTATAGCGGAAAGCAGTGAGGTCATCAGGCTTGTATTATCACATAGACTCGAGTTCAAAAACATCCCAAATGGGTGCATCGTGCAGATGATGCCAGGTGCATGTCCTAGGTGACTTTGATGGCATAGATACACCCCTCATAGCACAACAACTCAGTCAAGCGATTCTATGAGAAGCATTTCTCAAACAAACAAAAAACTGTTATCTCCTGGCTGCACATGATAATTCTTGGTATTTGTCACATTAGAAGCAATTTTCATTGTAAGACAAAAGGCTCTAGAATTTTGAATATTAATCAAAATAGCCACATGCCTTGAATAATGAGACAAAATTTGATATCATGGGATGGATGAATTCCATGGTAAAGAGTATAAGTTTTGTTCTTTATTATTACTATGTCATGAATCCATTGAAGCATATAAATAGTCGCTTCAAGGGAAGAAAGCAATACCTGGTTCATTCATTGATTCAGTTCTACATTTAGTTTAAAGTCTTGAAGGTAAGAAGAGGCTCTTCCTCAATGTACTATTTTGTGGCTTATTTCTCTTGCTCATGACACATAGTTGTAACCTTTCTCTTTCTCTCCTATCTTACAGTCTTTGACAGCTTGTGTTTGTTTGTGTGGTGTTGCAAGCTTTAAAGGCTAGTTAGTATGTTGGGATTTCTATAATACTGAGACCTTTATTGATAGAATCACAAGCCCTAGCTAAAAAATCGTGCAATTTGACAATTAATCCAACAGAAAACAATCACATCAACATGCAAGAAGAGGAGATATCACCAAGAATCATCTTAGTTATTTGTCAGCAGTTTTACCACCTTTAAACAATGTTGCTTCCTGGGAAAGTAATACTTCTTGCCTCAAAGACATTTCCCAAACAAGAAATATCTTAAAAATGCCCAGTGTAAAGTAGGAAACACTTGCCTGATGTTTCTAGGAATCAAGAAACACAAACATCTAGGAAATGTTTTTGAGATGTTTCTCAATTGTTTGATGCATTTAATAAAAACGTTGGTTAGCCCTAAAAACAATTTCTTCAAGATGAAAATTATAGAAAATAATTTATAGTAACGCTAGGGTTTTTAATGCCATTATTTTATAAAATCTCATAAGAACACAGTTCTCTGATTCTCAACTGCTCTGTCAAGTCTTGGGAAAGCCTTGTAGTAAGCTGCTCGTACTTTGCCCAAACTATCGCAGCATTTTCATTACTACTGTGATGTTCCTTAAATATCATCTCAATATCCTTCCTTAGCTTTCTTACATATTCTTCACTCCAAGTCTGGTCACTAGTTGCAAATTGACTATTTGGTTGTCTAGTTGTACCTTGATGTTGTCTTTCAATTGAAACAAAAATTTCTGATTGAACTCTGTCTTGGTTTTCATACTCAATATCCATCTCATCCTCCACAATTTGTGAAAAGGACGGAACATTATCAACAAATTCATTCTGCACTTGCTTCTCAGTTTTCATATTCACACCAATACTTTTAACATTTTGTTGTAACATACCATTGTCTTCTATATCTACAATATCTTCAATCTCATTTACAGGGCATGCAGCCTCTTCCTCAATTAGATCCTCTTCCATTGTACTCGATTTGTTCACATTTATGTTTTGATCAAGTTGATCAGCAGTTGCAGCACCTAATGCTTGGGAATTACTCTTTTCTCCTTCCAACACAAATTGGAATTCATCTCCTCCATCAATTTCCAGTTCCTCTATTTTGCTGGAAATTTCATTTGTTTTATGATCTTCAGATTTGATATCTGATATTTTTACTCTCTCTTTCCAGTCCTTCAATGCATCACCAATACTGAGGAAATAATTTGCATTCATTCTTTCCAATGATTGCAATTCTTTTGCAGATGAAGAGGACAGCTTAGGATCAGAACTAGGATCCATTTCCATGCCATTATAAGGGACTGTTGATGGCTCGAAAACACTTTCACTAAATCCACCTTTCGTAAAATCATGCCCCTCTCTATGAATATCTCCAAGAATAATATCATTCTGCAGATCAAAAATAACACCATCTGGTAAGGCCTAGTTCACTGCATTTATATTTTCATTGCTTTTAACTTAATTTGGAGTATATTGAGAATCTGGTTGTGTATGATTCGCATCCACTTGAGAGGAAATTTCATGAGATTCAATTGACTGGTGATCTTCTCCACGATTATCTTCATTGATTTCATTATTTTCAATCAGTTCCTCTTGTTGCAGCTCTCCACCAGAATCACCACCTTGATCACCAGCATCCATATCAAAATCTTCTAAAACTGAATGTTCCTTGTCCTCTTTAACAGTATTCTCAGTGGTCTGATCATCCAGTTCGGTGCTAGGTTTCTCTTCCTCATCTATTTGTGAACTTGTAGGATCTTCCACTTCCATATCTTCAGAGAGATGAAATTCTTCCTCTGCATGAGGTTGCATCCCTGTAGGATCAGTATATGCATCCTCTTTATTCATGGTCAGATCCTCAGGGATGTCATTTTCATCATTACCAAAACCAGAATCTTCTGGAGCTGTGTCTTGAGCTGTGTCATGGTTTTTAGAATCTTTATCTTGTGCCCCCGTTTCATCATTGCTTGCATCCTGCTTTTCTCTGAGCTCAGTCGAGTCTGACTTGGTATCCTTGACAGAAGCCCCAGTTTCATATTGTTCTTTAGGATTTTCTGGTTGACTATCCTGTTCTTTGTTCCATAGTTGCTCATCAACCATGTCTTCATCCTCTCCTATCTTCCCCATGGCCAAGTCAATATTTGTATCTTGATCATCATCCCCACTGTCATCACCTGAATCCTCACTGACACTAAACATATCACTTGTATTAAAGTCCTCTTCCATCTCTATGCCTTTATCGACATCAGTTGATATTTTTTGGGATGTAGTTGGTTCTTCACTTCGCTGAAATACGAAATTGTCAAGTACGGAAAATTAGAAACCTTCCATTGAAATGTAATTGGTATTCCTGGAGAAACATCAAGCAAGCTAAAGCATAGAAAACTCACCTTTTCAAAACTCCCCAGAAGTTGATCTTCATCTTCTATCTGATCACTAACATCCTTCACACCTTCACCTTCACCCATACATGTTCCACAAGCATCTTCAAACCTAAGGTTATTTCCCTCTTCTTCAGGCTCTTCTTTAGCTACACAGAATCCATCAGCATAGAATGCTGCAAAATTTTTTGAAAGAATATAATCCATTTTTGCTACCTCCATTAAGTAAAACAACAGAGATTTCATATATGAAATTTAGGGAACATATTAAAATTTTAAAACAAATATTTGCAGATAATATGATTTACTTTTGAATGCTAGATCATAACGAAAACACCTGGATAATTAAATCAATCAAGTGAACAGAACCAATAACAAGGCATGTAAACAAAACTTATTGTATTGTGCAAAAAACAAACCAAATCGAACATAGGAGGTTGGTGATGTAGATCTTGAGTGATCAGAAGGAAGGCTAGGCAGTTGTGGGGGCAGATGGAAAGTGATTAGTAATCTCAGGGTGCATATCATCAAACAATATTTCATTTATCACGGTTCCCTAGAAAGGTGGCACAACACGAGAGCAAGGGTGAGAATCAACAGACTTGAACACGACTCTTGGTCAACAAAGAAAACACTTTTCAATTTCTCATGTAAAGGGGCTGCTTTGGGAATCGCTTCATCATGTGCAGATTGGTGTAAGGGACAATCAACATTCAAAGCAGAGTGATAAGGCTCAATAGGCTCGCCCCAATCATTGGTCTTCGGAGGAACAATAAGTGGCTTCCCATTATCATCAACTGTAGGAAAATATTGGTTGAACTCCTACATGAGATTAACATTAAGCCCCACAAATCAAACCAAACCAAATCTACTTCACCCAAACTACCACTGCTAAAAACTAGATCAAATCAAAATAATGAATAAAAGTAAAACAACAAATTACACAAGTCACTTCACCTTCCTTTCTCTTGTAACACTATTGTAATAGTATTTGTATCCCTCTGGAGATGTATGCTTAGTCTAGACACAAGTTTCCTTGGACAGAGGACCTGGCTGCTGTTGGTTACACCTTCCTGGTTGCTCATCCTCTACCATCCCTATTGGGATATCCCTCTATAGAAACTAGATTTTGTGTGATAACAGGCATCATCTACCAAATCTGGGCATTGTTCTAACTATTCTGAGCCTCAAAGCAAGAACCTGGGCACATAAACAGTGATGAAGAAGACCATTTATCAGATATGGGCATGATTCGACCAGCGTTTTAAAAACCAGTCAACTTGGAACCGGAACCGGGTGAGTTAACCGGTCTAACCATCTCAAACACTGAACTGGAAAAAAACTCAGACTGGGGATTGGTTCAGTATCGAACCGACCAGCCTGATGCCTGAACCGGATGGTTCGGTACCGAACTGGTCTGAACCGACCGAGCTAGGCAAAAACCGGCTGACCAGCTCCGTTCTCTGCCTATATTTCTAGAAAAGCAACACCATAAAGGAAAGAACATGTTGAGTATATGATGACATCTCCCTTCTTTCTTCAAACATTTAATGCATATGTATGCCAGCACTAAAGATATTTTGCTGAAACAACAAAATATATGCTATGTATACCACGACTTGTCTCCCAACAAATGTCAAATCTATTCTCCATGTATAAACTCACTTATCCATTCAGTGGGGAGTCCAATTCTGGTGCCACAAAAGTTCTGAAGTTTCAGTAATCTTGTGCAGTTGCTAGTACACTGAATGTTGGTTCCTTCCTAAGTCACATGATTTATGTTTGAATTTGCTGAAATACAATTCAGAAAAAAATTAATCCAGCAAACTATTATCTCTAATGGTTTGAAATCATAGCTTGAAATGTTAAATATATTTGTTTTTAAATAAAATTGTAAAATTTTATGTATTTTTGAATAGTCTGAGTCATTGAAATTAAACCGCTCCGGTTCATTTCCAGTTCTGGTTCAGGTCCAAGTTGACCCTCGACCATTTCAACTCCTGGTTCTGAGTTTTAAAACATTGGGTTAGACATGTCTCAGCCCCAAAACCGTCTTAAGATAGCATGATTGATAACATCAAACCATGGAGCAAAAATAAGAACCAATTTTGGTCACTGTTGGGCAGTACTGTGGGAGAAGACATACTGGAAAAAGAAAATATGGGTTAATTTAATGGGCTAAATGGTAAACCAGCAGTGTCTGCATCAAAGTGCCCTGATTCTCCATACTGGGCAGTTCCTAGTCAATAAACAACACCTATTCGACATTTTGGGTGTTATATGGGCATGTTTCTACCAATAACAGCCCAAAATAGGTCTTCTCTGTGTGTTTAGGGGTGCCTAGCAGCAGTATGAACACCTCTGGGCTATTGTCAAGCCATTATGGGCAAAGAATCAACATTCTGGGCACGTTGCAGCAGTGAAAGGTCACCTCTGGAAGATTCCTAGGTTTTCTGGAGCAGTTCCCTGTAGACAATGACCTTGAGAAGCAATTCCGAGCAGTAAGAAAAGCATGAAACAGAATCTTGAATAATTCTGGGCAGTTTCTTGGGCAACATGTGACAGTTTTAGCCTTAGGCAATTCTGGGCATGAAAAACAGCCCTAATCCCCAATTTTAGGCCATGTTCACGGGGGCTTCAGTAGAAGGCAATATAATACCACGTTCATTCATATTGCGGTATTAAATATTCTTGAAAACCTAAAAATTATATTGCTTATATATTAAGGGGCAAAGGGTTTTTTTATTTAATGTAATTATACAAAAATACTTTGGGGTCTTTTTTATATGGGCAGGCTGACAAATATCCGCCAAATGGAGATGGCGGGATTACGGTCGGATGAGAAATCGGGTTGAGGCAAGGCTCGAGCTTACCAGTACGCACGAAAATCGCACCTTGAGTCATGATTGAGGCCAGAGAGTTTCGTGGTGAAGTGGGTTTCTAGTAGATCATAGTCGAGAGATAGTGGTCATTGACAGCCAATTGTTACGAATAGCACTCAGCCAGTTGTTACCAATAGCCTTGGGAGGCTCTAAGCCTCCAGGGCCTGTTATAGGCCCTCGATAGGCCTTGGGGGCTTGAATACCCAACAACTTGTGCCTATTACAGGCCTTGGGAGGTTTAGTCAGCCTCCTAGATCTTGTTACAGGCCCTGGGGGCTTGGATACCTAGCCCACAATAGGCTTAGTCAGTGATTGGGGAACTGTAACATGCAATCTAAATGTTGTACTATGTGCATTGGCTCTAGTGAAATACAAGAAGTGATCTCCCATCTCTTCATTAGACCATTAGATGTTGCAAATCATAATGATATGTGGTTGAGTAATTGCATTGTGGGTGAAGTAATGTGCATCCACAATATACATCGAAAGAAGCAAGGTGCATTGTAGAATGCATGTGGGGTCATAAGAGGGGTATCATATCAATACACTAGGTAGGAATATAAAGGGGTATAAAAAATGTTAATGAAAAAATTGATACATACAATATCTAGTGAAAATAGGGGTTTTTTTAAATTGGGAAGGCATATTGGGAGGGGGTTAAAAAAATGATTTTGGAAGGGATTTTCCAATATTTAGTGAAATTAGGGGTATTGTTTCATATGCCATGAACGAATGTGCTATGATAGCAGTTTATTGAGTGAAGCCCCCGTGGTCATGTTGGGTATATTGCAGACCCCAATCAGCAGAAGACATCCTTGAAAAATAATTCAGGGAATAAAAATAGACCTTATCTTCAGTTCTAGGCACATAACGGAGGTGAATTTTCATGAAATAAGCAGCAACAGTGAAGCGCTACCCTTGTATATCCATTATCCTTACTAGAAGCTGTGTAGGAGGAGTCTTGTTGAATATGTAGTAGGGTTCACCCTAACTTATTGGCTAATGTTCCATCCACTTTCCTTGTCACTTCCTTTTATGGCGACCTATAATATGAAATAACGATGCTCGATGATCAAAGGCAGCATTCATTCCTTATTTCATGGAGTGTATTTGCTTTGGAAGCCACCTTAGCCATTTATTGATGAAAGCATCCCTCTTCTAGGGACTTCTGTTGAAGTTTTGAAGAACGTTTTTGCATCTTGGGAGGCTTCTAGACTCTTTGTGGATTGCTATTTGGACACATCTACATTGGAGAGGCCCTCTTGGTGGAGTATCAACATTTGAAGATTTCCTTTGAATGAGGACATCTCTCTTCTATGGATTTACTCGGATTTTGTGCCCAGTTTTGGAGGACGTTTTTGCATTTGAAGAATGTCTTGATCCAACTTGGTTGCTTTGTGGACTTGGCTTGTTGGAGTATCTCTTTTTGAGGAGCCTTTGGAGGCCATATGGCATCATCACTTGGCATTGATCCCTTGCTTGATGTAGGGGCTTTATGTATCTCGTGCATTGTACAAGTGGCATTGACCACCATTTTCAAGTAATTTGTTAGGAGTTTGTTAGAAGTTAGTGTGTTTTTTGTAATATTTTACTCCATCCTAGGCTAGATCTAGGAAAATAATGAATATTTTATTGTAAAGGATATTGAGCTACTGTCCTATATAAAGAGAGCCTCTTCCTCATTTGAACTCATGGTTGAACTTTGAGAGCTCTCCAAACTCTCTCTTTTCGAGCCTAATTGTCATATCTTTATGGACCGAGAATTCATATCAAGGGGATGCCTACCCTTTCAGCTTCACTATGACGGATCAATATGTGCATCCCTACCCCCTGTTGGAATTGAACTTGTGACCTAACCAGAGCATCAACTATACTACAAAATAAAACCTCAATTTTTGCTAAGGCTAACCCTTCAAATCACCTTGTCGCCTCATTCCCATAGCCTAGCAATCCCATCAAGGGAAGCCCCCATTGAGTTGGAGAAGAGCTAACTCGAAGTGTAGAGAGGTGGTTATCGAGGTGACAATGGGTAACACCTCTAAGTTATAGTTGGGTTAGTTGTGCTCTTTGGGGTTTTAACTATAGCTTCTAGTGCAAGTTGTAACAGTACCTATCCCTACCAAAAGCAAAGTCTTCAAGAGTCCTCACTCTAAAGAAAGGAGACATGTCTAAAAATGGACGAGGCATAGAGAGCCCTAAACTCCACCTGGATGACACACTGAGGAATTATTCATTTGCAACAGATGAATCCTTGTAAAAAAAGGCTCTAGACTCTCTCCAACCTAACCCAATCGACCCAAAGCAAGCTAGGTCCCATACATTGGAGTCATAAAGGACTGGGGATCTATGATCGTGTCCAATGGGTGCATCATGGACAAGATGCCCTAGAAATGAAGATGAAAACACTATCTCTCAAGATGGGCAAGGAAACCACACCCATTGTTAAGTTGAGGTTGGAAAGCATGTCTCAAGCTAAATCAATGCCCTAAGAACTAAACCCCAAAATATGCGTAGGTCGTCGTTATCTCAATCTCATCCTCTCAAAAGTAAAAATGGTAGTCAGAGAAAGTAGGTTGAGGCACGTTGGAGATCATAATAGGCTAACCATCAATTGTCGAAGGTCACAGAAGCTAAATAGGGAATCAATCTATCTATACAGCCCCTCATGTGAGGTGGCCAAGAGTATAACATCAACAACAAATGGAAGCAATGAGATCAAGACATGGTGTAGAAGACAACCATCACCATCTTGTATGTACTCCCTAAGAAAAAACTCTAGTTCATCAATATAGATCCCAAAGAGTGTCAACAAGAGAGGGAAACCTTGTTGGACCCCTCTAGTGCTCCTAATGAAGTCTAAGAGACCTTGGATAGTGTGAAAATGATCAAGCACTGACTCATATAGTCTCATGATGGCAGCAAAAGAGTCCCTCAAATTCTAAAGTCAAAATATGCGACCATGTGTATGCATGCATACACTCAATGACAAGATTTAGCACCCAAGGAAATGTATTGTTTACATTCAAGTATAACTTTTTAAATCCATTCATAAGAAAAGAACACAGAAATTTTGCCATTGAAATAATGTTATGTCCATTAAGCCAGAAAGCAAGAATCCAAAAAAATAAGGGCAGTGTTATAGGAAGTACAAACTGAAACAAATCTTCTCACAGGCACAGGAGCTCATATTTGGTGCTTGGAAATCTAAAAAGAAAGTAATGTAGACTATATTTTTCATAATGAAGGTCTAAAATATTCATTAAAATTTAACCCAGCTAATAGGATCATATATAAACTGAGAATTGGAAAATGCCAGATCATCTACTTTTTGTATCAATTGGTCAACTGTGTTCACCTTGATTGAACCCATGAAATGCACTAAGATTTCCTCCAGCAGTTGTTCCAACCTATGTAGCACATATCAAGATATTAAAAAATGAAAATTACATGCAATGCTCGGCAGTGACTTATTATGTTTAAACCACAAAAACTGCATAAGGAAAAGAAAATTAAAAGTTGCATTATAAGTGGTACATTTCAAAATCATCATTTATATCAGAGTAGGTGAAATTCTCCTACTTAAGGGGATAACCCATATAGCAGCTGCTTGCTGAATGATGGAGTCTGACAATGTTGGCTTATATCTTCGGCAAAGAAAGATACCAAAGCAAAGATTTATGCATTGATCAGCATGCTTCTCCACAATGATGCAAGTCTCCATTGAACATGGTTCTTGTTTGAAAACATGTGAATGCAGATGCTTCAAAGTTCAAACAAAGAAGCTAAAGCTACCACACAAGTTGTGCTAGTCTCACTCATAGCCTGCATTCATCAAATAGAAAACATAGCAGTACTCTGCAGTTCCAGAAGAATGCAGCAATGTGTGCACCTCTAACATAGAAGGTAGCTGTAAATGGCATGTTACTATTGACTGCACAGTGCCTGCATGTTAGTGCTGAGATACTCCAAAAGAGAAGCATTAAAGAGTGAAAATCAAATCTAGACATGCCATGCACAGTGTTACAGCCCAGGCAATACTAGATGCCCATTAAAATCTCTGTGGTGCATGACTTCATAAACTATGTCTCAACTATTAATTCAGTTAGATTGAAATGGCTTCCAAGAAACCACAGTGAAATTGTGTCGAGGCTCCAAAAACCACATTTTGATGAAGGTAATTTAAAATAAATATTTACCCCAGAAGGCAAAACAAACTTTCCAAAAGTGCCCTTAATTAGCCACAAGATGTGGTGGGTACCATGTCACAAAACGTTATTTGTCTACATAGGACAAAGGTGCTAAAGATGAATAGCATGTTGGTAAGAAGGGATGGTAAAGGGTGCAGTCTGATCTTATTTTCTCATTGATATAATGGCCTGGCTACGCAGCTCCTGTTTGTAAAAAAATTCTGGGTTCTTTTTAAGCACAGAAGAGGCTTCAAATGTCTCAAGATGACTGTAATATGTCCAGAATTAGGCATTAATATGTCCTATTAATATGTCTCCTTTACAAGTTAAGGCATTCATAAGCTATGCATTAAATGAAGTCCATATAACATAGCAGTCTAAATGCTAGCTTTACATGACTCTGATAACATGTTTTCCAGGAAAACAAGAATTCACCCATATTGATAGAGGGTAAAAAAACCCTATGCAAACAACCAATATAGGATGTCCTAATGATGATCTTTGAAGTAGCATTATATCACAATTAAAGTATTACAACTGTTCTAGTCCAAAGTGTGCTATCAATTATCTATTTTCTCTAATTTCGGGAGAGAATGCTGATCAACGACCTGCATGAATGATGAATAAAATCAACATGCATAAGAGACAAATTTTCTGACACAGCTAAAGCAAAAACATGCATAACTCTGATTGCAAATATAAGTGAGGAAAAGAGTTGACAAGGCGAATTATTTTTTTCCTTCAACATGTAACAAAGTATATCATTCACATTGCTTACCTCGATTCTGATTTTCCCTTCGCCTCACATATCTTGTTCTGTCATTGTATCTGGGTCTATCATTATTCCGCTGAGGAGCAGGAGTGACACATCGTTGTCTTTCTGGAGATCTCTCAACTATCTTCCCATCAACTAATAGTTCCGTTGAAACACCATCCAAAATATACTTTGAATCAACCAAATCTAAATTAAGAAAAGAAAGAAACAAACCACTGAGCTAACTTTGACTTCTGACCTCCATAATCCTTATATTCTGCATCAACATACGAATCTGGCAGAACAAAGACCACTCCAGGAAGCCCTGCAATAGCATCCAACAGAAATTTTCAACTTCTAATAAAGCCAAAAACTGCTAGTATCCTTGGAATATGAAACAACAATTGAGTCCATGATGCACAGTGCATATAGATAAAGGTTCCCAAGTCACAAAATATCATACACATTGTTAATTGCTTGTACAAGTGTCAAAAAGCATACAAAAGGCAGAAATCATTCAAAATTCATGGCGCAAATGATAAACCAAGAAGTTTACCTAATTACATGGATGATATATGCAAATAAACCTTCTAAGAGAAAAGGTTGAAATCCCACAAGGTCATATTCTACATGTCAGAATAGGTTGAATTCCCACTTGGTCCATATTCAGCATGTCATTAACAACTTGTTCTATCAAATAATTCTCTTAAGAGGTGCCTCCAACCTAAAGCCTGCTTCCAAATTGACAAAGACTTTGGGGTGGGTAATGTCTCATCATCATTAGCACCTCTTCATGACATCCACAAAATAAAAAGTTGTATTAATGTGGAACAAAATCCCATCATATGGAATATGCCACTGTAGTAAGATAACTTGGCATCACAAGCATCACATAGATAACCACAAGCCAAAGAGTGCCAGAAAGGCATGCCACCAAAACATCTGGCAACGTTAGTACGAGGAAGAAAAGGATGCCATCACACCAACCCAAGGACTTGCACCCCAAAGCTTGCTTCTAAGTTGACAAAGCACTCTATGATTGTACTCTTGGACTAAGCACTGCCCAAGTGCATGCACTCCAATTCCTTAGTTCATGTGTGCACCATCTACTAGCTATATGGTTACATGCATCCCTTCGCACCATTTCCTTTGAACTCACTATCACATTAAGGGACATGCTTCATCATTGTATGCTAATATGATTCTCTAATGTGTCCTTGTTGAGAATCTACTTATTTGAGCCCTCCCTATATGTTGATGTATATGTAACTTCGGAATGTATTTCATCTATGTATTTCATATATATTTATTGTACCCTTATTAGAGATGTGTTATTCCTCTATAAGGAAGTGTCGTCATGTGGATTGACAAGTGTCGCAAGTGTGTGTACTTGCCGATGGGTTATTAGACCACCATGTGTGGGGTCGGCCCTGAAAAATATATATTATATTGTGGATGTACCTAGCTAGACAAGTTGGCCCCATAAGGTCACTGGGAAAACAGGTTAGTATAAATAGATATCAGGAGATCTCTATTTAGATCATTTGGAAATTCATATCTCTCTCACTCAGAAAGTGGCGCACTAGTGAGGAGGAGGATCATCTGCTTTTAGGAGACTATCTCAAGTGTATTTTGGTTGTACTTTCGTTGATCCATTTCTCTCTCTATCTCTGAGGAAGTTGTGGGGTTTTTCACCTTAGGGTTTTCCCCACGGAAACTCTGTGTCTCTTGTCTCTCATGCTTTTGATTCTTGTGATGCTTGTCATGCTTATTGTGATTGTTATGCATTGATATACTGTATATGTTATTCTCTCAGTGAAGATCCTAGAGTATTGTGAATTAATGCTCAAAATTTAACATGGTATCAGAGCTAACCTGAGAAGAAGACATTTTGTAGTGACAGAAACTTGAGTTTCTTGTTTATTGGGTTTCTCTCCACAGATTTTGGAAAAGCAGTATAGTAGATTGACTCTACTCATCAAGGAGAATCTATCTGCCCAATCAGAATTCAATTCTGAGCATTTTCAGATTTGGCCCTAAAAATTAGGGTTTCCACAAAAATAGGCATTTCTCAAATCTGAAGACCTAGCTGGAAGCTCCTTGCAAAAATCGAATTTTAGAGCTTTGGATCGAGATTTTTGGCTGGGTAGATCTCCGGGAAACTCAAACCCTAATTCAGGGCTCTCCCTAGTGAACCCAGGAGGACAAAAAGGAAAATCTGAAGGGTAAAGCTTTGCTGATCTCAAATTATGAATACACCAGGATGATCATCTCATCAAGGCACATCTTTCTATCCTTTCAGAAAATTGAAATTCACATTTTGAATTTTTAGGGTTTTTCCGACAAACCCTAATCCGGGACCAGATCCAATTTTCAACATTTCAAGTGGTAAGACCTAAATCTTTTCTATTTCCATTTGAAGTACTCTTTAAGATGTCTCACCACACCAAGCTTGAGGATAAGCATGAAGCAGCTGATAGCTTCCGAGCTTGGAAGTATAGGATTGGGTTAATCCTGGAAGAGAATGAGTTGGACTCATATGTAAAAGAAGACATCCCTATCACAAAGGATGAAGAGGATAAGGTATTGCATAAGAAAAACTTGGTCAAGGCAAAGAGAATCATTGCTGATTCTATCAAAGACCATCTCATACCCCATGTGTCTTCTCTAAAGACACCCAAGGAGATGTTTGACTCTTTGACCAAGCTATTTGAAGGGAAGAACATAAATCGGAAGATGACCCTGCGGAACCAATTGAAAGGAGTAACGTTTTAGAATGGAGAAACCATTCAATCTTATTTTTCAAGGGTCTCCCAGATCAAGGAACAACTAGAAGCAGTGGATGAAATGTTGGAGAATGGTGAAGTGGTGATGATCACTCTAAATGGCCTACCCAATTCATGGGATTCCTTTATTCAAGGAATTTGTGCAAGGAAGAAGTTGATTTCCTTCAATAGATTGCGGGAAGAATGCTCTCAAGAAGAAGCTAGGCTTATGGCCTGAGAAGAAAAGATGGGAAATGAAGATCAAGCTCTCAAAACACATGCCAGGAAAGGCAAGTCCAAGAATGAATCATCTCATAACAGGAGATTCTCACACCACCATTATCATAAAGATAAGAAAGATCTCAGATGCTTCAATTGCAATGAGAAGGGACACTTTGCTTCAGATTGTCCCAAGAAGAAGAAAGACAACAACAACAACTTCAATAAGAAGAAGAAGATATCATGCTCATGCTGCCGAAGATGATGAACCCCCAAAGAAGAAGGCTAGGGTAGAAAGTGATAGTGATGATGACGCATCAAGTGAAGAAGAATATGTTCTAATTTCTGTTCTCACAGGTACTATCTCCCATGGTTGTAATGATTGGTTGATTGACAGTGGGGCTTCCAAACACATGACTGCGTTTAAGGAATATTTTGTGAATCTATCTGAACATGAATCACCCCATAAGGTGAAACTTGGGGATGATTATCAATACCCAATCAAAGGAAGCGGTGAAGCCTCCTACAACCTAGATTCTGGAAAATCTTTGAAGATGAAAGAAGTCCTTTATGTACCTGGGCTCAAGAAGAACTTACTCTCCATATCTGCATTGGATGAAAAAGGTATGAGGGTTGCATTTGTGGATGGCCAAATCCTAATGTGGCCAAAGGGAAAGAACATAGATGATGCAGTAGTGATTGGAGAGCAAGAGGGAGGTTTGTATAAATTGAAGGGACAACCTGAACATGCCATGGTACATGAATCCATGGAACCAAGTGAACTTTGGCATAGAATACTTGCTCATATGCACTATAGGGCACTTCCAATTGCAAGCAAGGCTGTAGAGGGTCTTCCTGAAATCAAGACCAAACATGAAGGTGTTTGCAAAGGATGTGCAAAAGGTAAGAACATTAAGAAGGCTTTCCCAAGTAGTGAAAGCAAGGCAAAAGACATCCTGGAAATCATCCACTCAGATATATGTGGTCCTATGTCATCCAGTTCTTTGAGTGGGTATGTTTACTATGTCTCATTTATTGATGACTTCTCCAGGAATACTTGGGTATACTTCTTGAAGAACAAAGATGAGGTGTTTGATAAATTCAAGGAATTCAAAACCTTGATGGAGAATCAAACTGACAAGAAGATCAAAACATTCAGATCTGACAATGGTGGAGAATTCACCTCAGGTGACTTCAAGAAGCTTTGTAGTGATTTAGGGATTAATAGGGAGTTGACTGCTCCTTATGATCCTCAACAGAATGGAGTTGCAGAAAGGAAGAACAGAACAATCATGGAAGCAGCAAGGGCAATGCTGCATGACCAAGATCTACCTATGCATCTATGGGCAGAAGCAGCTAGAACAGCTATATATGTGCAGAACATAACACTCCACAAGATATTGGAAAACAAGACACCAGAAGAGGTATTTTCTAGTAAGAAACCTGAAGTCAGCCATCTCAGAATATTTGGTTGTCCAGTATACACTCATGTCTCAAAGGAAAAGAGGACTAAACTAGATCCTTCAGGAAAGAAGGGTATCTTTGTGGGTTACAGTGAAAGCTCGAAGGCTTACAGAATATACTTTCCAGGGTTCAAGAAGATTGATGTTAGAAAGGATGAATATAAGTTCAAGGATAGGTAATCCAAGAAGCAAATATCAAGAGGGAGCACACTCCAGCAGCTCCTACAAGGATGCAGATTTTTAGAGAGAGTTGACCATCTTCCTACATTCCACAACAGAAAGGTGTAGAAGAAGCTACTTCAGTAGCTCCTGCCAGGAAGCAAAGACTTAGAGGGAGTCCACCCAACAAACAAACAAAGATAAGTATTTCAATTATAATTTCTTGCCTATTTTGTTTGTTTAAATAATATTATTCTTATGTTCCTAGACTTGGGAGATGTATTGTGCATATTAGAATGATTGCATTAATGAACAGTATACTAGTAATATGCATGTGATGGGTAAGTGGCCTATGGCATTGTACAACATTCCAGTGCTACTTATCTAGAATGAAACCTCTTTGCTGACATGTTGGGAGTAGTGCAAACTCTTAACAATGTTCTGGTAGAGACTGGAAGGCATCTAGAAAGTTGTGGAACATGGATAAATGCTGTATTGAAGCATTGGTTAAGATAACTGCATGACATATTTCTTTATGTGTAAATAATTTGTTCTGAAAATTATGAGATGTTTCTAATCATGCAATTTAACTTGTTTTGTAGGAAAGACCGTATATCTTCACCTACAAAAGGACTACAACATTTGTTCCAACAACAAAGATATCTATTTAAGATATTGAAGTTCCTAGGATCTGGGATGAAGAAATGGAATGCCATGATCCGTCGATCATGAAGAAGATGTTTGGGATGCAGTCACAAGACCTGACAGGGAGTCACATGTGTGCAGATTGAAGAAAGCCTTGTATGGCTTGTAGCAAGCTCACAGAACTTGGTGTGATACAAAGAGGAAGCTTGATGCCGAATTCGATATGAAGAACTTTGGGAATGATGCATTATTTCCTAGGTATGGAGGTGTGGCAGAGTGCAGGTGGGATCTTCCTTGGTCAAGGGAAGTACATAATAGATATCCTGAAGAGATTCAGGATGATGGATTGCAAGGCCATGGCCACACCTATGTCATCGAATCTGAAGCTTCTATGTGATGCTTCATCTGAGCCGGTTGATGTCTCTATGTATCGTCAGATGATTGGGTCCTTGATGTACCTAACGAACACGAGACCAGATATTTGCTTTGCTGTGAACACATTGAGCCAGTTCCTGACGGATCCGAGGTGTGTTCACCTGGTTGCTGTAAAGCATGTTCAGAGGTACCTGAAGGGTACAGTGGATTATGGGCTCAAGTATGAAGCGAATCAAAAGTTTAACCTGCAGGGTTATGTTGATTCAAATTGGGCTGGCAGTGCTGCAGATAGGAAGAGCACATCTGGATGCTGCTTCAGTATGGGATTAGGTGTGATCTCTTGGTTTAGCAGGAAGCAGTCCTGCGTAGCACTGAGTACAGTTGAGGCAAAGTATGTTGCAGCCTGTTCAGCTAGTTGTGAGGCAGTATGGCTACGAAAGCCACTATCTGATTTATTTGATCTCCCATTGGATGCTACTGGTATCTTCTGCGATAAACAGAGTTGTGTGAAGCTTTCTGAGAACCCAGTGTTTCATGACAGGTCGAAACACATAGAGATCAAATATCACTATATCAGGGATATGGTGCAGAGAGGAGCTGTGAAGCTCCTGTATGTTGTGATGGACAAGCAGATTGCAGATCTGCTGACGAAGCCACTAGCCAGGGTGAAGTTCGAGTACTTCAGAGAGAGTCTTGGTGTTCTTCGGATTGATGACACTTCGAGGAAGAAGTGATGGACACATTTGCTAAAGCCATTCCAAGCATGTTGGAAGGAGGATCCTTCACATGGCTGTGGATGTAAGCGCTGAATGATGAGCATCAGAATGATGTTTTGGTATGATCAGTTGGATCATTTTTATATGTATGTATGTACACATCATGTTGGATGCTGGATATGATCAGTTGAATCATTTATATGTATGTATGCATCATATTGGATGCTGGATATGATCAATTGGATCATTTATATGTATGTACGCATCATGTTGGATGTTGGATATGATCAGTAGGATCATTTGTATGTATTTTGTATATGCATCATGTTGGATGCTTGGACCATGTATCGGTATATGTATCAGGTGGATACATTGTATGATCTGGTGGATCATGTATGATGATATGTATCATGTATTTGTATTTGTATCAGGTGGATACACTGTATGATCAGGTGGATCATGTATGATGATATGTATTAGGTAGATACTTTGTATGCATCAGGTAGATGCATTGTATGATCAGGATGATCATGGATGACGAGCTTCAGGATGTTGCTCCAGATGACATGCAACAGGATGTTGCAGTGATGATGATCAGGATGATCATGTGTACATCAGGATGATGTATGATGAGTATCAGGTTGATACTCTACGGCCGTGGAACAAGTTGTGCAGATAAGCATGTAATTTGTGCCCTGGGAGATTTGCAGATAGTCTTTTGAGGTTTTTCCTATGGCATGTAATTTGTACCCTGGGATATCTGGCAAATGTTCTTTCGAGGTTTTGCTTGGGAGGACATATAATTTGTACCCTGGGAGATCTGCAGATAGTCTTTCGAGGTTTTGCCTATGGCATGTAATTTGTGCCCTGGGATATCTGGAAGATGCTCTTTCGAGGTTTTGTCCTATGGCATGTAATTTGTGCCTTGGGAGATCCGATAGGTTGAGCCGTGTGCTCGTAATAAGTTCTGGGATGCTCTTTCGAGGTTTTTCCATGACCACATGTAATTTGTTCCCTGGGAGATTCGATAGGTTGAGCCTTGTGCTCGTAATCAGTCCTGGGATGCTCTTTCGAGTTTTTGTGGTGAACACATGTAATTTGTGCCCTGGGAGATCCGATAAGTTGAGCCTTATGCTCGTAATCAGTCCTGGGATTCTCTTTCGAGGTTTTGTGGTGGGGTCACATGTAATAAGTCCTGGAGATCTGGACAGGATGAAAAAGGCCTCAGATGCTCTTTAGGGTTCTTGCTAGTAAAGAGACTCTTTTAAGGTTTTGTGATGCACGTAATAAGTCCTCAGATTTCCACAGTATGGCCAGTGATGATGAAGACCTGCAGGTGGTGGGCCTACATCCAGTATGAAAAAGGACTGGCTCTGTAGAACTTCCTAAGATGAGTAAAGTCAAAGATTGGTTGAGGTAGGAGCAGCAGTGACGATGATGATGATGATGCATCGATGACGATGATCCCGAGAAGAAGACTTGTCTAGCAGATCTGTGTCGAGAAATACCTTCCTAGTTAAGAGGGAGTGTTGATGTATATGTAACTTCGGAATGTATTTCATCTATGTATTTCATATATATTTATTGTACCCTTATTAGAGATGTGTTATTCCTCTATAAGGAAGTGTCGTCATGTGGATTGACAAGTGTCGCAAGTGTGTGTACTTGCCGATGGGTTATTAGTCCACCATGTGTGGGGTTGGCCCTGAAATATATATATTATATTGTGCATGTACCTAGATAGACAAGTCGACCCCATAAGGTCACTGGGGAAAACAGGTTAGTATAAATAGAGATCAGGAGATCTCTATTTATATCATTCGAAAATTCATATCTCTCTCACTCAGAAAGTGGCGCACTAGTGAGGAGGAGGATCATCTGCTTCTAGGAGACTATCTCAAGTGTATTTTGGTTGTACTTTGGTTGAGCCATTTCTCTCTCTATCTCTGAGGAAGTTGTGGGGTTTTTCACCTTAGGGTTTTCCCCACGGAAACTCTGTGTCTCTTGTCTCTCATGCTTTTGATTCTTGTGATGCTTGTCATGCTTATTGTGATTGTTATGCATTGATATACTGTATATGTTATTATCTCAGTGAAGATCCTAGAGTATTGTGAATTAATGCTCAAAATTTAACACTATAGGTTGCTAACAAGCACAAACCTTCCAGTGTGATCGATGGCTACATTATTCTACTCCTATTTTATTGATCAAGCAACCTCCTATGTGTCCCCTTGACTACCCAACAACACGGCCATTAATGTCATCCTCTAGTATCTGGCTAAATGGCATTCCATGTGTCCTTTGAATCTCATGTTGAGTTCTTTTCACCTTCCCGTCCATCAACCACCTCGCCTCATCTCCACACCACTATATCTTCTATTGTGATTGTCTAGCTTCCTTTAGTATATAGAAGAGTATAACTGGAAATTGACTCCTATTTTTTGTGTGTCAACTTGTTTGATTGGACATGCTACTAAGTGTATGCTAGGCATGCAATGAGTTACATGTGTGATTGTGCATCTTACTAAGTGCATGTGTGACATGCAAGGAGCATGTAGCATATATTGGATAGTGAGAGAAGCTACACTCTCACTAAGGGCCCCTTGTATCACTACAATAAGAACACAAGAATGCAATGTTACTTTGAGAGTGGAATTTTTACCTCATTAAGGGTTTTTTCCACTATAAACCCAAAAGTCTCTTTTGGTGCATGCTTGTTACTTTAATCATTAATGGGCTAGTGTAGTTTTGGAAATTGGCAATGTGTTTGAATGGGCATGCTACTAAGCGTATGCAAGACATGCAATGACTTAATGTATGACTGGCCATGTTAAGTGCATGCGAGACATGCAAGGAGAGGATGTAGCATATATTGGGTAGTCAGAGAAGTTACACTCTTACTAAAATCCCCTTGTATTATTACAATAAGCACACAAGAATATAACGTTGCTGTCAGAGTGTGGAATTTTTACCTCATTGAGCCATTTCTCCACTAGAAACCCAAGAGTCTCCTTTTGTGTGTGCTTGTTTCTTTTATGGGCTAGTGTAGGCATTCATGTGTGTTTTATATTGTTAAATTTAACACGGGGACCTCCTTGGGAGTGTTAAAGTTGAAAGAAATGAAAATTATGTTTTAAATTTATCTTGCCTTATTATAGTTGTACTATTTGTTTCTAATGCTAGATTAGAAATATTTGCATTAAAGTATACAAATTTTGTTTTTTCTGCATCAAACCCTAACCTAAACCAAAATTTAACAGTACATGCCAAGATAATCAAGGAATGCCTCTATCAAACCAAGGAAATCAACCTTAGAGTGCCATTGTGGTGGACTACATCCTATACAACTAATAGATGTAGGCATGCAAGACACAAATTTATGTATATGACCCCGTTTTTTGTGGGACAAAGGACCCCTCCACATAGCAATTTGACTGTTTATTCTACAGAGGTGTATATAGCCTGGCCCCTTCAGAAATTAAACTTATGACCTCCAAGGAGGAAACACAATTTATTAACTGTTAGCTTTGAGAAGGCCATTTTCATACTCTGTTTCAACTAAGATTTGAAGGAAAGTGTAGAATGTAATCTCTCTTTGAATCATAGTTTGAAATCCTTTCAAATCAGTTTGGTTGGTCTAAAGAATACTTTGACTTTCCCTAAGAATCAGATTTATGGCATCCATGTAACCATTGGTTCGACATCCAATAAAAATGGTTTATGTTTCAAGAAAAAGACTGCAGCATGAGAGTGGACAAAAGTGATAACATGCCCAAACTCAGAAACTAATAATAGATAAAACAAGTTGGTTGTATTACTCAAAGCATGTTAGATGGCAAGAAGAAGTTCCTTGAAAATTTCCATGAAGCATACTTGACAAAGATTCAATCCAAGATTCTATTTATATCGGCCACATGAGCATATTTTAATCATCTTCTTCATGCCCTTTGTATTCCTAAGATCTAACACTTTATTAGTTGTCTAAAGCTACCAGTTCCTAAATCCATTAATTTAAATAGACCCTCATAATACACCAGTACAATGTTAGACCCTAAAGGATGATGGTGGACTTAATATTATTATTACTCCAAATTGCATGCCAATAAATTCAAGCATGAATAGTGCACTTAACGATAAGGCAGGCCTCAACACAGAAAATCCTAGGCAAATTATGGATTTTGTTTGAATATTAGTAAAGCATGAATATGTAAAATACAATGATATATTGTGTAATAGCCCCCCACAAAATTTGTTGCAATTCTAGTTGTGTGATTTTGACAAACAATTTGCATTAACCTAGAAATGATGCCAAATTTCTGCCAATGACTGATACGCCCTTCCTTGAGGATCTCTAATGTCCCTTAATCCCTCCAGAATCGTTGGTATCTCCTTTTATGAGGATTTGTCACTCCCTAGTGACCACTCGGTCCTCCTCTTGTGCTACTCGCAGCTCCTAGAGGCATCACGACCTGCTTCCAAGATTCGGTCTTCTAAATAAGAGCCTCGACTCTCTCCTTAGGCTGCAACTTAACTTAAATAGGGTTCTTCCCCCTTCAAGCATCCCTCTGTTCCATGATTTTCCTCTAATCGCCCCTCACGTGCCAATCGCACCCTACTCCACATGCCTCCTTATAGTCTACTTCTTACGACCTCTCCACGATGGCTATTGGCTCTCCTCGGAATGACCCGGTCGTCTTCCAATGGGGTCTCAGTAATGCCATGGCTCAGCTCAAAAATGGTTGGCCCTTAGAAATACCCCCACAATATCTCAATCCACAAATCCACAAGACAAGGGTTTAGGCCCTCTCTACAGAGCCTGATTTTATCTAGATGCCCACGGCCCTGCCACAGACCCTCAATGGAATGGGTTCGGTTCACGTCCACAGATCTGTAAAATGATGAATCGGCCCTCTCCATGAAGCTCCGAGTGTGCTGCGGACTTGCGGACTAAGTTCAGAGTGGTGAATACCAATTTCTATAATTTCTTAAAGTAGTTTCAATTTCATTTTTCCTCAAAATTTTAAATAAAATTTGTCACATATATTGCAAAAGATGTACTTTTCTTGGCTATAGCCACAGATGGATTTTTCATGGCTATAGCCACGAAAATTCCATCCGTGGCTATAGCGACGATTGTTGGGGGAATTTTCAAATTTTTCCAAAAATTTAAACTGTTTTTCCACGAAAACATCAATTTTAACTGTTCGTGGCAAACTTTCGTGGGACTTTTGAACCATATGTAGTAGTGTAAGTTTTTTCAGCTTGTCATACCTTAAAAAGATTTAATAAATAAAAGATCGAAAGATCTTTCAAAATGAAAAACCGAATCAAACTTCAAAAAAATAGTAAAAGGAACTATATTAGATTTAGTTAAACAAATGAATTAGAATAGTATCAATTCATACTACTCTATCTTATAATTAAAATAAATAGAAACTGATTGAAAAGCAAACTGTTGATTATGAAAATGGAAACTATACACTTTCAGATTTTAGTTAAAAATTAGGAAACAACTGTAAACAGATTAAAGACTATTAAATCACTTCAATAATTATTTCAAGAGAAACATCTATTCCCATGTAACAGGAACTGGAGTGAGTGTATCATAATGGATCTCAAATGAAATAGCAAAACAGAACCTCTCAAATGAAATAGAAAAATAGAACGGAAGTAAATCTAATTTAACTTCAACAAAAAGATGTAAACTACAAAGAGACAAATTATAGTTAACTTTAAACATTATGATCTATTTACTATCCATGAGCAGAATAATAATATAAAATTAATGAAAACTAGAAGCAAGTAGAAAACTTGATAAAGACATTTACTTTTGAACTTGATTTGGAAGCAAGTAGAAAACTTGATAAAGATATTAACTTCTGAATCCAAATCTGATTCCATAAACATCTTCATTATTTATTAAGATAAGAAACTGATCCTAATCTAAATGAAGGAAACTATCAAAACTAGAATGCTTGAAAAATGAAATTATTAACTCTATTCTAACTACGTCTTAAGAGCATGAAATAAATTAGACTAGGAATAAGATTGATAAATTCTGAAACAACATGTTAGCAAGATAAAAATATGAAAGACATAATCGAAAGGACAGTTAAAGCAAACTAAGAAAAATAACAAGACTTGAATTAAAGCTTTATGAAAATGTAAAAGAAAGGCCTAATTATGGTTGAGAAGACTAATTAAGAGCAGGAAAGATTATAGTAAAGAAAACTAAGAAACTGAATTCAAACTAGCATAAAACAGTGCAGAAAGAGTAAAAATCTGAATGACGATCCAAATGTCAGTTCGAACGCAGTCCGAATGACAGTCCGAATGGAGGAAAAATGAATTAAACTAAGGAAAAGGAGAGTTTTGATGATCTTGACATCAGCTGGCGAATGCAGATGAACCTACAATGCAAAGAAATTAGTGAGAAGCTAAGATAATAGAAAGCAACCTATTCTAATCATGGTTGAAGAGCTAAACTATTCCTATTCTATGCTAAAGAAAGAGTGAGATGAGAGAAGAAAATTAACCTACAGCTATAGAGAGGAAGCTAACTAAACTAATTCTATCTATTAATAGACTGGAAGCAACAATTAACTAAGTTCTATCTAATTGTAGAAGGTTAGAAAAAAAAACTAGCTAATTAGAAAAGACTGAAATGAAACTATAAAACTATGTTGTTGGTCGACCATTTGCTAGTTCTGTAAACACAAATTATGTTAGCAGCACAATACAAATTACAGAAAAGAAATATCAAGTACAGAAAATGAAATTAATAACAAATACAGGAAAATAAACTAACTAGTTGCATAAAAGGAAATACAAAAAACAAAGACAAAACCTCCGGTTGATGAGGGGCCCTTCCCAGCAATTAGAGATGGAAAACGAAACTGGTTTAGCTACTCAGAAGATCAATAAACTGGAACTTCCATTAATCTTAAGAAAATTACAGACTATCTGCTATCTGCTTGCAAATCCTACGAACTATCTGCGATCTTCTCCAACTTTAAGCTAACTAGACTAACTCTGTTTCTATCTACAAGCGTCTACTTATACATTTTACAATGGATTAGAGGGTCAACAGAGTCGACCTCTCTAATAACAAAGGAATTTAATGAATAACTGGCTACTTTGAATGGTGCGTGACAACGTAGGGAGTATACACCAGGATGAACAGAGTTGATTCCTTCACGAGGTAGCTGCAGCATTGGTTTTCCTTGGACGTGGGCAGAGAGGTAACATGCTGGTGAGCAGAATGAATGGAGGAGAGGTTGCTGGAGTAGTGTCATGGCAAGGCGTTGTGCTAGAAGGATAAAATGTGTGCGACCTGGACTCCTTCCATAACAATGGCATGAACAGGTAGCGTGATCCCAGGCTAAACGCAAAGCTGAACCGGTGTGTTTGAGTGTTAATGTGGACGTGGGATGCGTTGTAGAGCTTGGAGAGCCTGGGGATGGATCTTCTAGAGCAACGGATCATTAACCATTCCCATTGCATCCCAAATAGAACCCACGTGCCCTTTTATGCATTTAACGGTCTGGGATATGCCAACTATGGATTTCAGGGGCTGAACGCGAGGTTGAACGACGAGCTAAATGCGGTTGAGCTTAGCATCATAAGCACACGGTCTGAATGAAGGGTTGTTTGAAAAATGCAGCCTGTTAATCAAAGCTTAAATACCATGCATGACTGGAAATGTCACTTTAATCATTAATAAATCATAATATAACAAGATTTGACCAAAATTTATATGATAAACGAATACATGCATACCTGGTCTGTTTGATGAGCTAAATGGCTAAGAGAATAACTTATTATATCAAAAATAGTAAAATTAACGCCATTCAGAGCAGATTTAATGATAAAAAAATAGTGACAAAATGGACACTAACATGGCTATGGATGAGTCTTTGTCTTCATGTCACCATGGTCATGTGTTCTTGATCTAGAACTTGATTTGTCTTTCTTGATGTACCTTTCATGTTAGCGGACAACATCATCCTCATACAACACCACAGGGCATTAGTACAATCATAAGTGTCATAACCCTAATCAATGAATGTCTTCTATCGTGCATTCATACTTTTACTAAGGTGATAAGACAAGTCTAAAATTAATCAAGATTGTACTAACCTCAGTAATATGAAGACAAAAATTGTTAGGATATTTAGACACTTAGGAGTTAGTTAAGATCAACTTGTGTAATATATCCATTAGGGATAGTGTGTTTCTTTAGTATGCATTAGTATGCATTTGTAAATACTTAATCCGACGGTTACGATATGTTCCTGATATAGAGTGATCCGACGACTCAACTTCTCTTAGATCATACCTAACCTTGATCCGTGGCTTAACACCTGAATGGTCCATGATCTCTATTTGAAGAGCATGGAGGTTCATTTTTTACTTGATCGATTATGAGAAGCTCATTTGTAACTTTCTTTCTTTGCATAATAAATTGTCCCATAGAAGCTATTTGGCCAGGGCCGTGGAGTGTTTCCCTCAAGAGGGTTTAAACCACGTCAAAACATCGGTGTGTTGATCTGTGATCTGTTTGTGTGAAGTGGTTGCTCTTGGTGTTCGGTCCTTTGGTAGTACCCTGTGTACCCGAACATGGTATCAGAGCTTTTATGAAGAGCCGCTTCCGGTTATGATCTAGATCTTGAACTATTGTTGCCAAAACTCGAAAGGGTTTCTGGTTCTAGTATTTATGTGCATTTCTGGGATGTGGGAGGTGTTCCATTGCGTCTGGAGCATCCTTTCCACTGGTAAATAGTTTTCGTTTGATCGAAAACGGTTCTCGATTGCTCCAGAAATGCGTATTTCATCAGATTTGAAGGTATAATGTTACAGTGATGCATTTTTTTTATTTTTTGTTTTAAAAGGAAAAAAAGCTCATATTTCATCATTTTTTAACTGTTAGATTTTTTTTGGTTTCGGATTGTTGCTTTCCCTATCTGCGTATTCTCTTTGTCGTGCACCTTTGAGCGATCTCGGCAAATCAGAAACAGAAAGGGAAAGGGTTTTTCTCGGCTGTGTATGCTCTTTGCCGTGCACCTTGCACGATCTCGGCAAATCAGAAACAGAGAGAAGACATAGACTTTCCGGGCAAGCTAACGAGATCTAACTACACAAGTGTGGAAAAGTTTGTTTCGTTTCGATTTGTGGTGTGTTTTGCAGGAAAAAGGGCAAGCACGCAAACCGAGCAAGAAGAGTAAAAAAAGAAAAAAGAAAAAAAAAGCCCCTTCCTCATTCCCATATTTTACATACCTTTTAATCTAGCTCACTTGGTTCAAAGTTGCTTTATTCCTTATTAGGTCTTGAGTTCAAGTCTTAGGAAGTTACTTTTAAAAGAAAAAGTGCATGCAATTTCTATTTTCAAGTTACTTTATTGTAAAAGTGCATCTCACTTAAATAATAAAAAAAAAATACAAGTGAGTCACTTAAGTTCTTTTTTATTGTTGCACTATTTAAAAGTAATATCATTGTAAAAGTGAAATCACTTATTTTACAAAAGTGGTTCACTTAAAGCCACTTTCTTGTAAAGTGATCATCAAAAGGTTCATCTTGGGAAGAGGGGGGTTCTTTTTTTTGCTGGACATTCTCTAGCTGCCACGTCACTATTGGGGACATCTTCAACAGTTTCTTTGTTCAAGCATAACTTCATCATATAGAGTTAGTTTTTAGTGCCTTTTTTTTTTTAAATCGCCTATTTTTTCGAGCTCTTCATACCCAGACTATTGGTTTCTGCTTTTACATCCATTAATTTACAAATATGGCTGCCCCTTGTGATATTCTACTTAACAGTTCCAACTATTTCTCATGGAAATCTCGTATGGAGGATGTTCTACGAAGTAGGGTACTTTTCAGAATTACCTCAGGGAAAGAAACAGAACCCACTGATGATGATAAGAAAATAAAACGGGAAAATAGATGTGACGAAGCTCATGGATTGATTGGGCTGTCAATCTCTACTAATTTGCGATTCCACATATTTGGAATTGATGAACCTGATGCTTCTTGGGACAAGTTGGAATCTTTGTTTGGTAAACACAATGAAATTCGAGGTCACCAACTCGAAAATTAGTTGATTTCTTTAAATCCAAGTGACTTTTCATGCATTCAAGATTATTTATCTAAGTACAAAACTCTTAAACTCTTATGTGCAGAATGTAAGATTAAGAGGGAAGACAAACAATGCATTTATCATATTCTTTCCAAACTTGGACCTGCATATTCTATTTTTGTATCTACATTTTACTCCATGAAAGAATCCTTGAATACAACTAGCTATCAAGAGCCTAGTCTTAAATCCTTTTGTGATTCCTTGATTAGAGAGCAAGATAAACTCATTCATCTTGGAATAATCAACAATGCAGATACATTTGGGAAAGCCTTATTGTCCCAATAGAAAGAAAATTCCAAGCCTCCCCAAAAACAAAATTTTCGCAATAATAAGTCAAACAAGGGTCCAAAACCCTCTCAGTCGGCTCCTTCTTTAAAAAATGACAAAGGATCCAAGCCAAAAGGCAAGAAGACTGAGCGTCATTGCAACTATTGCAGGAAAGATAATCATGATGAATCTAAGTGTTTCAAGAAGATGGCAGCCTTGGAAGCAACAATGAAGAAGCACCACATCAGCCTAGATTCGCCTTCAGAATTTGCTTCTCATGGACATGCACTTTGTGCTTCTAGTTATTCTTATAATGCATCTTTTTCTTCTACTTCAAATGAATGTCTCATTGATTCTGGAGCATCTTATCATATGGCTAAGGATCAAGCCATCTTTTCTACTATGCATGAATGTAACACCAAACAAATATTTGTTGGTGATGATAGATCTCTAAGTGTTGTAGGAGCTGGAACAGTTCCAGTAGATAATGGTCATTTTAGTGATTTACTATGTGTTTCAAGAATTTCCTGCAATTTGTTATCAGTCTATCAGATCACTCATTATGGTGAAGGTAAAACTGTGACCTTTACACCTCACCAAGTTGCAATCAAGGATTTTAAAGATCCTCAATAGGTCCTAGCTACCGGAATTGTTGATGATATTACCAAGTTGTACAAGTTTAACAACTTTGGGTCATCACCTTTCCCTTCAGTTTTTGTTGCTCATAGTGATAACTTGAGCAAACTTTGGCATGAGCGATTTGGTCACTTAAATTATCGCTCATTGCAACAACTATGTAGAGACAATATGGTGATAGGTCTTCCGATGGTATCTTGCAGGGATGGTGTTTGTTCCGGTTGTGTACTCAGAAAACATCATCGGGACAGTTTTGACAAACGTGCCTCTTGGCACGCCTTGGTTCCCTTGGAGCTTGTGCATAGTGACTTGTGTGGTCCTCTTCCATCTGCTTCCTTTTCTGGTTTCAAATATTTCTTAACTTTCATTGATGATTACACCAGACGCACTTGGGTTTATTTCCTAAAACTTAAGAGCGAAGTATTTAACATGTTCTTAGCCTACAAGGCCCTTTTTGAAAAACAATCTGGTCATCAAATTATTAAGTTAAGATCTGACAATGGAGGAGAATATGTTAACAAAAAGTTCACTACTTTCTACACTGAACAAGGCATCCAACAACAGCACACTGTTCCATATACACCACAACAAAATGGTGTAGCTGAGCGGAAGAACCGCACTCTAAAAGAAATGGCTAATTGTATGATCCAATCTGAGGGACTAAGTCTTCAATTTTGGGCTGAAGTCATTAATTGTGCAAATTACATAGTTAATCGCACCCCCACTAAAGCATTACAAGGTATAACACCGGAAGAAGCATGGAGTAAAACTAAACCTGATGTAAATCACTTCTGTGTGTTTGGTAGTGAAGCATGGGCTCACATTCCAGATGAAAAACGGAAAGCATTGCAGCCTAAAAGTGAAAAGTGCATATTTGTTGGATATTCTGAAGATATAAAAGGTTATAGACTTCTTCAACCACATTCTCATGATATAATCATTAGAAGATATGTTAAATTTGATGAAAATCTCTTGGCCTGCGAGCCTAACTCGGCAATTGTGCCATCTTTGGCCTGCGAGCCTGATTCGGCGTTTGTGCCTTCTTCTTCTTCTTCCAACCTCCTTGACAGGCTTCCAACTCCAGTTTCTGATGATGACAGTGAGGATGAAAATCCACCTCCGCCTGCTCATGTTTCTCCAGTTGCACCAGCACAAGTGCTTCCTCTATGGGTTCGTTCAACATTTGAAGTAGCTGGTGATCTTGCCGGTGATCCTAGAGATCAACGTCGAACACATTCTCAGTTTCAGTGAGCCTCTTCTTTTTTGGCTCAAGTTTCCGAGAATCATGATCCAAAAACTTTTGCAGAAGCTTCAGGGAATCCAGATTGGGATGTAGCCATGGATGAAGAATATCGTTCCTTAATGGCGAACAATACTTGGGATCTTGTACCTCTTCCAAAAGGAAGAAAACTTGTTAGATGTAAATGGGTCTACAAAACTAAGTATGCATCAGATGGAAGTGTTGAAAGACTTAAGTCAAGGTTAGTTGCCAAAGGTTTTTCCTAAGTTGAAGGGATTGACTACAATGAAACCTTTGCTCCCGTCGCAAAAATGAACTCCATCCACCTTGTTCTTTCCCTTGCAGCCTTACATAACTGGGAAGTCCATCAAACAGATGTCAAGTCTGCCTTCTTACATGGTGATTTACAGGAGGAAATTTACATGGAACAACCTCCTGGATATGTTCAAAATAACTCTAGCCTTGTCTGCCACCTTAAGAAATCCTTATATGGCCTTAAGCAAGCTCCTAGAGCTTGGTATGCCAAAATGGATAACTTTCTTCTTGACACTGGTTTTTTCTAAATGCCTCTCTGACCCCAATGTCTATACCAAGAAAGTAGGAAACCATCTCATCATACTTGTTCTATATGTTGATGACCTTATTCTTACTAGTAGTGACCCTAAACTTATAACCCATGTGAAATCCAGTCTTAAACAAAATTTTGAAATGTCAGACTTAGGACATTTGCATTATTTTCTTGGTCTCCAGGTCCTGCAAACCAAAGAAGGAATCTTTCTTTCTTAGTCTAAGTATGCTTGTGACCTTCTTCGTCGCTTTCGCATGGAATATTGTACACCAGCCCCTTCTCCCTTCCAATCTGGAGTCAAACTTTCTGCCACTTGTACTTCACCTGAAGTCGATGCCACCTTGTATCATCAGCTTGTTGGTAGTCTCTTATACTTGACTCATTCCTGTCCTGACCTTTCCTTTGCCGTTGGTTTTGTTTCCCGTTATATGCAGACACCTCATGAAAGTCACTAGAAAGCAGCTAAAAGAATACTTTGATATATTCGAGGTACAGTTCAGTTTGGGATTCATTACAGTATAGGGGGGGGAACCTTTGTTGGTTGGTTTCACTGATTCAGATTGGGATGGTGATCTTGATGATCGAAAGTCTACTGCAGGTTATGTTTTCAGTCTGGGATCTGGACCTATCACTTGGGCTTGTAAGAAACAACAAGCTCTTGCTATTTCTTCAGCAGAAGCAGAATATCGAGCCACAGTTAATGTCAGTCAGGAATCTTTATGGCTTCGACAGATCCTTTCAGAGTTTGGATTCGAGCAGGAGCAGCCTACTCCACTTTGGTGCGACAATCAAAGTGCCATCAAGCTTGCCAAAGATCCAGTTCTACATCAACGCAGAAAACACATTGAGCTACATATGCACTTCATCAGAAATCTTGTTCATGATCGTGTTCTTGAAGTGTTCTTTTGCCCTACAGATGATCAAGTTGCAGACATCTTCACCAAGTCTCTTACAGAAGCGAATTTTTCTAAACTTCGATCTATGTTAGGAGTTCAGGAACTTGTCATTAAGGGGGGATAGGCTCTAATGCCTCCTTCCTTCTCCTAATAGTGTCACTTTTGTAAATCCTTCAATCCTATCCCAAGTTTTTCTTAAGGGGGGATGTTAGGATATTTAGACACTTAGGAGTTAGTTAAGATCAACTTGTGTAATATATCCATTATGGATAGTGTGTTTCTTTAGTATGCATTAGTATGCATTTGTAAATACTTAATCCGATGGTCATGATATGTTCTCGATATAGAGTGATCTGACGGCTCAACTTCTCTTAGATCATACCTAACCTTGATCCATGGATTAACACCTGATTGGTCCATGATATCTATTTAAAGAGCATGGAGGGTCATTGTTTAGTTGATCGATTATGAGAAGCTCATTTGTAACTTTCTTTCTTTGCATAATAAATTGTCCCGTAAAAGCTATTTGGCCGGGGCCGTGGAGTGTTTCCCTCAAGAGAGTTTAAACCACGTCAAAACATCGATGTGTTGATCTGTGATCTGTTTGTGTGAAGTGGTTTCTCTTGGTGTTTGGTCCTTTGGTAGTACCCTGTCTACCCGAACAAACATATCATAATTTTAATCATGAAAAGATTTCAAAACATATCTGTATCTCCTCAATCCATACATGTCGAGATTGTTTGTAGACTTATTATGTAAGGCCTTAGCCTCATCTCCCTATGGAACGAGAAATTATTCACTTATGTAGGTGTCCAATTCATTCTCTTCTAGGATTAACCTAATCATATACACTTTGATTTGCAGGATCTAGAGCTGGCTAGGGTTTGGCAGAGAAACCCTAAAAATCCAAACTTGGAATTTTGAAATTCTGTTTGGACAGGGAGATGCAGATGATAAAGGCGAGCATGCTGGTGTGCTCATATTTTGAAAACTCCAATTTTGAAAACTCCAAAAATTGACCCCTCAAAATTGACCTGCAAGTTTTGGATCTGTAGCTTCTGTCAAATTTTGGTTTTTCTGGTTTTTTGGTCAAAAACCCGAACTAGGGTTTGATAGAGCCTGGGGTTCTACCCAACCAAAAAATTCGATCTTGGTCTCTAAATTTCGATTTTGAAGAGGTGCATCCAGCTGTGGTCTCATATTCCAAAAATTGCAACTTTTGCAGAAACCCTTATTTCTCGCAACAGTGACAAGCCAAAAATGAAAATGCTCAAAATCCAATTATGTTTTAACAGAAATATATGGCATATTGTTTCTAGTGCAACTATGAAATTTCAGATCGTCAAGGTATGAAACTTTGGCCCGTGGTAGAATGACCTATCATATTTCCAATCCCATAGATATGACCTCAAATGGATTCTCTATGAGAGAGATATGCTAAGTGTTGCAACATGACCTGTTTATGGGATGCAACAACATAGCGAAGTTGTACGGAGTGCCATGTTTCATTGTTTCAACATCGGCCTCTGAAACTCAGACCTATGAAACTACAGTTCGTTCTCTAACTGATACTTTTTATGGAATTCCATTTGGAGCTTCCTATCCCGATATATGACCTTTTTTCCTAGGTAACATGTTTAGGGCTTCATTCTAGAAGAGGCAAAAACTCTAACTTGTACTGATCCTATTTCACAAAGTACAACAAATATGAGATTGAAATTTTTACATAGGGTACATCTATGTCTAATTTTCAGCCTTTAAAAAATTCAGACTTTGAATCTTCGCCAAAACTGATTTATGGCGAAAGTGCCACGATTACTAGTTTTTACTATATCAGTCCCTAGATTCCAATTTGTCGCAAGTGCAACAAGTGTTGTAAATGCCATACAATGCCTTCCTTCAGACTAGCTATGATACCATGCTATTTTTTCTTCATTTAATTCAATATGATCTAGGATCTTAACTAAGATAAAAACATGTACAGCCTATCAAACATAAGAGACAAGAGACACACATCATTTCACCAGGGAAAACCAAGAAAGTGAAAAACCCTGCAACTTCCTCAGAGATAGAATGAGCACCAATACAAAGATCACAAATATCAAACACCAAAACAAGAGAAATTCTCCTAGAAGCTTCTCCTCCTTCACTTGTGTGCACTCCTCCTCTCTCTCACTAATGCAAAGTGCGTGAGTGAATAAATGAATAAATAGAGAGGTGCTCCTCTCTCTTTATACTTTACCTTTACTTGCCTTTTACTTTAACTGGGCCGACCTCCCTTAGGAGAGTCTAATAACCCATTACCACTTGTCACTGGGCCGACCCCACTAGGGTGGTCTAATAACCCTTTAACCCATACTAGGCCGACCCCTCTAAGGTGGTCTAATAACCCATCAAATATAAGTTACGACACTTACAACATAACTTGTGACACTTGCAAATAAAAATGACGACACTTCCAATCGAAGGAATAATACATCTCCATTGCGGATACAATAAAATACAAATGTAATATACAAGTGAATATCTTCCGAAGTTACAAATACATCAACAACAGTATGGTCAATCGCAGTATGGTCAACCGCAATATCCACAATCATTATTTCAACCACCGCAATACAGCCAACCACAATATACATAGCCATAATATGATCAACCGCAGTACCCTCCATACGGGTCATGGCGAGGAGGGTTCAAAGGTGGTTTTCACAGAGGCCGAGGTACCGATATCGGATGAGGAGGAGCTACTGGACGAGGTCGAAGACCAATCATATGTTACAATTGTGGTCAACAGAGTCATTACCAGAGGGATTTCCCAAATCCAACCCCACAGTGCACTTACTGTAGCACTATGGACCATGGTGTCGAATATTGTCCTCAGCTCATCGTGAAGTGGCAAAGTAAGAACCTAACCCCACCTCCACCAAATCATAATCAGAACCGGAATTCGCCACCAGCAGTGCAGAAGATATCAACATAGGTCAGAAGTCAAAACAAGACTATCAAAATAGTGACCCAAGGAGAAGCTGTGACATGGGACGACAGGTCACAAGCTAGCGTCCGACCAAAAACAAGAAAACAAGTCATATTTCGATGCATAAGTATAAAGGGATATTTTCTTGAAAGCACAGGAGGAAATGAGGCAGCTGAGGCAACCACCTCTTCACCAAAAAGAAGTTACCTATCACATGCCACTGAAATTTGACACGACGAATTCGTAGAAAAAGGCTAACACCTTATGATCCTTCCTAGAGCTGGAAAAAGACCAGGACGCATTGGCGGAGATATCTAACCTGCTACATCGACGGGAGGGTACATGACAGGAGTGAACGGTCAATTGAATACATAAGAGAAAGACAAGAAGAGAAATGTGGATGTCTGCGCAAGTCGGAGCATTCGATGTTGAATCCATTATCTTGGATTTTGGGTCAGATGTTAACACGGTTCCGATAGAAAAACCTATGGGACTTCAGTGGACTGTCACACCCCAAATGCTGATGGAATGTTATAACATAATAGGAGAACCAGACAACGAGGATGATCCGAGGGTTACGTATATCCTAGAGTCAGAAGGAAGTCGCAGCGTCGAGGCACTAGATATGCCTTCTGATAAGTTTCAATAGCCGTTGCAAATCAAGAAAGTGAACATTGGGTAGGTGTTACCGGACAATCCACTCGAGCGAACGCGAGCTGAATCTCCCTAGTTCAAGTGAATCTAGAACAAATAGTAAAGAATACAAAACTCATTTCCTAGATCTAGTTACAGATTGAGTACTTAGATATCGTACCTTTCAGATCACAGATCCTTCTCCTTGTTGTTGCTCCAAGTCTCGTGGTCATCAGATCTCCAGCTACAAGACCTGTCAAGACAATATGGAAACAATGCAAGCAGTACAAGATATCTAAACAATAACTGATCTAAACTAACAGTTGAGGAAGAAAGTTCTAAACATCATCAACGAGACAACATTTATGGAAAGAGATTATATTAACTGTATAAAAAGTGGGAATACATAGAAAGGATGAAGCTACAACCAAAGCCTCAATGTCGCATCCTCAATCCAACATGTCCAAGCCAAGCCTCCAAGATGGTACAAGCCTCCCAAGATGATTAGCGATCACCAATATCCTACCAGCATAAGGGTACTATAGACCTTCCCCCCTCCCATGGAGAGAGTGGGTGTTTATATAGGGCTAAAGAGATAGGGTAGGTTGAGGATTAGGGGGAGATGGTTAAGGGATCTTTCCATAAGGTTAGGAACCGAAATGCCACCTCACCTAGAGCCTAGGGATAGGCCTCCACATCACTCATCTTCGAGAATGGGCTCGAAGATACTCTTTTATCCAAATAACTGACATCGGACATCGTCGCAGGTTGCATTAGGACAACCTGCGACGTCACATGTTGCATAAGGGAAGACCGCGACGACCTTGAAAATTAGGTCAGTTAATCCCTCCAGTCATGGGAAACTTCAGGGATGTGTTTTTACTCTAAAATGGGTTTAGGTAAAATAGCAAAAAGTTTACTGTTACCGGACAATCCATTCGACTGGAGGCGAGCCGGATCTCCCTAGCTCAATGCGAGTCTAGAACAAATAGAACATACTACAAACATGTTTCCTAGATCTACTTAAGGACCAAGTAATAGATGTCTTACCTCTTTGATTCGATATCCTTTCTCCCAAATGTTTCTCCACGTCCCGCGGTCGTCAGATCTAAGTTGCAAGACCTGTCAAGACACAGAAAAGAGAAACGAGTAAAGAGCATATATACAATAAGCGATCTATGTAAACAGTTAAGCAGGTAAACAACACAACATCATTACACATAAGAACGATATTGGTGGAAAGCATTTTTATTACTGCAAATAGAGTAGTACATGATAGAGATATAGGACTACAACCAGAGACTTAATGTAGCATCCCTTCTCCGAACAAGCCAATTGCCATATCCTTCCAAGGAAGCATGAGTTTTTCAAGAGGTGAATGAAGGTCTTGGGAGAAATTTCACCAGCATGTAGATACTATAGCCTTCCTCCAAGGTAGATTTCACCAGCGTATGGATACCTTAGTCTTACTCCCTTTGGTATGGGAATGAGACTCACTTATATAGGACTAAATGGATAGGGTGTGGATAGGATAGGTTGAGGAAAGGTAGGAGAGAGATAGGGTATCTTCCCAATGAGTTAGGTGTCGAGTACCAGCTCTCCAATATATCAGGGATAATCCCCCAAATGGGAAAGCTTCGAGAAAGATCTCGAATAGGCTATTTTTTCCCATTAACAGACCTCGTCGCACCCTGTAGTGGTGCAACCTGCAACGTCGCATGTTGCTAGTGTGCAATCTGGGACGACCCTTCATAACCTAGAAAAAATGGGTACAAACCCTCCCAAGATGATTATTAGTCCAAGTGCCTTTAGGGGTGTATACACTGAATCTGGTAATGAGTAGATTTTGGGTGTAACAAAATTCCCCCCAAAGCATGAAGTTGTTAAGGATGTACAGGTGAAGTGATTTGATAGAAATAATGGCAAAAGACTCGTCGAACGAAGGACGCTGCTGCAGTACAACTAACTCTGAATAGACAATCTCATATGAGGTATAACATGGTTGCCGACCAATACATTGCAGATCCATGGTAGTAATGACCAACTGAACACAATCATGGCTACTAAACACAAGCGTAGATCCATGATGAGAAGATAACACAGCCATGACCAATACAAAAGTGGATCCGTGTAATATGACTCAATACAAACTCCATCGCAACCTGGGTAAACATGACTCCCCAGGGTCTTCAAGCCGAACCCGCAATGATACGAATCTATTGATGTGATTACAAATGTCTTGACGTCGAACATGGTAGAAACCACTTGATTACCGGTCATTGATGTAAACCGTTAACAAGTGCGAGGGAGATCACCATTAATGTCAATGATTCCCAAGGTATCACAGTACATATCATCAAGCGTGAATAAATGATTTGAAGTCGAACGCAAGATGAAATATTTCAATCAAGAGTCAATGATGTAAACTCATGATGAAAGAAAGATAACCTGCCATTGAGGCATGCATGGCCAAGGTACTTGACTGGTTTCTAGATTCAATCCTTGGACGATGAGTTGAAGTCGACAAGGTTGAATCCATCAAAGGAGGGCCATGATGAATCCCCCATCAATCAACACGAAACATGGGAAAAGATGTGTAGAGTGGATCGGATGGTACAATAATATGTAAGACTGACTCAAAGTAACAACGACATGACGACGTGTGTACTGACTGTAGATGATGAATAGTGGACGTGTTCTTGAACATGGGCATGGCATGACTTGGAAGTATTGACATGATAATGATGCAAACTTCTAATGCAACTGATGGTGGAAGCTTTCTCCGAATGACTCAGAGGAGTAACAAGACTCAGAAAGTAAGCGGGGACTCATAGACAAATAGATGACCCAAGTATTGTATGCCATGTTCAAGAACGACTGTATACTGCCACTAGGGTATGTAACACAAACACTTTCCTTTTTCCCCATCATGAATGATGAGTGCCTCATGTGTTTTTTACGAGCTTGATGAGGGTAACCAGATGCTCGGTATAGCTCATATCATAGATGAGTCCAATCCCAAATATTTTCTGAACCTGGGATAGGAGGGGTTCATCCCATGACGGGCCCTTCAATGTGAAAATTTAACGAGTCCATAGAAGGTAAACTCAGTTCTCATTTCATATTTAGAGAGTCTAAAAAGAACTAAAGAAGACTCCAATGGTCCTTTTTCATAAAGTTAGCCTCATCGCCCGAAAAAGGGTAAAACATTGCGGGAGAGGACTCTTCCAGTCATGATTGGCTGGAGTATTCCTTTTTCATAATTAGTGCCCCCTGGTCTGAAAAAGGGGTAAACTATCACCAGGAAGACGACCATTCAAATACTTTAACAAGCGTGAACGTGACAAGTTCGCTTGGAAATCTTTTCAATTTTAGGGAGTCTGAAAAGAGCTTAACTATGGACTCCGGGGGGTGTCCTTTTCTGTGGGAGTTTAACAAGCCCCGAAAAGTGATAAATCATAGCTCGGTACTTGTTCTCATGGTTTGGTGAGTACGAGAACAAACGAAGAGTAAACTCATCCTCATGCAATAATTACGACTAACCAAAAATAATAATGACAAAATGTTCAAAGGAGTGTTCATACCTGTAGTTACCGTTGGTAATGCAAGAAATGACACGAAAGACCACTTTTCGACTCCTGTACACTAGAAAAAGTGTCAAATAGCCCCAAATATAATGACAAACGGTCGAAACTATAGTAAATGGCCCAAAAACCATCAAAATATTTGAAAAGGAATATTCCATTTCCATTTATAAATAGAAACATGGACCAAAAATAGAAACATTATTCAAATTGCCAATTTGGGTGGAGAAGTACCAATTTGGAGCCAAAACTTCCTTTGCTGATTTCGGGAGCTATGATCTGCCATTTCACTAGCCATCCGGACCAGGTAGGCCTAAATCTTGTCTTGCAACTTTCCAGTGGTTTAGTTTTCCAATTTTTGTTCATTTTTTGAGTTTTTTGATGATTTGGGGAGGGGCCATTGTGCCCTTGGCTCGTCGCAAGTGGCCCTTTCGGGACTTGCAATGTGCCTGAGTCGTCGCAAGCCTCAAAAATAGGACTTGCGACGATGTCTCCCTATACCTAAAGGTGAGGTGCGATGGCGGAAACTCACAACTCAAACATCAAAAATATTCCAAAAAATGAGTTTGTGCAAGTTGGGAAAGGACCTAACATGTTTTAAATGCCCCTTTTGGCAGGTTACCAGCGAGCAAAAATGGTACTGGAGTGGTGAGAGAGAGAACATGAAGTGGAAGATGAGCAAGCTGCAAATGATTCAAAATGTGTGGCTGCTTTGTGAAACTGTGGGTTGCTCAAATTCTTCGAGATATAGGGGATGAGAGCCTAGATTACGTTCTTGACACACATGCTCCAGAGTTGGGATGCAGCCCAACAATACTTTGTTATAGGTGAGCATATCCTCACAATTGATATTGAGGATATCTACTTTCTGATCGGTTTGTCCTGAAGAGGGGACACTGTACAACTCACTGGGACACGTGCCAGTGATCGTACAGTTGAGGACATGGTGTCTCAGCACTGCATAGCTTCTTCTCGTCCTTCCAGCAGGAGGATACTCATCAGAGATGTGGTGAGTCGTCCATTGAGGACCATACTGCTCACTATTACTAGGGTGGCGGGTATCCAAGCTCCACATACGGCTACTCAGACTCAGATGTTGTACGGGGCAGACTGTATGTCTCCCATGGTTTTCAACTGGTGCGAGGGTCTCCTCACCAACATCCGAGCTCGGCTAACCAAATGTCGACGCGGGGAGCTCAAGCAGTTTGGATACGGATCGATCATAGTATCGTTCCTCTTGGAGCGGGTTCCTCTTCTGCGCCCGCAGTTGGTACTGGATGGCAGGGATCCGAGAGATCCTCACATGATCAGGTGGGCAGAGGTGATGACCCGCCATGGTGGGGGTCCCATCATCAGTTTTGGTCCCGAGTTCTTTAGCTGGCTGGAAGGCTAGTTACTTATGGTCAAGGAATTTCCATATAGTGGCACGGACTTTCAAGAGGATCCTGACTTGGCACTGCCAGAGGTTGCAGCATGGGGTGATATTGGTAAGAACAAAACCCTTGAAATTTTAGTTTTGAATATTACATCACTTTTTTTATGTAGTGCTGACAAGTACACAATATGTGTGTGCAGATGTGGTTCCCGTGCGACTAGTAGGTCTCTCCCTTCTGGCGAGGAGAGACAGAGGTGGGGAAGCAGTCGTTCCTGCAGGTGCTCATCCTACCATCGAGGAGATGGAGGAGGTGTAGAGGAACTTTTCTGGGATGACTGTGGAGGTACCCAAGCCAGCCATCGATGACCTACCGAGGCCCATGCAGAGGTTTGGAGTTGGAGCATCTGTGCGCTTCAACTCCTTACTCTGCAAGGTGGCTCGTACCGTGGACTGCTTTCTCACCCAACATCAGAGAGCTGTCAGAGGCAAGGGTGGTGTACGGGTCAGGCATCCAGCCTGATTTCACTTTTATACTTGTACTGAGAGCTTAGAGGCCTCAGATTTTGTACTTACTGAAAGCTATGATGCTTTAGACTTTTGTAGAGACTTACTGAAAGCCATCGTGCTTCAGATTTTGTACCAGCACTACTTTTGAGTGATTTATATATATATACATTATCGGCGGTTTATACATTATGTGTCTTTCAAATGATTAGTGATGTGATCTTGTTTACATGTTTGCTTCTGTACATTATATTTACATGTTGTGAATTCTTTTACATATTATGGATGTTATGTGTGTGCAACGTACCAATCCAAAATGAAATTGGCCATCGAGTCAGCAACTGTTTTTAACTCTCGTGGAATGTGCAGGTATTGAACAGATTCAAATGACCTTTCCAGGAGACGTACTCGTTTGAAGAGACGGAGTAAGATGGGATCACAGATGGCGTATACCTGATTAATATGGGAAACCACTAATTGAGAATCCATGTGTATGACAATGTGGTTCATACCAGAGGAAATGGCATTAACTAGGGTTCCGATTACTGCCTGATATTCTGCGGCATTGTTGGTCGCGAACCCTAGGAAACTTCCTCCTGAGATAATGAGCTCACCTGTTGGGGAATATAGTACCCAGGATACCGAATCAAGGTTATGGGTATGCCGGCTAGTGCCATCCGCAAATCCATAGCACGTTGCCATCTGCACATGCAGACAGAACATGGTATGAGAAGCGGAAACAAGATCAAAAGACACTTGAAAAGAAATGCGTCACACCACACAAAAACACAAAAACATGCCATGTACATTATATACAAGCAAGTCTATGCATGAGAGATCAAGCGTAGTATCTCTTCAGGTAAAGCCCATTGCGGGGTTCACCCAAAGAGATTCCGTCATAATCTTCAAGCTCGTAGGCACCTTTTTCCAACACACGTTTTATAATGTAGGGTCCATGCCACATGGACTCGAACTTCCCTGCTCCTAGTTTATCATGTTTCTGGTCATAAGTAAGGACCAAATCACCCTCATTAAAGATACGAGGTTCAACCGACTTATCGTATTGGGCCTTGATGCATTTCTTATGTGCTTCATTAGCAAGAGCGACATCTCAGCGGGACTCGTCAAGTTTTGCTACGTGCAAGAAACGTTCTTCCTCAGCAGTAGTGTTAGGAAGAAGTTCAACCACGAGCTGTAAAGACAGGATTTCGACTCTATCGACAGAACAACCTCCAATCCATATACCAATTGGAAGGGAGTGAAGCCTGTGGCGGTTTTAACGGTAGTGCGGTAGGACTTATGCCAGTTGGACTTTTGTGTCCCTACCATCCTTTGGACCATAGTTTTCAAGACCTTGTTAATTGCCTCGACCTGTCCATTGGATTGCGGGTAGTAGGGTGTTGAATTTTCATGGTGAAAACCCAACCTGTCGCTCAATTCATCAATCATATGGTTCTGAAAATGAGAACCATGATCGGTAACTATGGCCTGCAGAACTCCAAACCGTGTTATCACATGATTAAACATGAAGAGTGCAGCAGTTTTGCCATCATTTTGGTATGTAGGCATAGCCTTGGCCCACTTTGTGAAGTAATCCACAGCTACGATGATGTAACTATGCCCCCCGACCGAGGTAGGCTTACAGTGCATAAAATCGATGCCCCATTTTGCAAATGGGCCAACGGAAATAACCGGATGTAGTGGGGCGGGATGAGTGCGATTCTTCGTATGGAAGTGTTGGCAAGGAGGACATTTTTTAATGGCCTCAATACAATCTTTGAAGATAGTAGGCCAGTAATATCCTGCGCGCAAAATCTTCTAGGTTGTAGCCATCCCAGAGAGATGACTGCCACATGCCCCAGCGTGACAGTCATTCAGAACATGTTTAGCCTCATCATGAGTGAGACAACTGTAAAATTAGTCACAGCAGATCTAATGAACAAGTAAATCAATCACAACAGATGAACATAGAAAATATGGTGTAAAACTGTGCAAAACATGCAGCAGTGCTCGATATCCCAATAAGGGTGAATAATTACAATACAATCTAAAAATGTGAGTGAGCAATTCGAATTGCCTAAGAAGGTCATTCGAATGACTGAATGGAGTAGCTTGACTCCAACTAGGAGTCCTCATCATCAATCGGTGTTGCTCATCAATGCACAAGAACCAGTCATCCAGGTGTCAATCTGAGTCTAACTGAGTTGAACAAGTGTAACTGTAGTGTGTAGCACTGATTAAGGGAATGAGGCTTAGTGGGGGGCGCATGGGAGGCTAACTGAAGTCAGAACAAGTCATCTAGTCAATCTGGAGGTCCAACGGAAGTGAAACAGTCAGTCGGGAGTGAAACTAGCCTCAAATCAGGGAGAATCGGAGCTAACTGAATGTAACTAAAGTGGAACTGCAGTGGTAGGTGAAGAAGTGCACCCTTCTCTGGAAGTAGGTGAGAAGTGGGCGCCTTCCAGACTAGGAGGGATAAAACTATGAAGTAAGTGGCTCCCAGGTGCTAGAATAAGGTGGCTAAGGTGCTGGAGGCATCAACCTGGTGACTGGGATGCATGCAAAATGCATGCAAACCCTAATTGCATGCAAGATCCTAAAAAAGATGATGTGGATATCCGAACACCCCCCTCAAGCTAGACTATGATGTGCAAAAAATAATGTGGGGCCCTGGTAACTAAGACCAAAGGTCACCCCAATACAATAATCCAAAAAATGCTGAAAATAAACTAAGTGAGGAAAGAGGGAAAACCCAGTGGGAAGAAAGCCCCCCCTCAAGCTAAAGCATAATAATGGATCAATCTGTCTCCACCATGATGGAACTCACCCCCAACAGTGAATGGAGGTAAGAGAACTTCTTCTCAGTGAAGCTCTTGGTGAAGATGTCTGCAATTTGCTCATCAGTAGGGCAATATTGCAGAATGATGGTGTGGTCATGCACCAACTGTCATATGTAATGCATATGAATCTCAATGTGTTTGGTCCTCTGCCGCTGAACTGAATCTGTGGAGATCTTGATAGCACTTTGATTGTCACAAAATAGGACAGTCGAAGTAGTGCCACCAAAACCAAACTCGGAAAGAATACCCTGCAACCAAACTGCCTGAATGCAGGCATTGACTGCCCCTCGATACTCTGCCTCTGCTGAAGAAAGTGCAATGGATGCTTGATTTTTGCTGGACCAGAAAATAGCACCATGACCAATCATGAAAACATAACCAGAAGTGGACTTCCGATCAATGCTATCACCTGCCCAATCTGAATCAGTAAAACCAATGAAATCAAGCTCAGAATCTGCATTATAATGTATGCCAAACTGTTTCGTACCTTGCACATACTGCAAGATCCGCTTGGCTTCTCGGCAATGAATCTCATGTGGATGCTGCATATATCTTGACATGACACTCACGGCATATGAAATATCAGGCCTTGAGTGTGTCAAATAAAGTAGTGAACCAATCAACTGTCGATACATATTGCAATCTGCAAGCGGTGTAGAATCTCCCTCCTCAAGACTGATTCCTGAGAGGAATGGGAATGGGGCTGCCTTACATTCAGCCATATTAAACTTCAATAACAGGTCGGAAGCATATTTTTGCTGAGATATAGTGATCCCATCAAAATTTTGAGCTATCTCCAAGCCCAAAAAATGACTCAGCAAACCCAAATCGCTCATGTCAAAAGCTAGATTTAAGGCATTTTTTAGCTTGTTTATTGAAGTAAGAGTGCTACCAGTAATGAGAAGATCATCAACATAAAGTACAATAACCAACAAATTACCTTTAACTCGCTGAAGATACACATTCGGATCAGATTTTCACCTTTGGAAATTCTGAGAAAGAAGGAAGGAGTCCATCTTTGCATACCAAGCTCTTAGGGCCTGTTTTAAACCGTACAAAGATTTCTTCAATCTGCAAACTAATGATGGATCTGATGTGTATCCCTCTGGCTGCTGCATATATACCTCTTCAGCAAGGTCTCCATGTATAAATGCACTCTTCACATCCATGTGGTGCACTTCCCAGTGCTTGGATGCGAAAATAGCCAAAACAAGGCAGATGGAATCCATCTTTGCAACCGGTGCAAAGGTCTTAGTGTAGTCCACTCCTTGGACTTGGGAGAAACCTTTTGCCACCAACCTTGCTTTGTATTTGCTTATAGAGCCATCAGCAGCAAATTTCATGCGGTAGACCCATTTACACTTCACTAATTTTCTTCCAGGTGGAAGAGAAACTAGCTCCCATGTGTTGTTCTTTTGAAGAGAACTGTACTCTTCATCCATGGCACTTTTCCATCTCGGATCTCGGTGGGAAGAATAGTATGATGTGGGATCTAAACCAGCCATCAAATAAAAAATCGCAGGAATTAATGGATCATCAATATAAAGTGCCATACCTGCTTTTTGAAAGTCTGCTCTTGTTCGTCTCGGATCAACAGGATTTCCAAGGTTCGAACCAGCAGATTGGAGAGTGTTTTGGGCCCACTTTGGTAATTGTGGAGGATCATAATGGTCGGATTCCAAACCTGATATGTCATGATCATCATATGTTGTTGAAATATCAGAAATATCAGAACTCATACCTTCATTATCGCTGCACAGATCTTCTTGTGGTGAAGGCGGTGAATCGGCAGTCTCTTCCTCGACTAGTTGCAATTCTTGAAGCGGTTCTTCAAATTGCACACTGCGCTCTATGAATATATTTTTAGATCTTATATCCATGAGTTTATATGCTTTTGATTCTTCCCCATATCCTATCAGTATGCACTCGATGCTTTGTGGATCCAAAGCTCGTCTCTTCTTGGAAGGAATTCTAGCCCATGCAGTAGAGCCAAAAACTCTCAAATTTGACACATCCGGTTTGTGACCAAAGAATGCTTCGAAAGGAGTCATACCTTTCACGGATGAATGTGGAACACGGTTCTGTATGTATGAAGCAACATTGATTGCTTCAGCCCAAATATTTGCAGCCAAACCTTTTGATTCAATCATGCATGTAGCCATCTCTTTCAGTGACCGGTTTTTCCTTTCCGCTACACCATTCTGCTGGGGTGTGTAGGGAACTGTATGTTGGATCTGAATTTTGCTTTGGGCACAAAGTTGCAGCAACTCGGACTTAATATATTCTCCACTATTATCATATCTAAGAGCTTTGATCTTGCTCTCAGTGGCGGTCTCAACAGAAGCCTTAAAATCCTTGAATTTTCCAAGCACTTCTGACTTTTTTTTGAGAAAGAATACCCATGTAAAGCGGGAAAAATCATCAATAAATGTCAAAACATACCTTGAACCATTTAATTACATATGGGGCAGTGGACCACTGATATCAGAATGGATCAACCCCAAAATAGTAGAATATCTGCTAGCTTTGCCGCGGTCGAATCTGTGCTCGGGGTGCTTCCCAATGATGCAACCAGTGCATATTCCCTTCGAGGAACGGAGTTGTGGAAGACCATCTACCATGGATTTGTTTGATAGCAGCAGAAAATACTTATAATTAAGATGTCCAAATCATTCATGCCAAAGCCTACTAACCTCATTACCATGTGTGCGAAGAGCAGTGGGCTTTGCAAGCGGAATAAAGTGTGAAAACTCATAGCATTTTGCAGTGTGATTTGCCTTTCCGACTGCAACAAGTCTTCCACTTTTGATATCAGAAATTTCAATTGTATTAGGGCTGAATGTAACTTGATTCGGTTCACCAGTGTGTGTCATTTGATACACAGAAAGAAGATTTGAAGCCAAGGAAGGCACATAGAGAACATTCTGAAAGCTTCCATGATCTACATGAATCGTACCTTTGCCCTTTGAAGAAATTTTTGAGTCATCTCCCAAATGGATGGGGATGGAGATGTTTGGATCGAATGAGGAAAAAGAATCAATATTTGCAGCCATATGATTCGATGCACCTGAATCTATCAAGAGAGTAGTGGGCTTCGAAACAGTTGCCATGAGTGCTTGTCCTCTTTCATGATCATCATTCCTATCCTTCTTCCTTGCACCGTCAGGAAGGGTTATGTTGTTCTTTTCCAAAAGGAGGGCCATTTGATCTATAGTCTTCTTCATACATGAACTTTCAGGATGAAAGCCACGGTTACAATAAGTACATTTAGATTTTTGGTTACCTTCTTTGCCCTTTTGCTTGAACTTCGAACTGGATGGTGCATCCGTTTGTTTGCCTTTCTCTCTTTGCTTGTGAGGCTCGAATTTGGGCTTCTCCTTCTTTTTCTTTCCTTTACCATTCAGGATCTTGGGTCCTTGAACATATAGGGATGAATATTTGGAGCTTATGGACCCCATTTGAATCAACTTGTCATGCTCTTTTGTGACGGACTCAATGAAGGCATTCAAGGTAGGCATCTTCCAATTCGGGGTAGTTAGCCGACCGGAATTGAAAGTAGAGACAAATACTGAATAATCTTTACCAAGCTTGCTTAGAATGGAGAGGATCAATTGTTTGTCCTCTTTGATAACTCCACTGTTCTTCAACTGCAAGTTCAAGTTCTTGAATTTTGTGAAGAATTCATTGATGGTCTCGAAATTCTCAGGACTAAGGGCAATCAATTCATTCTCTAATTGAAAAGCCCTAAGCTCATCCTGCTTGCCAAATAGTGTTTCAAGTTGCTCCCATATAGCTTTTGGAGTCTTCAATCCGCTGAGATGGAAGTGAAGATCTTTGGAGATGGAGAGACAAAGAAGACCATAAGCTTCATCAAGCTTGTTGTAGTGTTTGGTTCTATCTGACAGATTGTTTGGCTCCAATTCAAGACCAAGAGTGACTCGGTAGTAACCTTTTGAACGTAATATGACCTCCATATCATCTTTCCAATCAAAATAATTGAATGGGGTGAGGATAGTCTTTGAAGAAGAGTATTCCATTGCTAGGAGCGAGTGCACATTGATGTAGAGGAGCTTGCATGCACAGTGTAGCGAATGCAATTGATGGAGACAATAAACCTGCAAATCACAATAAACCAAGAACAATGAGGTCGAACAATCCACCCTTTTAGAGTTGCATCACACTTGAGATTGGAGATCAAACAATGTTGAATGGGTCCAATGTATCAGATCCAGGAATTATGTGGAAACTCAAGCTTCTGGAGTGGTATTGGAAGTATTTTCAAGCTTTGCATGCACAGGAGCGAATGCCCTTGAGATATTTCATGCCAAAACTTTTTGCAATTTTTGAGCAATTCACTCAAATATTCTTGTAGAACCACCTGTAGAAAAGAGATCTTGTCCCTGCAATGGCTCTGATACCATGTAAAATTAGTCACAGTAGATCTAATGAACAAGTAAATCAATCACAACAGATGAACATAGAAAATATGGTGTAAAACTGTGCAAAACATGCAGCAGTGCTCAATATCCCAATAAGGGTGAATAATTACAATACAATCTGACAATGTGAGTGAGCAATTCGAATTTCCTAAGAAGGTCATTCGAATCACTGAATGGAGTAGCTTGACTCCAACTAGGAGTCCTCATCATCAATCGGTGGTGCTCATCAATGCACAAGAACCAGTCATCCAGGTGTCAATCTGAGTCTAACTGAGTGTAACAAGTGTAACTGAAGTGTGTAGCACTGATTAAGGGAAGGAGGCTCAGTGGGGGGTGCATGGGAGGCTAACTGAAGTCAGAACAAGTCATCTAGTCAATCTGGAGGTCCAACGGAAGTGAAACAGTCAGTCGGGAGTGAAACTAGCCTCAAATCAGGGAGAATCGGAGCTAACTGAATGTAACTGAAGTGGAACTACAGTGGTAGGTGAAGAAGGGCGCCCTTCTCTGGAAGTAGGTGAGAAGTGGGCACCTTCCAGACTAGGAGGGCTAAAACTATGAAGTAAGTGGCTCCCAGGTGCTAGAATAAGGTGGCTAAGGTGCTGGAGGCATCAACCTGGTGACTGGGATGCATGCAAAATGCATGCAAACCCTAGAATTTGCATGCAAACCCTAATTGCATGTAAGATCCTGAAAAATATGATGTGGATATCCGAACAACAATGTCGAAGAATTGAATCGATGCCACAACGATACAAAGTATCATTGATGATTTAAATAATACTTTGCATGGTGACGAATCTTACGACGGTCGTCGCAAGAAATTTGAGGAGTGAAGCATTGGGTTTGAAGATATAACAAGATATCTCCATACTAGGGGTCAGTCATACTGATGAGAAACAATGATTCATCCAGAAAGGAGTCATTGTGCTCAACTTCTACATCAAAATGGGGAAGTTCGCAAATAAGTTCGACAAACACCAAAGACTTTTTAGACTTGGCTTTCTCGAAAAGAAGATCGAATTCTTGCAGTATCACAATCCAGCGTGAATACTTGCCCCCAAGCACCTGACGTGTCAGTACGTGGTACATGGGGTTCGAGTCAGCAATGATAGTCGTGGTACGGAGCAAAATGTAGTGACGGAACTTCTGGATGGCAATGATTGCCGCGAAAGCAATTTTTTTGACATGTGAGTATCTAGTTTCAGTGTCAGCTAGACCCTTACTTGCATAGTATATCACATGTTCCTAGGTGTTTTGATCCTCCTGTACCAAAACCATGGCGATAGTGGTAGCAGAAGTGACGAGATATAGGATGTACTCTTGATAATAATTAGGTGGTTGGAGCATAGGGGCATGCATGATGGCATGTTTGATATTGTCGAAGGATTTTTGAGCTTGGTCATCCCAAATGAACGGGACATCCTTCTTGAGCAGTCTCATATAGCCCTGAGTCTTCTCCGCGAAATTACAAACAAAACGTCGTAAATAAGTCACCTTCCCTAGGAGACTTTGAAGTTCCGTAACATCAGTCGGAGGTGGTAGGTTCATGATGGCCTCCACCTTTAAGGGATCAATGCGAATCCCATCCTTCGAAACGATAAATCCTAAGAGGCATCCAGACTCAATGCAAAAGATACACTTATGAGGATTCAGACGGATATTGTACCGTTTGCATCTGAGGAAAATGGCTGTCAGATGATCAATGTGGAACTCGCGCTACTTTGAATGAGCAGGGAGATTGTCCATGTAGGGTTCCACAAAGTCCTTAATGTCACGGAAGGCGTACGACATAGCCCACTGAAACATGGCACCAACATTTTTAAGGCCAAATGGGAGCTTGCGATAAGCAAATGTACCCCATGGGAAGATGAAAGTCGTCTTATGTTGGTCGGTTGGGTTGATCTCAATTTGGTTGTAACCAGAAAAGCCATCCATGAATGAAAAGATGATGCTTCCGGCACAGTTGTCGATGATCTGGTCGATGAAGGGGGTTGGGTAGTTGTCTTTTGGACAAGCCCGATTAAGGTCCCGATAATCAACACAGACGCGAATGGTGCCCTACTTTTTGTTCACAGGAACGATGTTTGAGACCCAATCCATCAATGGGATAGGATAAATAAAGCCAACCTTTAAGAGCTTTTCAATTTCTGCCTTTATTGCCGCAGTCTTCCGGGGGTGTACCGGTTGCAACTTTTGATGTACAGGTTTGATGTTGGGATAGGTTTTTATTTCATGAGAAACAATTGCGGGGTCTATCCCAGGAGTCTCCTCATAGGACCAAGAAAACACGTCTCGAAATTGCTTGAACAAGGCCGTGCTAACATCGATTTCTTCAGGGGAACACTTGGCCTATGCGAAAGTGTTCCACTATACCAGGTTTCACCGAGATGTCTACTGGGGTGGTTGGCTCAAAGTTGGCCAAGTTTCCCTCCATGTCCGTAAGACATGTAAGAATGGGGGAACAAGGGGATGGGTTGTTGTAGATATTTCTCCCTACGGATAGGTAGAAACTCTCTTAGGATAAAGTAGGATGCACTGACTCTATGCTAAGACAAAAAGGAAACAAATGCTACCTTGAGTTCCTGAACTAATCCTCACAACAAGATTAAATTCATTCAGAAGAGATGAAAGAAGTAACTCACCTTCCAATTCGACGTTTGTCCCGCTTCTAGCTCTTGATCCCGAAGCTCCAATGTAGAACCTATTGAAATCAAACAAAGGACAAGCATGCAATCTTCCAAATACTTTGAAGCAAAGATTAAGTTCAAATCTAAAATAGATACATTTCATATCAAAGATTTATACAATACACATGAAATGGGAAAAACAAGACAAGTTATCTTATATTACAAACTTGAAGAGTGCTTACAAAGGTTGCTTGATATCCAAGCCAATCCTCCATCTCCAAGTGCTTCCTCTAGCTATCTCTGCAGAAGTCTTAATATCATAGGTTTGATGCCCCAAAAGTCCTCCCTTTGGCTCATGGAAGGCTTCTCTCTTATAGCACATGGGAAGGCTAACCAACAAGAGAGAAGTGTGGATCTATGGAGGGTTTAGTGGATCAGGCCAGCTAAACAAAGAAGGAGTTAGGATCGAACCAAAGGTGGTAATCCCAACAAAATCTCCTCGAAGGTTGAGATCCCAAATCCAAGGCAAAAAGGCTAATTTCGGACTACCGCGCCCCTACCACTGAGCATAACGTGGTAGTACCCCACCCCAGAGAAGGAGCAATGCACGGTAGTGCTGACTATTGTGCCCCTGTAGATGTGCAGGGAGTGGTAGTGCTTGCAAACAGGTCCAAGTTGGGTTGACAGATGGCAGAAAAAGTGTTTTCTTTCAGTGTTCAGTCAATGGTTTTCATTCTGGATGTTCAGATGATATTTAAGGGAAACTGTCATTTAGATCGCTAGTGCAAGGACGTGACACTAATACATAATGTGTAATATTGAGGTATAACATGGGTAGATATCCAACGAAAAGAGGGTATGAAATTTGTTCTCTATGTATTCCAAAGGAGGAAGAAAAGATGACCTATGATGGAGATCATCCCACAGACTGTCGTCAACATTCATTACTTCCATGATGGACTCGTCTAAATGAAAAGTCTGAAGTAAGAGCTCAGGTAGAGAGGACGTATGTCGTAGAGAACAAGATGGGGAGGCCATGGTTAAATGGTCCTCCAGAGCTGATTCGATAGCCTCATAAATGCGTTCAGCAGGTGTGTTGTGGCTTCATCCGGTACATGCCAGGCATTGTTTGAGTGAGATAAAATCTCAGTGGAGATCATGTTCACCGTAGCAACATGATTAGGGGGGTCCGCGGCTAGAAAAACGCCCATGAGAGATGAATCTTTCAAAAGGAAAACCCCTACACTCTCATTCTATTTTGACATCTATCCAATGGAAGGAACATGGTCACCAGGATGAGTAGTGGTGTCCGGTGTACAAAAATCTAACTAGTCGATAGTAACAATTCGTCCTTGGTGGGGGAATTGTACTAAGCAGAAGACTGAAGAGGCTACCGCCTGCATGGTATAAAACCAATTGCGATCGAGCAAGAGATTATAATCTAACGGGGCCGAAACCACTTCCACGTTAATGGTTACAGTCTTCCTGCCCAACTCAACTGCAAGAGCTTGTAAGAGCCCATGAGGTTGAAATCCATGCCCGTCGAATGCTTTCAACATGGTAGGAGAACGATTCAATTCAGGGGAGCCAATGGCTCTCCAACAGGCGATCGACATGACAGAAGTGGAGGCACCTTCATCTAGAAGAGTGCGATGGATAATCTTCCCAGCAATGTTCACAGAAACTAGGAATGCGAGTTGGTGTGAGAGTTTCGACTTAAAGTTGTCAAGTGGGAACATTATGGTATTCAAGGAATCCGGGTCGACTGCACCAATGGCTGCAAGGAGAGTTTTGCGTTGATTAGGACAATTCTGCAAAACTTCCAGGGTGGACATGGCGCAAGGATCTTGGGCCAAGTCCTCTACTATATTGTAATTTTGTGTCACTCGAGCATTAGGATTGAAAACAACTTTTCGAATCGTACTCTTGGGCGGACGCAATATCGAATCTAAGGAGGGTCTCTCGATGGTGAGAGAAGTCGATGGTACAGTGACATTAGTCAGAGAGTCGGAAGCTTTTTTAGTATTACTTCTGGCGGGTTCCTTCGAAGGGACCGGGTCGTAAGATCGCGAGCGAGTATTCAAATTGATCGTCTCGTTACGCAACATGAGAACATGCACGGTATTGGATGATTCCCCTTAGGCTAAGGGGGTTTGAGCAATCATCTGTTGGTTCTAAGCGGGAAATGGATTGTTGAGAACTGTAGGAGTTGGTTTACCCCTAAGAAACTTTTGAACTTCGTCTCTATGGGGACACTCCTTGGAGAAATGGTCTTCTCCACACAGTAAACAAGGATATTTCAGTTTCTATTTCTGCTTGGTATTGTCGGGAGTGCTCTATGGTTCCTGCTGGGTAGAAGACTTTTTGGATTTCTCCGTGTTCTTCTTTTTACCATTAAACTTCTGAGATAAAGCTGATTGAACATAATTCACCTCTTCAGTTACAACATGAGTGGTTGACGTGGTGGTGTTGTTTCCATCCTGAGCCGGGTTGGATGATCCAACAGTGCTAGTAGCAGGCTGGGTGTTAAGGGAACCAATAATCCCATTAGTTTGGGGTCCCTTATGTGGTTTTGTGGGATCGTTAATGTCCTAGGGTGTGTCAGGAAAAATATTGAACAGAGTGCCAGACTGAGTGTAGACCAGGTCTAACAGATGAGCACTCGCGATAGCTTGTTCTTCGGTGACAACACCTCACATGGAAACATCTTTTTCTATGGTGGGAATGAGCGATTTAGTAAACCAGTCTGCTAGGAGCTGATCTAGAATGGAAGCTTTAATGAGACTGCTGATGTATATGTAACTTCGGAATGTATTTCACATATATGTATATTGTATTCCTATAGAGATGTTATTATTCCTCTATACGGAAGTGGTTGTATTTTTATAGAGATGTTATTATTCCTCTATACGAAAGTGTCGTCATTTATATTGTAAGTGTCGTAACTTATACTTGATGGGTTATTAGACCACCTTGTTGGGGTCGGCCCTGTATAAGTCATGTGGGTCGAAGTGTTATTAGACCACCCTAGTGGGGGTCGGCCATGTGGGTCAAAGGGTTATTAGACCACCATATTGGGTGTCGGCCCAGTCAGCATTGTGTTATGTGGTTAAGTTAAGGCCGACCTATTAAAGGTTATTAGGCAAGTCAAGTCTAGTATAAATAGAGATCGGGAGATCCCTATTTCATCATTCATTCACACACTTATCTCATTCGGAAAGTGGCACACTTATGAGGAGGAGGCTCTACTGCTAGGAGAAGACTATATCTTGTATTCTGGTTGTATCATTGCTCTATCTATCTCTGAGGAAGTTATTGGGGTTTTTCACCTTTATGGTTTTCCCCAAGTAAACTTTGTGTCTCTTGTGTGCTTGCATTATTGTGTCCATGATTGATATGCTGTAGATTTGCTGTACATGTTGCTCTCTCAGTTAAGATCCTAGATCAGATTGAAGTAAATTCTGAAAATTTAACATGGTATCAGAGCTAGCCCGAAAGAAGGCATGATATGGCATGTATGACGATTGTTGCACTTATGATGCTAGGGCTTGATATAGAAAAAACCAGTCATCGTAGAACGTTTGCTATAAATCCATTTTGGTGAATATTTCAGATCTGAAACTTTTACAGGTCGAAGATAAGATCCCCATGTACCTTTTGTCCAAAGGAAAACTTCTAATTCGTTGTACTTTGTGATTTAGGATCTGTGCAATATAGGGTTTCTGCCTCTTCCAGATCTCAGTCATAAACAGGTGACCTTGGAAAAAAGGTAATAACTTGGGCTAGGAAGCTCCAAATGAAATTTAGTAAAATGTGACAAGTAGTACACAGACTGTACTATCTCAAGAAACATTTTCAGAGGCCGAAGTTGAACCCGTGACACGTGGCACGCCGTACAAGTTCGCTCTCCTATTTTATCCCATAAACAGGTCACATTGCGACACTTGGCATAACTCTCTCTCAGAAAATCCAATTGAGGTAAGGCATATCGAGATGTAAATATGGCAGGTTGAGCTATCTCAGGAAAATGTTTCAGAGCTTATGGATTGAAAGGTTCGGAGTTACACCATAAACAATCAGGTACATATTTCTGTCATAACATAATTAGTTTTGAGCACCTTCATTCATGGCTTCCGAAATTTAGGGTTTTGGAGAAAGTTGGAATTTTTGTAATCGAAGACTACAACTGAATGATACTCATAAAAATTGAAATTTAGAGACCAATATCAGAATTTTTGGTTGGGCAAAAAACCAGGTTTGATCAGACCCTAGTTCGGGACTTTGATCAGAAAAGTGGAAAATTAGGGCTTCTATAAAAATGGGAATTTTTTAAATCTGTGACCACGGCTGGAAGCTCCTCAGAAAAATAGAAGCTTAGAGATTTGGATCAAACCTTTTGATTGGGAAGAAGAGTGGGCTTCATCAAACCCCAGTTCAGGGTCGCGTCCAGTGAATCCAGAAGTTTCAAAGGCAAAATTGAGGAGTGAAACTTTGTAGTTTTCAAATTCTGAATATACCAGTTTGATCAGCTCATCAAGGCGCATATTTTTATCCTTTCGGAAGTTTGAAATTCAAAGTTTGAATTTTTGGGGTTTCTCTGACAAACCCTAATATAGCTCCAGATCTAGTTCCTGCAAATCAAGTGGATTGGTTTAATCCTAGAAGAGGATGGATTGGTCACTTGCATAAGTGAAGAAGTTCATGTTTCAAAGGGAGATGAGGCTAAGGCCTTACTTAAGAATATTACAAGCAATCTCGACAGGTATGACTCATCCAGGTATGTCTCGAGATTTGTTCATGATTAAGTTTATGATATGTTTGTCTTCATGTTATTACGGTTAGAACAATCTTGATTTTAGACTTGTCATATCACCTTAACAAAATTATGAATGCATGCATTAGGGTATTGACACTTATGATTGTACTAATGCATTATGGTGTTGTATGAGGTTTATGTTGTCCGCTAACATGAAAGGTACACCAAGAAAGACAAATCATGTTCTAGTTCAAGAACATATGTTCATGATGACATAAAGACAAATATTCATCCATTGTCATGGATCACTTAGAAAATCTACTTACGAGGTATGTATAACTTGGTTCTACAATGGATAACTTATGAGACATCCAGGTTACTAGCGTAAGTCATTGAAGAGAACCAGAAGACATTATGCAGGTATGTTAGACATAACTAGCTAGCATGCTAATCCAGGTATGTTTTTCCCATATCAAGCTAGAATCCTACCTTGTTTTAGGATCTTATATTGTTATGTTGTTGATAATGATTATTCATGAAGTCATAGGTTTGAATAGTCATGGTTGTATGCATATTATGTTTTTTACCATAATTGATGATATTACTAACCAGAAGAATCATGAAGGTATAGGTTTGAGTAATCACGGGTTTATGCATTGATGATTTAACTAATCAAAAGAGACCTATGGTCAAATAAGAATATGCATCAGTAAAAGAAGACTTCCCTAAAACCTTGAATACTAATGTTTATTATCTGTGAATGATCATAACTATACATGTTTAAGATTATTGTGTTTTGATAGTATTAAGATTATACTAATAAATGTGTGATTATGTATGAGACCTCAAGGATAACACAATGATGATAAAAATAAGCATGCATAGTGATTAAGGATGGATATAAGTTCAAGGACAAGTAATCCAGGAAGCAAAGATCAAGAGGGAGCACACTCCAGTTGTTCCTGCAAGAAAGCAAAGGAGCACACTTCAGTAGTTTCTGCAAGGATGCAGATATTCAGAGGGAGTTGACCACTTCTCACAATCCACATCAGAATGGAGTTGCAAATATTCAGAGGGAGTCCACCCAACAACCAAACAAAGATAAGTATTTGAATTGTCATTTCTTACATAATGTTATTCAATGATGTATATGCTTATGTTCCTAGAATTAGGTTTTGTATTATGCATATTAGAATAGTTGCATTGATGAATAGTATACTACTAATATACATGGGTGAGTGGCCTATGGCACTGTACAACATTCCATTTCTACTTATCTAGAATAAAACCTCTTTGCTGACATGTTGGGAGTTGTGCACACTCTTAACAATGTTTTGGTAGAGATTGGAAGGCATCTAGAAAGTTACAGGATATGGATAAATGTTGTATTGAAGCATTGGCTAAAATAATTGCATGACTGTATGACATATTTCTTTATGTGTAAGAATTTGTTCTGAAAACTATGAGATGTTTTCTAATCATGCAATTTAACTTGTTGTGTAGGAAAGATCATATACCATCACCTACAAAAGAAGGACTACAACATTTGTTCAAGCAACAAAGTTATCTATTGAAAATATTGAAGATATTGAAGTTCCCAGGATCTAGGAAGAATGCCATGATCGAGGAATACCAGTCGATCATGAAGATGTTTGGGATGCAGTCCCAAGACCTGAAGGGGAGTCTATAGTGACTTCCAAGAGGATCTACAAGATCAAGCATGCTGCAGGTGGTAGCACAGAGACTTTTGCTCCTGTAGCCAGATACACTTCCATTAGATCCATACTTGCTCTGGCTGCAGTGATGAAATGGAAGATACACCAGATGGATTTCAAGACAGCTTTCTTGAATGGTGTAGTTGAAGAAGAAGTGTATGTGGAGCAGCCACTTAGCTCTGAGACACATGACAGGGAGCCATCTACGTGCAAAACTCGTAATGGTAGGATAGACAGCTTTCTATCCAGTTTGGGCTTTACCAAGAGTAAAGCGGATTCCAACCTTTACTATAAGGTTGAGGAAGGAAATCCAGTGATACTACTTTTGTATGTGGATGACCTGTTTGTTATAGGTGAGGATAGATTGATTGCCGACATGTAGCGGAAGCTTGCTGCCAAGTTAGATATGAAGAACTTGGGTATAATGCACTACTTTCTTCGTATGGAGGTGTGGTAGAGTGCAAATGGAATCTTCCTTGGACAAGGGAAGTATATAGTAGAGATCCTTAAGAGGTTCGGGATGATGGACTGCGAGGCTATGGCATCGAACCTAAAGCTTCTGTTTGATGCTTCATCTGAACCGGTTGATGTCACTATGTATCGTCAGATGATTGGGTCCTTGATGTACCTGATGAACACGAGACCAGATATTTGCTTTGCGGTGAACACATTGAGCCAGTTCCTGACAAATCCGAGGAGTGTTCACCTGGTTGCTGTAAAGCATATTCTGAGGTACCTGAAGGGTACAGTTGATTATGGGCTCAAATATGATGCGAATCAAAAGTTTAACCTGCAGGTTTATGTTGATTCAGATTGGGCTAGCAGTGCTGCAGATAGGAAGAGCACATATGGGTGCTGCTTCAGTATGGGATCAGGTGTGATCTCTTGGTTTAGCAGGAAGCAGTCCTGTGTAGCACTGAGTACATCTGAGGCAGAGTATGTTGCAGCCTGTTCAGCTAGTTGTGAGGCATTATGGCTTCGGAAGCTACTGTCTGAGTTATTTGATCTCCCGTTGGATATGGTGCAGAGAGGAGCTGTGAAGCTCCTGTACATTGCGACGGACGAGCAGATTGCAGAAGTGCTGATGAAGCCACTAGCCAGGGTGAAGTTCGAGTACTTCAGGGAGAGGCTTGGTGTTCTTCAAATTGATGACACTTCGAAGAAGAAGTGATGGACACATTTGCAGAATCCATTCCAAGCATGTTGGAAGGAGGATCCTTCACATGGCTATGGATATAAGCGCTGGATGATGAGAATCAGGACGATGCTCCAGTTACTGCTCTGTATATGCATCAGGAGGATGCTGGATATGATCAGTTGGATCATTTGTATATGTTTTGTATATGCATCATGTTGGATGCTTGGACCATGTATCTATATATGTATCAGGTGGATACATTGTATGATTAGGTAGATCATGTATGTTGATATGTATCATGTATGATCAGGTGGATCATGTATTTGTATTTATATCAGATGGATACATTGTATGATCAGGTGGATCATGTATGATGATATGTATCAGGTAGATACTTGGTATGCATCAGGTAGATGCATTGTATGATCAAGATGATCATGGATGACGAGCTTCAGGATGTTGCTCCAGATGACATGCAGCAGGATGTTGCAGTGATGATGATCAGGATGATGTATGGTGAGTATCAGGTTGATACTCTGTGGCCGTGGACAGGTTGTGCAGATAAGCATATAATAGCGCCCTGGGAGGTTTGAAGATTCTCTTGCTAGGTTTTTCCGCTGGCATATAATAGCTCCCTAGGAGATTTGGCAAACGCTCTTTCAAGGTTTTGCTTTGGGAGGACATATAATAGCACCCTGGGAGATCTGCAGATAGTCTTGCAAGGTTTTTCCATTGGCATATAATATCTCCCTGGGATATCTGGGAGATGCTCTTTCGAGCTTTTGTCCTATGGCATATAATAGCGCCCTGGGAGATTCGATAGGTTGAGCTGTGTGCTCGTAATAAGTCCTGGGATGCTCTTGCAAGGTTTTTCCATGACCACATGTAATATCGCCCTAGGAGATCCGATAGGTTGAGATGTGTTCCCGTAATAAGTCCTGGGATGCTCTTGCAAGGTTTTGTGGTGACCACATATAATAGCGCCCTAGGAGATCCGATAGGTTGAGCTGTGTGCTCGTAATCAGTCCTGGGATTCTCTTTCGAGGTTTTGTGGTAGGGTCACATGTAATAGCTCCCTAGGAGATCTGATAGGTTGGGCTGTGTGCCCGTAATAAGTCCTAGGATGCTCTTGCAAGGTTTTGTGACGCACGTAATAAGTCCTGAGGATTCCACAGTATGGCCAGTGATGATGAAGACCTGGAGGTGGTGGGCATACATCCAATATGAAAAAGGACTGGCTCTGTAGAACTTCCTATGACAAGTAGATTTAGAGATTGATTGAGATAGCAGCAGCAGTGACGATGATGATGACTCGATGACGATTATCCAGTGACGATGATCCAGAGAAGATGACTTGTGTTAGAAGACCTGTGTCGAGAAATACCTTCCTAGTTAAGAGCGAGTGTTGATGTATATGTAACTTCGGAATGTATTTCACATATATGTATATTGTATTCCTATAGATATGTTATTATTCCTCTATACGAAAGTGGTTGTATTCCTATAGAGATGTTATTATTCCTCTATACCGAAGTGTCGTCATTTACATTGTAAGTGTCGTAACTTATACTTGATGGGTTATTAGACCACCTTGTTGGGGTCGGCCCTGTATAAGTCATGTGGGTCGAAGGGTTATTAGACCACCCTAGTGGGGGTCGTCCATGTGGGTCAAAGGGTTATTAGACCACCATATTGGGTGTCGGCCTAGTCAGCATTGTGTTATGTGGTTAAGTTAAGGCCGACCTAGTAAAGGTTATTAGGTAAGTCAAGTCTAGTATAAATAGAGATCTCCCAATCTCTGTTTCATCATTCATTCACACACTTCTCTCATTCGGAAAGTGGTGCACTTATGAGGAGGAGGCTCTACTGCTAGGAGAAGACTATCTCTTGTAGTCTGGTTGTATCATTACTCTATCTATCTCTGAGGAAGTTATTGGGGTTTTTCACCTTTATGGTTTTCCCCAAGTAAACTCTGTGTCTCTTGTGTGCTTGCATTATTGTGTCCATGATTGATATGCTGTAGATTTGTTGTACATGTTGTTCTCTCAGTTAAGATCCTAGATCAGATTGAAGTAAATTCTAAAAATTTAACAGAGACGTCGTCTCCTTCGCCACTCGTGGATATGGTCCGAAATGTGAGTGGCGGTATTATGACGGAGTGAGGTTAAAAGCTCAGTACCAGTCTCATACCATATAGGAAGCTGGAAATGCGTCAAAAAGTTCATAGCAAGAGATCCAAAATAAGGAAAAGAGTGTGGTGGCAACTCAATGTACCACTTGTAAGCCGAACCAGTGAGAGTCCTTTAAAACAATCTAAGATGAATTGAATCGTCCATTAAGGAATTAGATGAACACAATAAGTGGTATGTCATCACGTGGTTCTTGGGGTCTTCACCCGGCTTGCCATCAAACTTGGGGATATCAGACGGAAGTTTTACCGGAATCGGTGGCCAATTAGATCCATGGTAAATAGGGTCATTGGTTAAACGGGAAAGGTTAGGTAGGTCCAAAGTAGCTAGAAAGGGAAACTGTGGATTAGGCTGCGCGTATTGATAATACAGATAAGGTGTGTAAGGACCAAACTGACCATAAGGTGTACTAGGATGAAGTTGACCGTAGGGGGGTGTGCCTCCAAGACCGTAAGGAGGTCCGCCACCATAAGGTGGTCCATTCCAATAAGGTGGGGGTCCACCTCCACCACCGGGAGGGGGTGGAGGTTCACTGCCACCACCGGGAGGAGGTGGGGGTTCATAACCATAATAAGGTGGCCTACCACTGCCTTTGCCTGGAGGAGGTGGTGGACCACTTCCACCGCCAGAAGGATGGGGCCCCCACCGCCTCCACTGCCGGAAGGATGGGGATCTCCACCACCACCGCCACCACCATAGTAATTAGGTCCTCCACCGCCTCCACCTGTAGGGTGTGGTGGACCACCGCCGCCACCCGAAGGGAAATGTCCTCCTCCACCATGATAGGGTGGTCCCCCACCGCCCCCGCCTGGAGGGGGTGGTGGACCATTCCCTCCACCGCCCGGGGGGTGGGGGATGTTGTAGGTAAAATGAGGTGGACCTCCACCAACGTTAGGTGGGGTCCCGCCACCTCCAGCAGTAGGTGGGGGAGGATCGATCGGGGGTGGTGGTACTTGAGGGATAGTTGGTTGGGGTCCGTGTTGCAACACAGGTTTTTTCCCCCATAGAGTGTATGGATTCCTGGGATAAGGTATCCCGTATGGTGCGTTTCCAGGATTAGGTTGGCCCGGCACAGAGTTAACGGAACCTAGATATGCTTGACTCTATGAGGGTTGAGCTACATTTAACGGCCCCCCAATATGAGATAATCCCGTGGTGGATGGTCTAGCTGGTTGGGACGGTCCAACAGAAGGCCCGTTGGGGTTCCCACTGCCTATGTTCTGGTTAGGAAACGGGGGTTGCCCCCCAGCCACAACAGGCTGACCACTAGTTGAAGGGTGAACCAACGTAGGTTGTTGACTAGCTACCATAGTAATAACATTACCAATAAGGTAACTAGGGGGAACGGAGTACCCCCCCCTCAAATTTTGAGGTGGGGGAGGAACTGGTAAAGTAACCGTGGTAGTGACAGGTGTGTGGGACTGTTGTCCTTCCACCGGTTGGTTCACTTGAGGTGTGGGACTGGACTCTTGCGAGGGTTGACCAGTCTCATTAGTGGTCACGTGGTGGGGTGATCTGAAAGATATCGGATGAACTGGGATGGTTCCGTCGTCAAGTCTTATTTGGAAATGATGATTATGGAACTCTTCAGAGTGTCACTCGAGACTTTGTCTTCGAAGCTCATCTCCTTTGACACGTAACTGTTCCAAACGTTCATGGATGGGGCCAAAAATATTGGTAGGGTCAAGCCTATAGTAAGGCCTAGAGAACTCTGGATTACTCCAATTAGGTGGGGATGAGATGGCAAAATGATCCACTGGGTGGTCTGTAGAATATGTCCAGTAAGCTGCTAAAGGACCAACAACTGTTGTAGGGTCATCCTGGGGTCATTTTATCCATTCCAACAATCCAGGTTCTCCCGGGATGACGGGAGGAAGGTCATGTGAAGTGGGGATTTGTGCTCCTTCATCCTGCGTGGGATGAGAAGCAGGTGAATCTGGAGGAGTTTGTGGAAACAAAAGTCCTCCAACATTCAAAGTGGGGTTCCCTACTTCAGTAACTATGACCGCGTTACGCTAATCCATTCTTGCCCTCGAAATAACCTCCGGATTAAGGGAAAATTCAGGTGGCAAGTTCAAGATCCTACGGGACCTTCTCCAGGGAAAATCCACCAGAGTATCAGAAAAATTAGCCAAAAAAGGCCGAAACAGTGTCTCTCTCTCCTAAGGCTATGCTAAAAGAAAAGCAATCCAAGAAAAACCTACTCAAACTAAGGCAACAAGCAAACTTACGTGACAGAGTGGATTCAAAAGTCTGGAACCTCACGGGATTATCAAGGCATCGCAAACCACGATATACTGCAGGGTCCAACAATATGACGCGATAAGGAGGATTGTGATCGTACCCTTGCCTGCATACCCGATTACATGGACAGTACGTGCGTGCTAATCTCCCAGAGTGTTGTTCTTGGTGTATTGCTTTTCCAAGACGGCCAAATCATTAACTCAGTTGGTTTCAGGAATCCTAAGGGTGCTCCCGATATACGCAAGGTACGTGGGAGTTCAAATCCGTAATGGTACTGTCTAATGCATAGCCGTTGGCATGAGACCTTCCGATATACGTGTCGAGTACATGATACACCCTTCGATATACGCCAAGTACAGATTATGGTACTTGGTGGGTACGTGAAGGAGCTCGATATACCGATGTACATGGAAGACTACAATACCCCCGGACTACAGTGCTAGAAAACAACGACAACTGCCACGCTTAACAACGTCGGAACACGTCTCTAACTTACACACAAGTTGCTAAAAATTTTACTTAGTTCTACCGTTAATTTTATCTTGGATGGTTAGGTGAATGCATGAGGTGAGTACATAATCGGAAACATAATGCAAGCCCTAGCTACATGCACGAAATATTCTTTTCTTTCGATGAATTCTACCTATGGTAAGTAGAAAGATTTTTCTTTCCAATGGTATTGCCAAACAAGCTCAATGCAACACAATCTCAATTCAAACAAATTTGACAATGAAAGTATTCTTTTCCTTTTCAACGAAACACAAAAGTACACAACACTGTTATCCAAATCAAAGCATTTTTCTTTTCTTTTCTTTTGCTTTTCAAATCAAAACACTACTAAGTAATGAAATGAGAGGATTCTAAAATAGAATATGCAAGCTTTTCACTTTCTCTTTTCAATGATCTAAAGGAAACAAAAATAAAAAAATGCATCTATCTTTCCCTAGCATGGAAACAATTTTGCAAAAAATTGAAGCGTACTATGAGTTCTTCAAGAAAATGATTGATTTATAATTCGAGAAAAACACAGTAGATGATACATTCATTCAACTTTTCCAAAATACAAATGAGACTTTTCCAATGCACAACAATCTTTCTTCAATAATTTTTCGAGGAACAATGGGAAAGAAGCACTTTTAAATCTTTCAATGGATGCATCAAAGAATAAACTTGATAACAACTTTGCTTTCAAATTTAAATGACTGAAAAGAAAACACTACTTACAGCACTCATGGACTCAGAAAACTCAAGAAAAGACAAGCACTCAACCAAGCTAAAAGACACGCTAAACTCAAAATCAAGCAGCAGCGAGCAAACTAAGCAAGCAAAGCTCAAAACAAATGTAAATGAGGTCTCGAAGGTGATCCAATGCAATGATTAGATCAGGGATGGAAGGAAGGGAAAGCAAGAGTAAGTGGATGAAGGTGGGGGAGATAAAAGTATCCACCACTACTGACTTCAAACTTGTCCAAAGCAGAACCCAAAGTCAATCCAAATGAAACCAAACTCTCAACACACAAATCAAAATGGGATCTCTGGCTAAATGTTGCAGCACAAAGGGAGTTCATACATCAAAACAAGGCTCAGACTGTCAAACAAGAGGATGGAGGCCTGTATGCTAAGTCTCGACAAATAGGTGCACTCTGTCTTTGCAGACAGTGAGACATCGCAGGTTACTTACACGAGAGGTGCGACGGTGTCGCAGTTCACCAATTCACAAACTGCGATGAGTAAGCAACAGACAAAGGATAGAGACTCAGAAAAACACAGTGTCGCTCTGTTTCAACTTCCCAGGTGCGACAGGCGAGTTCTGGATTCAAAAATGAATCAGATCTCTCAATAATGAACCACAAACAGACTTGGAACTGATTTGTATAAACTCAGAGGAAGAATATCAGAACCTTCAATGTGAAGATCTGAAAGTAAATGGAAAAAATGATAAATAGGCTTGTGTGATGTAATCTACTGAAACTGACTTCCAATTGAATGACTACTAAATGAAACAAAAACTACTCCCCAGTATGGTCACCAAATTTGTTACCGGACAATCCACTCGACCGGAGGCGAGCCAGATCTCCCTAGCTCAATGCGAGTCTAGAACAAATAGAACAAACTACAAACACATTTCCTAGATCTACTTAAGGACCAAGTACTAGATGTCTTACCTCTTTGATTCTCTATCCTTTCTCCCAAATGTTGCTCCACGTCCTGCGGTCATCAAATCTAAGCTGCTAGACCTGTCAAGACACAGAAAAGAGAAACGAGTAAAGAGCATCTATACAATAAGCAATCTATGTAAACAGTTAAGCAGGTAAACAACACAACATCATTACACATAAGAACGATATTGGTGGAAAGCATTTGTATTATTGCAAATAGAGGAGTACATGATAGAGATATAGGACTACAACCAGAGACTTAACGTAGCATCCCTTCTCCGAACAAGCCAATTGCCATATCCTTCCAAGGAAGCATGAGTTCTTCAAGAGGTGAATGAAGGTCTTGGGAGAAATTTCACTAGCATGTAGATACTATAGCCTTCCTCCAAGGTAGATTTCACCAACGTATGGATACCTTATTCTTCCTCCCTTTGGTATGGGAATGAGCCTCACTTATATAGGACTAAATGGATAGGTTTTGGATAGGATAGGTTGAGGAAATGTAGGAGAGAGATAGGGGATCTTCCCAATGAGTTAGGGGTCGAGTACCAGCTCTCCAAGAGATCAGGGATAAGCCCCCAAATGGGCAAGCTTCGAGAAAGATCTCGAATAAGGCTATTTTTGTACATTAACAAACCTCGTCACACCCTATAGTGGTGAAACCTATGACGCCGCATGTTGCTAGTGTGCAATCTGCGACGACCCTTCAGAACCTAGCAAAAATGGGTACAAACCCTCCCAGGATGATTATTAGTCCAAGTGCCTTCAGGGGTGTATACACTGAATCTGGTGATGAGTATATTTTGGGTGTAACATTTACACAATGGTCAAGATGACAACATTATCACAAAGGTCATGATGACAACACTTGTTCATAATAATGGTACTTTCAATGGTCATGATGATGACACTAGGTCATGGCGACGACACTTGCAACACTTGCGACACTTGCACAAGGGTGACGACATTTTGGTGTAACAGAGTGCCCCCCAAAGCATGAAGCTGATGGAATGAGACAGGTGAAATTCTTTGTAATAAGAAAAATGGCAAGGACTTGTTGGTTGGAAGGAGTTGCTGCAGAGATGACCTAAGATCCACAAGTCTCATACAACACAAAACATGGCTGCCGACCAATACATTGCAGATCCATGATAGTAAAGACCGACTGAACACAATCATGGCTACTACACACAATCGTAGATCCATGATGAGATGATAACATAGCCACGACCAATACAAAAGTGGATCCATGTAATATGACTCAATACAAACTCCATCGCAACCTAGGTAAAACATGACTCCCCAGGGTCTTCAAGTTGAACCCGCAATGATACGAATCTATCCATGTGATTACAAATGTCTTGACGTTGAACATTGTAGAAACCACTTGATTACCGGTCATTAATGTATACCGTTAACAAGTGCGAGGGAGATCACCATTAATGTCAATGATTCCCAAGGTATCACAGTACATATCATCAAGCGTGAATAAATGAGTTGAAGTCGAACACAAGATGAAATCTTTCAATCAAGAGTCAATGATGTAAACTCATGTTGAAAGCGAGGTAACCTGCCATTGAGGCATGCAAGGCCAAGGTACTTGATTGGTTTCTAAGTTCATTCCTCGGATGATGATTTGAAGTCGACAAGGATGAACCCGTCGAAGGAGGGCCATGATGAATCCCCCATCAATCGACATGAAACACGAAAAAAGATGTGTAGAGTAGATCGGATGGTACAGTAATGTGCAAGACTCACTCAAGGTAAACCAACATGATTGAAGGTATACTGACTGCAGATGATGAGTAATGAAACATCTCTTGAACATGGGCATGGCATGACTTGGCAGTACTGACATGACGAGAATGATACCAACCCCTAATGCAACTGATGGTGGAAGTATTCTTTGGCTGACCCAAAGGAGTGGCGTGACTCATGTAATTGACAAGACTCAAGGACAAACAGATTACCCAAGTACTTAATGCAAATGCAAACGAGTGCCATGTTCAAGAGTGACTATGTACTGCCGTAATTAAGATGTAACACAAAATCTTCCCTTTTTCCCATCATGATTGATGAGTGTCTCATGTGTTTTTAATGAGCTTGATGAGGGTAACTAGATGCTCGGTATAGCTCATCTCATAGATGAGTCCAATCCCAAATGTTTCACGAACCTAGGAAAGGAGGGGTTCGTCCCATAATGGGCCCTTCAATGTTTAAAATTTAATGAGTCCAGAGAAGGAAAACTCGGCGTCATTTCATGTTTAGAGAGTCTGAAAAGAACTAAAGGAGACTCCAATGGTCCTTTTTCGTAAAGTTAGCCTCGTCGCCCGAAAAAGGGTAAAACAACGCGGGAGAGGACTCTTCCAGCCATGATTGGTTGGAGTATTTATTTTTCGTAAATAGTGCTTCCTGGTCCGAAAAAGGGGTAAAATATCACCAGAAAGATGATCATTCAAATGCTTTTACAAGCGTGAAAGCATCAAGTTCACTTGGCAATATTTTCCGATTTAGGGAGTCTGAAAAGAGCTTAAAAGGACTCCATGAACAACTTTGTCATGGTTGATGACCGAGTACGAAAAAGGAAAAGTAAACTCGGCACAGTTCCTTTTCCGTAAATAGTCTAGCGAGGATGGATAAAGTGATAAACCTATACTCGTTAGACACACCTTTTTACTCAAATTTTTAACGAGCACAATAATGGTATCAAAAGCACTCGGAATCTTTTTCATATTTGAACTAGAGCATGAAAAAAGTTAAAAGTAAGCTCAAACCACTTTTCATGTTTCAACCAAAGCACAAAAAAGTGAAAAAGTAAGCTCAAATGCTATCTTACTATTTTTAACGAGCTCGAAGATAGGTTGGAAGAATGCTCATGATGTCTGCTTCATTTTTTAACGAGCTTGTAATAGAAAATGAACTATGCTCGGGATAATTTACATGGTTTAATGAGCTCGAAACCTAAAAAGGGAAAGTATGCTCGAAAATGTTCCCAATGGTGGATTTCTTCCCAACATGGCATCCAGAGGTTGGTGTGTGCCCCCAGCATGATTGCAAGAAGTAAGTGACTTAGCTCCAACGTGGTGTGGAGAGGCGATCGAGTTGACTTCAACGTAACTTCCAGAGGTTGAAGACATGCCCCCAAGCTTCATTTCATCCACCTAAGGCATAGGCAGGTGAAAAGAAGGTTCAGGTACTAAGTCTACGAGGAGACTCGACTCAAAGGGAAAGGATTTGTTTCATTTTTTAGTGAGCTTGACACAAGATTGGAACTCTACTCGCGGGAACCTATTTCATTTTTTAACGAGCTTGACATAGAAAGGGAACTATGCTCATATGTTAAGGCCCATTGATAGGTTCCTTCCCAACATGATGCCCAGAGATTGGTAAATGCCCCCAGCATGATTGCTAGTGGCTTAACATGGTGGTGTTCCTTCAACATGATTGTTGATGGTACGACATGTGGCATGCCCCCCAAGCTTCATTTCGTCTGAAAATGCTGCTTGCTAACCCAACTACCAACCTGGCTACTAATAAAATGTTCACCAATGGGGGGAAAACGAGAAACAGATGAAATGAAGGTTCAAGTTCTAACTCTAGCGAGAGACTCGAACCGATGGGAGGGAGATCTATTTCATTTTTACACAAGATTGAAATAGACAATAACTATGCTTGAGGGGGGCCATCTTATTTTTTAACGAGCTTGAAATGGAATAAAACTATGCTCGAGTGGATGGTTTTATTTTTATTTAAGCTTGAAACCAAAGGTAAACTATGCTTAGAGGGCTCTATTTCATTTTTTAACGAGCTTGAGATAGAATAAAATTGTGCTCTAATGGATTGGTTTCATTTTTATGCAAGCTTGAAACCAAAGGTAAACTATGCTAGGGGGGTTGGTTTCATTTTTTAACGAGCTTGAAACAGAACATAAACTATGCTCATAGGAACCTATTTCATTTTTTAACGAGCTTGACATAGAACAGGAACTATGCTCATATGAAATGGTTTCATTTTTATGCAAGCTTGAAATCAAAGAGAAACTTTGCTTGAAGGTTGGTTTCATTTTTTAACGAGCTTGAAACAAAACATAAACTATGCTCGTGCCCCCATCCTTAGGGGGAAGAAACCACTCAAACATGTGGAACATTCAGGGAAGTCTGATGACTAGGAGTCATATGATGAGTGGGTTTCATGAAGGAAAGCTGATCAATGGTCACAATATTCCCATGGTGAGGAAAATACATCACTCGAAAGAGCGTGGACACTACAACTTTCATAGCATAGACAAAATCACGTCCAAGGAGCATATTAAAATTTAAAGGACCTTGGACAACCATGACATCAACATAAACAGTTTTACCTCTCAACGTGACAGGTAACTGCGAGAGAATCCCTAAAGGTCTGGTAGGCCTTCTATTAAAAGCCAAAATCTGGCCAGTTACTGGCACAAGCTAAGGAGAACCTATAGCTTGCCATGCAGTTGAGGATAAAATACTAACAGAAGTTCCCTCATCAACTATCGTACGAAATATTTCTTTATCGGAAACTCCTGCAGATATTTGAAAAGGAATACTCGAAGGAAGACGAGATTCTGTTAGACCATTCCAATCAAAGGAAATGACCTCAGTACTTGGAGGGGGTCCTGTAGAAATGGACAGGGTTTCCCCTTGCCTAGGACATTCTGAACTGACTAGGAAAACATCAGCGGTTTTCAATTCACTCTCACTTGGAAGATAAGAATGAGACGAAGATTGTGTCATGGTGACTGCTTCAGTCTAGACTTTCTCCAATAAAAGGGCGGGATCGAGTGGAGATGACAGCGACTCAATCACTTCACTCTCGGAAGGAAGAGTGGCATCAATTATAGATGAAACTGAATTGATCACTTGGTCAACCAGCGGGGGATCGAGGGACAACTTACTATCGCTTGTTGGAAGCACCTGTTGAGAACTAGTAATATCTTCCAACCACCGTGAAGCTTCATCCATGCTTGGACAAATGTAAGTATGATGCAAACCCTTGCATATCCAGCAAGGGTCTGCAGCTCTACCCTTTCGACCCGTCACCAATGGGTCACTGGTCGAGGGAGTATCATCAACATGATGGTCAGAGGTTGATTATGCAAGCAGTTTGGGTTTTTTAGACCACACTTCTGACACACGGGAAAGACCAGGACAATTCTTGAGAAGGTGATCACCCTTGCAAAGTTTGCAAGGGAACTTTGGCTTACGAGGTGTTTTCATAGAATGAGTGCCATCAGAGGCAGATGGTTGATGCTTGGTCTCTTTCTTATCTTTCTTCTTTTTAATCTTCCCTTTCTTCTTGTTCACATCAGCCTTCTTACCAACATCAGAGTTTTATGTAGGAGAAGAGGAAGATATGGAAGCCGATTCAACTTTCGACGAAGAAGGAGAAGGGTCATCATGAGATTGATGCTCATGTGGTGAAGGACCTAGGTCCGACATGATTGGTGCACTTGGCATAACCGGATTGGAGAATAACCATACTAGTAATCCTATCGTCAATCCAGGAAGACTCAACGTAGCCATAAAGGGAGGACTAACAGTTCCACAAGGGGGAATAAAAATGGCATACCTTGGAAAGGGGTGCCTTGGTTGGTAGTCCCGGAAGAATATTCCATATCTAAACTTCCTAAGAGTCTCTAAAGGACCACACAAGACAAACACTACTCAAGTCTAAAAGCAACAAGCAAACTGTGTGAATAGGAGTGGATTCAAAGTCTGGAACCTCACGGGATTATCAAGGCATCGCAAACCGCTATATACTGCAGGGTCCAACAATATGATGTGAAAAGGAGGATTGGGACCGTACCCTTTCCTGCATACCCAATTACCTGGATAGTACGTGTGTGCTAATCTCCTCGAGTTTTGTTCTCGGTGTATTGCTTTGCCAAGACGGCCAAATGGTTAACTCAGTTGGTTTCAGGAATCCTAGTGGTGTCTCCCGATATACGCAAGGTACGTGGGAGCTCAAATCCGTAGTGGTGTTGTCTAATGCACAGCCGTTGGCATGAGACCTTCTGATATACATGTCGAGTACGTGATACACCCTTCGATATACGCCAAGTATGGATTATGGTACTTGGTGGGTACGTGAAGGAGCTCGATATACCGATGTACGTGGAAGATTACAATACCCCCCCACTACAGTGCTGGAAAATAACGACAGCTGCCACGCTTAACGACACCGGAACACGTCTCTAACTTACACACAAGTTGCTAAATGATTTTAACCTAAGCTAGCATTAATTTTATCTTGTACGGTTAGGTGGATGCATGAGGTGAGTACATAAATGTAAACATAATGCAATCCTCAACTACATGATAATGCACATTTTCCTTTCCTTTTCAATGAAAACTACTTAAGGTAAGGAGAGATTTTTCTTTCTTTCAAACCAAAAGTACTTAAGTAGTAGCGAAAAGAAGAATTCCTTCCTAGAGTGAAATAATTCTAACTTTCTGCAATAATCAGCCAAAAAGCGTAAAGAAAATGAAAGATGCTGCTAATCTTAACAATGTATAAGACAAGATAATGAAGCACTTTCAATTTTCAAATGCATGTAACAAAAATGGAATTTGATAACTAAACGCTTTTCATATTTATATACAGAAAGCGAGAGGATATCTACAACACTCTAATTTTTCAGAAATTCCCAAAGAAAAATGGCAAGCACCCAAACAACTCAAAGGCACTCAAGAGAGGCTCAAAATCTACCAAATGCAATAATTATAACTCATTTCCTATCTTTTTACACTTGAAAAAGACACATCTAAGCTATGGAAAGAAGGATTCCACAAACGTTTCCAATCAAATGCAAGACAAAGATAAGCACTTAACAATCTTATCTAACTCAAATGCACACAAATCTGAAACAAGCCTTTCTTCTTCTTATGATGATAAGACCAAGAATATCAAATGATCAAAATAAAGTAAGAAGAATATTTACGTTTTCCAAATTCATGAATATAGCAAAAGAGTGACAAAATCAAGCTTTTCTTTGAACTAAAGTGGAGACAAAGAATCAATCTTCCCCAAAAATGATTGAATAGCTCAGCATGTAAGGGAAACAAGATGCATAACGCAAGAAAGAGAGGCTCAAAAAGACATGGACATCCCACACTCTTCAAGTCTTTAAAACAAGCCAATCACGCCAAACCAAAAAATGATCTCAAAACCTTGAGATGGTTCAAAACGACTGAAGAATGCACGATTCATGGCCCCCCCGACCATGAGGGGGAATGTTTTTTCAAAAATAGAACCCGTTTCGCTCAAAAATGCAAGCAAAACACTAGTTTTTACTCAAGGGGCCAAACATGAATCCAAAACTCAAAAGACCCAAAAACCAATACAAACAAGCCAAACAAAAAATTGCTGGACAAAAGGGGCTCTGCCTGGAAGTTACATTGCAGAGGAGTTTGTACACAAACCAAAACTCAAATCAGAAATGGAGAAAAGGTGCCTGTACGAAAAAAAATGGCAGATCGACGCACTCTATGCTTATGCACAGTGCGACATCGCAGTTCACTAGTGCGGGAAGTGCGATGACATTGTAGTATACCAATGGAAGGGATGCGACGATAGACTAATAGGAAAAGAACAGAGATAAAAAAAACACAGTGTCGCTCTGGGTACACTGACCAGGTGCGACAAGCGAGATCTAAGTCCAAAAATGAACCAATTCTCCAGATAATGAGCATAAAAAGATCTGCCAACGAGAAGTACAAACTCAAAGGAAGGAAATCAGACTCTTCAAAGTGAAGATCTAATGGTGAAAGGGATTAAGACGCAAATGGCCAAAGAGATGGCTTGGAAAATCAATCAACTGAAACTGACATTCAGATTGAAAACAACAATGTTCTTCCCCAGTATGGTCGCCAGATTTGTTATCGGAAAATCCACTCGAGCGGACGCGACCCGGATCTACCTAGTTCAAGTGAATCTAGAACAAATAGTACATAATACAAAACTCATTTCCTAGATCTAGTTACAGATTGAGTACTTAGATATCATACCTTTCAGATCACGGATCCTTCTCCTTGTTGTTGCTCTAAGTCTCGCGGTCGTCAGATCTCCAGCTGCAAGACCTGTCAAGACAATATGGAAACAATGCAATCAATACAAGATATCTAAACAATAACTGATCTAAACTAACAGTTGAGGAAGAAAGTTCTAAACATCATCAACGAGACAACATTTATGGAAAGAGATTATATTAACTGTATAAAAAGTGGGAATACATAGAAAGGATGAAGCTACAACCAAAGCCTCAGCGTCGTATCCTCAATCCAACATGTCCAAGCCAAGCCTCCAAGATGGTACAAGCCTCCCAAGATGATTAGGGATCACCAATATCCTACCGGCATAAGGGTACTATAGACCTTCCCCCCTCCCATGGAGAGAGTGGGTGTTTATATAGGGCTAAAGAGATAGGGGAGGTTGAGGATTAGGGGGAGATGGTTAAGGGATCTTTCCATAAGGTTAGGAACCGAAATGCCACCTCACCTAGAGCCTATGGATAGGCCTCCACATCACTCATCTTCGAGAATGGGCTTGAAGATACCTTTTATCCAAATAACTGACATCGTCACAGGTTGCATTAGGACAACCTGCGACGTCGCATGTTGCACAAGGGCAAACCGCGACGACCTTGAAAAGTAGGTCAGTTAAGCCCTCCAATCATGGGAAACTTCAAGGATGTGTTTTTACTCTAAAATGGGTTTAGGTAAAATAGCAAAGAGTTTACACAATGGTCAAGATGACCACATTATCAAAACGGTCATGATGATAACACTTGGTCATAATAACGGTACTTGCAACGGTCATGATGATGACACTAGGTCATGACGATGACACTTGCAACACTTGCGACACTTGCACAAGGGTGACGACATTTTGGTGTAATAGAACAGACTACAAACACGTTTCCTAGATCTACTTAAGGACCAAGTACTAGATGTCTTACCTCTTTGATTCACTATCCTTTCTCCCGAATGTTGCTCCACGTCCCACGGTTGTCAGATCTAAGCTGCAAGACCTGTCAAGACACAGAATTGAGAAACGAGTAAAGAGCATCTATACAATAAGCGATCTATGTAAACAATTAAGCAGGTAAACAACACAACATCATTACACATAAGAACGATATTGGTGGAAAGCATTTGTATTACTCTAAATAGAGGAGTACATGATAGAGATATAGGACTACAACCAGAGACTTAATGTAGCAGCCCTTCTCTGACCAAGCCAATTGCCATGTTCTTCTGAAGAAGTATGAGTTATCCAAGAGGTGAGTGAATATGTCTTAAGAAAGATTTCCCCAGCATGTAAGCACTATAGGCTTCCTCCTAAGATAGATTTCACCAGCATGTAGATACCATAGCCTTCCTCCTTCTCATGGAGAGAGTGGGTGTTTATATAGGGCTAAAGAGATAGGGGGAGGTTGAGGATTAGGGGGAGATGGTTAAGGGATCTTTCCATAAGGTTAGGAACCGAATGCCACCTCACCTAGAGCCTAGGGATAGGCCTCCACGTCACTCATCTTCGAGAATGGGCTCGAAGATACTCTTTTATCCAAATAACTGACATCGTCATAGGTTGCATTAGGACAACCTGCGACGTCGCATGTTGCACAAGGGCAGACCGTGACGACCTTGAAAAGTAGGTCAGTTAAGCCCTCCAGTCATGGGAAACTTCAGGGATGTGTTTTTACTCTAAAATGGGTTTACGTAAAATAGCAAAGAGTTTACACAATGGTAAAGATGACGACATTATCACAGCGGTCATGATGACAACACTTGGTCATAATAACGGTACTTGCAACGGTCATGATGATGACACTAGGCCATGACGACGACACTTGCAACACTTGCGACATTTGCACAAGGGTGACGACATTTTGGTGTAATAGTAGGAAGAAAATCCCAAGTTCGTGAGCATCGGAGACTACTGGGATGACTCGACTATTGCGAAGATGACAGATCTATTGAAAGAGTTTCAAGACTTGTTTCTGACAAAATTATCAGAGATAAAAGGAATTTCGGGGGACGTGGGTGACATGAAAATCCCACTGAAACCTGATGCGAAGCTAGTAAAGCAGCAACCTTACCGGTTGAATCCGCGGTATAAGGAAAGGGTGAAGGCTAAGATTGAGAGAATGTGGAAGTAGGCATAATGGAACCAATAGCAGAATCAGAGTGGATCAGCCCGATGGTGGTCCAAGATAAGAAAACTGTTGAAGTCAGGATCTATGTCGATTTAAGAAATTTGAATGACGCATGCCTACATGATCCATTCCCCACACTATTTACAGATGAAGTATTAGAAGGAATGGGAGGTCAGGAAATATACTCCTTCATAGATGGATTCTCCGACTACCACCAGATAAATATTGCAAAAGAGGATCGGCACAAAACAACGTTCATCACTGAATGGGGATGTTTTCAATATACAGTGATGTCATTTGGCCTGAAGAATGCACCAGCAATTTTTTCAAGATTAGTAGTTGTAGCATTCAAGGATTACATCCATAAATTTCTCATAGTATACATGGATGATTGGACAATGTACGCGTTGGTCAAGGATCACGTCGCGAATCTGAGGTTGATGCTGAAAAGATGTCGACAGCACCAGATTTCATTGAACCTAAAAAAATGCATTTTATGTGCTCCGCTTGAGATTTTGTTGGGGCACATTGTTTGCAGGGAAGGAATGTTGGTCGACCCTGCAAAGATCGCAATTATTGTCAACCTACCACCACCAACAACAATCAAGAAATTAAGAGCTACGTTGGGACACACGGGATACTACAAGAATTTTATCAGAGGGTATGTAGCAATCATGGCACCAATGGAAAAGTACTTTAAGGAAGACAGCAAGTTTGAATGGAATGAAGAGTTCCATAAGAGTCTGGATATATTGAAAGCAAAGATGGTCGCTGCACCCATACTAGCATTTCCAGATTGGACAAAGGAGTTCCACGTTCATTTCGATGCATCATCAATCGCACTGGGAGTCATATTGGCCCAGCCAGGAGAAGGAGCGACAGACCACCCGATTGCATTCACAAGTAGAAAGCTATCTACTATGGAGAAGAATTATATGACCACAGAAAGGGAAGGTTTGGTGATGGTCTACGCCTTACTGAAGTTTCGACACTATCGCTTAGGGGGGCATTTTAAAATGTTCACCGATCATTCAACACTCAAATACCTGGTGAACAAGCCTGTGTTGGGGGGGGGGAATCTATCGATGGCTATTACTCTTCCAAGAATTTGACTTCAAGATAATTTTAAATCCTGGACGACTGAATGCAGGACCACACCATATGTCACGAATAGAGTCCGGAGAAGAGCCAAGGAACATTGACGAAGGATTTCCCGATGCTTAGTTGTTCAGTGTCAGAATGGTAGATGACCATTATGAGAAAATTATTCAATTTTTGGTAACAAGGAAGGTGCCGAAAGAATTCACCACCATCCAGAAGAAGCAGTTAGTCGTCGGAGCTGTAGATTTCCAATTGATTGTAGGAAAACTATATAATATGGGACCGAATGAGATACTTCGACGATACGTCCTTCCGCATGAACAAGAAAGGATTTTAGCGGAAGCTCACGATGGAATTGTAGGAGGACACTATGGAGGACGTGCCACTTCTAGGAAGATCCTTCAAGCAGGACTATGGTGGCCAATGATGCATAGAGATGCTGCGGACTACGCCAGAAGTTGCGACGTATGATCAGGCGCATAACAGTTGAGGAACATGTGGGAAAAAAAATCAATTATGACAAAAAGTGGGAGACATGGCTAGACAGGTCGCTCGTCGATGCTTAGCACGTTCAGCACACGGGAATATAATCAACGCATGATTACTGCGGCTAAGCATCACCAAAAGATGGTGGATATTGATGATGACACACTTAAGGACAAAATCAGATCACTATGGGAAATATTTCATGAATGATTCGATAATCAGGTGTCAAGGACACGGGGAGCAAGCATAAATACACGCGCAGAGATTGAAGGATGCAAGTCGTATGAAGAGAATCAGACAGTCAAATGAAGAGAGTCAGTAAGTCAGATGCAGAGAGTTAGTAAGTCGAATGAGCAGGTCCAAGGAAGCTGTGGAAAAAGGAAGTGAGATAGTTGCAATAGGGCATTTCATTTCCAGCGGAAGCACCCAAGGTGCGCTAAGGAAAAAATAACAAGTCTTCATGAGAAACTAGCTGATGCAGAAGCACCTGGTATAAGGAAAAACAAAGATGAGGTCTTACCCTAGATGGTTAAGCAAGTTTTGAGTGTTAGAAGAGCAGTGGTCCCCCTAAACACAGAAGCACCAAGAGAAAAGGCACACCGACACTAGCAAAGGATGATCAAATGTGTGAAACAGATGTGTCAGACTGCTATGCCTGCTCCACAAGTTGGTGTTGTCAAGAAATTTCTATCTAGTCGCAAGCCAAGGCCAAAGATAATAGACAGTCACGAAGGAATAGATGATGAAGATTCCAAGATACTGGAGGATGAGTTCGAGAAGTACATGACAATGACCAAGAGACTGGAGGATGAGTTTGAGAAGTACATGACAACGAGCTCCAGATGGAAAGAACAACCCTAGAGGTTTAGCACAGCGAAGGACGAGAATAGTTCTAGCAGATCCAGCCGAGGTGACTCGAGGGCGAGCCACAAGTTTGTGTTGGGGTCATGTTGGCATGGGATTAGACTGCATGAAGTGCAGAAGCCGATAGTAGCGAAGAAGGACCATCCACGAAAGAAAGGACCATTCACAGAGAACAAGGAGCCGACGAAAGCACAAGATTGGTTTCGTTAGAAAGGGTCATTTAGACCATTTTGTAACCACCATAGTTGGATATAAATAGGACTATGAATGTAAGCCTATGGGAATCTGAGAATGAGATCATAAGTGATTGATAGATGTGCAGATGAACTCTGTAATGTTTTGCTCTATTTTCGACAGTTTTGTATGGATCCGTGATAAGGTGTTTTGAACTGTCCCTGCGAACTTTATTCCGTAGGTTTTTGATGAGTTAATGCATGAAGATGTTCGGATCTGTCTTTTTCTATATCTGTTATTTCAAATGATGAATACTGTGTCATATTTGAATGTTGTTGTTCTGTAATTTCCGATTGATGCGATCACCAGTTTTCACCTGTTAATGCGAATGTTGATTACCTAGCGAATATGCGAATAATGGATGTATGTTTTAATTTCAAAGGATGACGTGAATGTGAATCTCTGGTTTTTGTTGCAATAGAATTAGGATAGGTGCATGTACCTTCCCCACTACGGAAACCTGGTTCCTGCATCCCCCTTAATCATCTCGAGTGAGACTTCACTCGCTTCACGGGTGTTGTTGGAAAGGGTAAAACATTTTTGGGGCGGTGCTTAAGGGTGTTTGGTTGGTGTTTGTTGACGACAGTGCGAAGTGAACCCCTATCGACTTAACTGTGTCAATATGAATTATCAGAAGGAAACCCATGTGTGAGTGTTTGAAAAAATAAATATGCATTAAATGCATTTGCCTAGGAAAAGGGATTGAACTCCTTTCGGTTTTACCGACAAGAACTTCTTCTCATAACAACTCTAACTAATCTTGAGCAGTATAAAAAGAGTCAAAAAATCACTAAGAAGGGGAGATGAAGGGGTGTAAGCATTGAAGCTCTGACTCTATGGTGTTCATAATCCCTATACTTTGATAGATTGTGTAGTCCCACCGTGTAGACACTAGTGTCACAAGGTAATTTATAACTTCTTCCTTCTGTGATAGTTACCTCCTTTCCATATAGGATGGAAGACAAGTGTGATGAAGATCATGTCAATGGGCTAGGACAAAGGAGCTCAAATCTCGGTGGTGAGGGCACTCATAGTGTGAAATTTCATGTAACGTTCTACTACATGTTCTCGAAGTCAATAAATATCTAATTTATTCCCCCCTCAAATGTGAATTGTCTAATATCTAAACATTGTTATATCATGTTATTCAGATAATTTTTTTATCATTTGGAAGGAGGTAGTTAGGGTAGTTACGTTAGTTATTTTGTTAATATTTTCATAACTTTGTTTAAACACTTGATTGAAAATGTGTGTGCTTGTGAATGTAGGTTGAAATGAAGAAAGTGCTTATAGAAGAAGAAGGATTGCATAAATTGAATCTTTCACCACCCTTTAATGACCATGGGGCTGGTCATCCATCTGCAGGTTAGTACATTCACCTCTCTTTTTCTTTAGTCATTACTTAAGTTAGTAATTAATTATAAATTGGTGATCTTTTCTTACTCTGCATGTGACTCCCTACGTTTCGGGGGGGGGGAGAAATCCTCTAAACAGAACTGGAAACTCTATTGGAAACCAACTTTGTAGTCATTCTCTTGTAGGGTTTCTTCATCCAAACATTAGAGAAGAGTTCTTCCATGAGTTTGTTTGAGTCTTTTTTTCCTATCAATATTTAGAAACCAGTCCTATTTTTTTCCCAAACTTCAAACCTTCTTTTTGAAAAATTCTCTGAGTCACTCATGACTTTGCAGTATACACAGCCACATGTACAAGTATTTTTTCTTCACGGGAATCACATGTACAAGCATGTTTCCCTCCCAACATTCATGTGTACAACGGATTTGTTGGTTTGTTACATTGCATGTGATTGGCTTCAACTATTAATTATGCTAAGTTTTTAGGGCCAGGCCCTACCCAGACTTTGTCTAGGGTTTCATAGAAGGTGTTTGAGAGTTTTGGTTTATTTTTGGGCACTCCTTACAAGCTTTTCTTTTGATTTTTGGTTGATAGGTTAAGAGAATCTATTTCATAAATTTCAATCTTCAAGAGTCAGTTATAAACCCTTTTATGCTTGTACCTTCCTTTTTCAAAATTTCCTATGGGTCACAAGTAGGTTTAGTGGTGACAGTCTGTTGTTCGGAATTAAATTATCCCATGACTAGGGAAACATCACCAACATACCGATTAAGATGAGACTAACCTAAGTGACTATGTCTACATGTATATTATAATCGTATACATGCATAAGACCACACAAAAAATTCAATAATAAAATCTAACCTAGAGAAAATATTTAGGGAGAAGGGAGGTATGTACCTTTTTCAAAGGTTGTCCTCGCTACTCCTTTGTCTTTCTTTGGATCTGTTCCTTGATGTCCAATATAAAACTACAAAACCAACAAACCCAACCTTTATCAAGCCAATTTGACACTTAACAAAGAATGTAAATGAATTGAAAATGAGAAGAACAAAACATTCTTTATGTCAAACAACCATTACAAGACCACTTCATTGGTGGAGGGAGAGATGTCAAATATTGATTATAGAAATGAAACAATGTGAAGAACCTGCAATAATTAATTAATGTAAGCACATGAAATAGCATAAATACAGAACTCAGAATCACTTTTATATTGATCGCAGGCCACTTCAAGGGGGCAACCTCCTTTGAGCAAGCTCAATACAAAGAACTTCACGGTACCTTCATTGGTATCAACACAAACTTATATACTAAGTCTAGGCGCCAATACCATGGGTCAATACCATGTGTCAATACAAACCATGGGCCAATACAAAATATGGATCAACAATTACTATAGGACGACTTACAAAGCATATGTGTACAACAACAATAATACAAACTATGGATCAACAAATACTACAGGACGACTTACAAAGCATATGCGTCCAACAAAAATATACTAACAAAGTAAATAGAAGGGTTGACATGAGTTCCTAACATCCCCTCTCCCTTAGAAAAAGCTTTGTCCTCAAAGCTTTAGATGTGGAAATTGATGTAGAATTTGAAGGAGTGGACACCTTTTGAGTTTCAGGGAGGATTGCTTGGAAGGCTGTAGACGAAGAAGGACCATATCAGCTGCGTGAAAAGTGCGCTCAGAACGATGCTAATTGGCTTGTTGTTTCAGTCGAATTCTTTCCATGTGATGATTGTCTTGAAGAATGAGAAGAATCTGATCATGGTTTCGAAGAACCGAGTCAATTGCCTGAACTGGGGAGCTGCTGAGCGTGTATGGAAGAAGAACTAGCGGCGCCTGTCCATAAACTGCTTCATATGGTGTCCTTTTAGATGTGGTATTGTACCACTGGAGCGCTTCTAGGAAATCCATAGAAATAGCTTTCCACATCTATGTAGGGATGGGCAAGGGTTCGAGCAGTCCCAAAAGGAGGGTTATTTCACCCTTGTTGACCTGGCAAGTATCACACTCAACCACCATCTGGTGAATTTTCATTTTCAGTCCCTGCCAAAAGAAGTTACATTGTTCTCGGTCATAGGTTTTGAGGAACCCAGAGTGCCCTGCCGATGAAGAAGCATGGAATTCATAGAAGAGACAGCCCTGTTGAACAGATTGCAACCAATTTGGAACAAGTAGAGAAATATCCGTAAGAGAAATTGGGTCATAAAATTGGCGAGAAGGAGCATCTACCACCATATTATCCTTACCCTTCTTGTAAGTGATCGCATAGTCATAACCCATGAGTTGGATAACCCATTTCCGGTGTGCTGGTGAGGAGACCCGTTATTCCAGAAAATGTTCCAGACTCTGGAGATCAGTCTTGATGCAGAAATAATTTCCTAATAGGGATGGCTGCCACTTATGTACTGCATGCAAAATAGCCATCATTTCCTGCTGAGATTTAGATGCGGCTAAATGCTTACCGGAAAGGTCTCTTGAAGGCGGCAAGCCGACTGGTGCAACAAAGACACCTGCAGATCTATCCAAGGAAGTAGTGGAGACCGTTGGTGGGTGCATCTGAATGGAATGGAGCTGAGCGATGACACCATGTGAATTCTTCTTAAGGATATTTTCTAGGCGATGTGAACTAATGATGCGGAGAGACCCTGGTTGTAAGCCCATAAATTTTTGTTGTGTCCCATTGACTGAAAAATGCATCCAAAGTTCAGCAAAATCCCATAAGACGGGGCCAAGTGTGCGTAACCATTGAACGTCCAAAAACACATCACATCCGCCTAAGGACAAGGAAAACATGTTAGAGTGCAGGTTATAATCTTCCAAAGAGATACGTACATTGTGACACTTTCCCTTGCAAGGTAATGTGCCCCCATTGGCAACCATGACTTCAATGTTGGAGCAAGGATGGACAAAACAATCAGCATGTTTGCCGATCCGAGGGTCAATGAAGTTATGAGTGCTACCAGAATCAATGAGTATTGTAAGAGAAAGCTTCTTGAAGTAACCCCTGACCCGCATTGTTTGGGGGGTGGTGATGACGGATAAAGCATGGAGAGATATCTCTTGGTGGTCTTCCTGAGATGGGAAGTCAATAGGCGGCTCCTGAATGTTGACCTGATCATCCGGTGTATCTGGTGCTTCTTCACCAACTTCAGAGGCGGGAGGAGAATCCACATCCAAGAGATAGAGCTTTTGTTGAACACATCTATGTCCCCGAGTGAATTTTTCATCACAATTATAACAAAGCCCTTTTTCTTTGCGTGACTGCATCTCTGTTTTCGACAAATGCTTGATAAGAGTTGGTTGAGGAGCTGGCGGGATGGGAGGTCATTGAGAACCCATATTTTAGAAGGGAACAAAAGTGGGTTTGGAGCGCTGTTGGGCGGAAATCTTGTCTTCTGCCAACTTAACCAACCCCAGGGCTTCCATCATTGTGTTGGGACAGAAAATTTTGACCTCTAGGAGGATTTCATCCTTAAGACCACTGATAAAACAACTCCTGTAGAAGTCATTAGACAATCCTTCTGTGTGGTTGGATAGTTTCTCAAATTTTGTTTGATACTCTCTCATAGTGCCAATTTGACGAAGTTTAGTGAGTGCTCCGGTGAAGTCATCAAAAGCACTAGGACCAAATCGTTGCAAAAGGAGTTGGCAAAAATCTGTCCATTTTGGCTCGTCATGAGCCTTGATGTACCAACGGTACCATTGAAGGGCTTCCCGTTCCAAATGAAAGGATGCAAGTGGAAATTTTTGGACATCAAAAGTATTATGAAAACTAAAATACTGTTCTGCATGATAGATCCATCCAGTCGGATCAGTACCATTGAAGCGAGGAAATTCAAGCTTCGGACCATGGAAAATGATGGAAGAAGAGAACCCATTGGCTACAGAAGATTCTTGCTGTCGGTTATTTTTCATGGCTGAATGTTGAAGATGGAGGCTGAGAAATTTTTCATCCAGATCTTGGAGTTTGGTTTAGATGGCTGCAAGTGCTTCCCCCATGTTTTTTTCTGCTGCGCGGGTGACAACCATAACCAGGAGTTTTTTTGGGGGGGGGAGGGAATGGATAGAAAAACACAAACAAAAGCTTATTTAGTAAAGGGAAATTTGGATTTGGGAAAAACTCGGACGGGTAATTGGGGTTTGACTAGGTTTTAGACACTTTCTAATGGACAAGGAAGCAAAAAATGGGGATTTCAAAAGCGGGGTGAAAGAATGAGAAAATTTGTCAAAGAGGGACAAAGAAGCAGAAATAGGGAATGAACACAGTGGAAAAATTTGGAGGTGAGTGGGTGAAAATTGAAGAAGTTATGGGAAACCCTAAAAATAGACAAATGTGAGATTTCTGGCTTTGGGAAGTAGAATTTGGGATAGGTTCCTTAGGATCGAAATATGCAGAATGGGATTGCAGGGGTGTCCGGGAAGTTTCAAGGGGAACATAGTTAAAACAAGGGATCTGCAATAGATGGATCTGAAATGATGCCGAATGGATAAAAAATGGTTGGATATGAAATGGATGGATCTGGAATGACTATCAGAATGGATCTGAAACGGCTGGATCTGAAATAGCTCGGAATGGATCTAAAACGGATGGATCTGAAATGGCTCAGAATGGATCTGAAATGGCACAGAATTGATTCGCAATAGTTCAGCTGAAAATAGATATGGACCCCAGGTATGTGAGGCTTCCTATCAATTCAGGGGATTCACTCAGCCACCAATGTTGTCTGATGGCTTGTGTATTGGGGCAGTACCCCTCACTCCACGGATCAGGTAAAACTGATAACCGCTTTGCCACAAACGATAGCTCTTGGTTTACCTCACGGGTGGGAACTAGTCAATCAAGTAGGGGTCATTGCCCTTTTCGCTAGCAGGTCCTCTCAATGGGCTAGCTACTTCGGGGTTCTTTTGGTACTCCTCACAATGATTTTTAGGGATTATGCCCAAGTACTTCCCACAGTTAAGAGGATAGGGATTATTCCAAGATCCGAAGCTGCGACAGATGTGAAAAACAAATTTGGCAAAAATTTCTCCCAGCGAGCCCAAGAAAGTGCTCTGATACCAGATGTGAAGAACCTGCAATAATTAATTAATGAAAACACATGAAATAGCAGAAATACAAAACTCAGAATCACTTTTATATTGATCGCAGGCCACTTCGAGGGGGAAACCTCCTTTGAGAAATCTCAATACAAATAAATTCACGGTACCTTCATTGGTCTCAACACAAACTTATATACTAAGTCTAGGTGCCAATACCATGGGTCAATATCATGTGTCAATACAAACCATGGGCCAATACAAAATATGGATCAAAAATTACTACGGGACGACTTACAAAGCATATGCGTCCAACAACAATAATACAAACTATGGATCAACAAATACTACGGGACGACTTACAAAGCATATACATCCAACAACAATATACTAACAAAGTAAATAGAAGGGTTGACATGGGTTCCTAACAAACAAGTACAAGATATACCTTCTCAATGCTTGGCACCTCATCGAACCTGAATATTCTGGTCTCTCTGCCCATGCACTTCGACAATCCCACCTTGGTCCACTGGATGTATATGAGGGGTGAGGTTACATGAGGGTGACAAATTCAATATTTAGAGATACAAAGAATCAACAATAAGGATTGTTGATGGATAGGGATGAAGAGTTTGTGAGTGATTACTCTAGCATAACTTTGATTTCTAGGTGTCCCCCCAGTCCATTTCATTTCCCTTTTATGTTTGTAGAAAATAGTTGTAAATGGTTACCAGGTGGTTTAAGGAGTTGCAAACATGAAAAATTGGTTCTGTAAACTTCCCAAATTCCATAATTTCGATTTTTTATATTTTTTCATGGTATTATTTGGAATTTGCATCCTATTCAAAGGAAACACACGAATTATCCATGCCCTATCCAAAGGAAAGGTGCAATTTTTTTCTTTTTTGATTTTACAACTTCTCATAATGGAATTCAGGTGTTGAGGTTTCACTTTTAATGATGAGGACCATTATTGAGGTCCAAATCATAGGCTCTTCCATCCATAACTATCATTTTGTGATCGAAAAATAAAACTTTGAGTGTCAAATTTTGAATTGTCATCATAGATGGAAAAGCTCTAATTTTATCTATAACAGATGCCCCCTATTGTGTGAGGTTGGAAGGAAACATGATGGTGTTGACACAGTTCTGTCAACAGGGGTTCACTTCGCACTGCTGTCAACAAACACCAACCAGAAACCCTTGAGCATTAGCCTAGAAAGGTGTTACCCTTTCCAGCAACACCCACAGAGTGAGTGAGATATCACCCAAGATTTTCAAGGGGGGCTACAGGAACCAAGTTTCTGCAGTAGTGAGAAGACACACGTTAACCTCTACCAAGTCGCTCTAGAAACCAGAGATCTATCTTCACATTATGCTATCAATTCGAATGTGCAATATAACCCATATCAACCAACATTACCAATTATTAAAACAACAAATTCACAAGACATCATTCATAACATTGCGATATATAGAAAGCACGAAATATAACTCATGTCGACAGAAAACATAGAATAGAGACAAAGTTGAACATCTTCATTCATTAACTCATCAAAAAGGACCGCAGAATGAGCTTTGCAGATAAAAATTCCGATCAACTCAACATAGATTCATATATCCTGAGCCAAATTGCCGAAGGAAGACAAAATACATCAACTTATCGATGAATCTTCTATCTTACTTCGATTCTAGGAGGCCTATCTATTACAATTTGTGTTTATATTTATAGACGCCTATGGCAGTTACAAAATGGTACAAATGACCAAATCTAACTAACATGGACCAAAACTCCCGCTTCTGTCGGCTTCTTATCCTTCGCGAATGGTATTTTGCTTCGTTGATGACCACTTCGCCGCTATTGGCTCCGCATCTTCCGCGCTCTAACTCCGTTCCAACAAGCCCCCAACAAAAAATTATGGCTAGCCCTCGAGCAACCTCAATTGGATGCCTCTGCTACGGCTCTATTCCACCAAATTGATCATCCTTTGCTGACAACTATGCTTCTGGCACACTCATTTTGTGAATTTTATCATCCTTCACTTACGACTGTGCTGACGAATCTGATTCTAGCACATCCGTTTCGTGAATTTGATCATCCTTTACTGAGAACTCTACCGATGATTCTGATTCCGTCACATCTATTTCACGAATTTGATCATCCTTCTCTGGACCTGGAGTGCCCTTTCTCTTGGTGCTTCTGCAGTCGACAGGCCCACTTTTCTTCCAACAACTGAATTTTTCTTAGACATCTCGGGTGAGACTTCGTCTCTTTTCCTCTGGATTGTTTTCACATCTTCATATGTCAGTTGCTCATGAACACTTGTCGTCTCCTCCCTTAGTAGTCCTTGGGTTCTTCTGCTAGAAATGAAGTGCACCATCACAACCTTCTAATGTTACTTCTTTACTCTACAATTTCCTTACCCCTCTATCCTCACTATTCGACTTTGCAACTTTCTCAACGTCACACATCCGGCTTAATAACTTCTTCATAACGCTATCGATCCATTTATTTGGATATTTATAACTTAACTCACTCGGTTCTTGTCCATCATGGCATCTTTGAGGAATGATTACCAAGTCATTCGTCGAATCTTACCATGATTTTCCAAATTTTTCCATCGAGTGTGTCATCATACTCCTCTGCCACCTTCCGTTGATGCTTAAATGATGTAATTATGATCTAATTTGAATTCCACGTGCTAACGGTCAACAAACTTCAACTTCCATCACTTACTCTTTCCTCTAGTATTGTCGATCCCATGCGGTCGACAGATCTCCAATGTACCTTTTTTGTTTTTTTTTACTGGTGTGAACCTTGTTTCAGTCACCATGCGCCTGATTATAGAGATAAGGCTTCAATCAGCTTCCATTCACTACATTTTTCAATAGCGTCCCATCTAGATTTTGTAACTGTACCGAACCTCCGTATAGCAGCACCATATCTCCACACTGCAAGTGTTTTTCTTTGATATGGAGATCGTGCCAAGCGTTCTGGCAATCCTTTTCTACCTGTTTCTAGAATCCTGCGATAAACCTATCCTCATCAAGTTGTACTAACTATGCCAACCATTCTTTGATTTCTCCATCGTCACTCATTCCTATGGCTACTGCGATGCATAGACTAGGGACGATGTACTCCATTGGCATCACTACTTCTTTTCCGTAAACTAACTTGAATGGATTCTGTCCTATCAATCAATTACAAGTCGTCCTATAGGCACACAATATTGTTGGAATATTCAAGTCCCAGTCATCGTGGTTTGTGTTACATACCTTTGTTAGTGCATGCTCCAATACCTTGTTGAATGCCTCCATCGTATGATTCTCCTATGGGTGATATGGGGTACTCTTGCGATGCTGAATTTGGAATTATTTCGTCATTTCCCTGATAGTTTGGTTAACAAAGTGAGTACCCTGGTCGCTCATCAGTATCTTTGGACACCCAAACCTGGTGACCACATTGTCAAAAAGAAATCTTGTTGTCGTTGCAGCCGTGCAATCCTTTACCGGTGCAGCTTCACCCCATCTCATCAAATAATTAGTCGTGGTAATTATATATCGCGACCCTGTTATTTTTCTTGGTGGTTTTATAGGTCCTATGAAGTCAACCGCCCATTTGTCGAAAGCTTGTAGTGTTAACTAAGGTAGTAGTGACATCTCGTCCCTTCGCGATGGTTTTCCTGTTCTTTGGCACACATCATAGCTCCTAGCATAATCTGTTGCATATCCATGCACCATAGGCCACCATAGTCCAGCTCAAAGTATCTTCCTAGCGGTGGCACTCCCTCCATAGTGTCCTCCTGCAATCCCATCGTGATATTCCACTAATATCCTTTCTTGTTCATGTGGAAGAATGTATCGGCGAAGGATCTCGTCTGGCCCCATTTTGTAAAGTTGACCTGCAATTAGATGAAAGTCGGCATCCCTCACAACTAATTATTTTTCTGACTGGTATTCAATCCTTCTGGTGCACATCATGTAGTCAAGAACTAGATGATTTTCTCGTACTGGTCATTGACCATCCCAATTCAAAATAATTATGCAGATGGTAATCGGTCGTCGATGCTTCTGGGTTACTCTTCTAACTCAATTCAAGACAGGTGATCAGGTCCTGCATTCAGTCGCCCCGATTTCACAATAATCTCAAAGTCAAATTCTTGAAATAAGAGCAGCCAACGGCATATTCTCCCCCCAACAAAGGCTTGTTGACCAAGTATTTCAATGTCGAGTGGTCAATAAACATCTTGAAATGGCCTCCAAATAGGTAGTGGCAGAATTTATGTAGTGTGTAAACCATTGCTAGCCCTTCCCTTTCTGTCGTAGTGTATTTTTTCTCTGCAGTGGACAACTTCCTACTGGTGAACGCAATTGGATGATCAATTGCTCCTTCCCCTGGCTGAGCCAATACCACCCCGAGTGCGACCAATGATGCATCCACATGAACATGGAATTTTTTTGTCTAATCGGGAAAATATAATATCTATGTTGCAACCATCTTTGATTTCAGTATATCGAGGCTCTTTTGGAACTCTTCATTCAATTCGAAGTTCACATCATTTTTCAATAGTTTCTCCATTGGTGTTGTGATCGTCGCATACCCTCTGATAAAATTTCTGTAATACCCCATATTCCCCAAGGTCGCCCTTAACTATTTTAACGTCACAGGAGGTGTTAAGTCGACAATAATTGAAATCTTTGTCGGGTCAACCAACATTCCTTCCTTGCATACGATGTGTCCTAACAGAATCCCAAAGGGAGCACAAAACATGCACTTCTTCAATTTCAATGAAATTTGATGCTACCTACATCTCTCCAGCATTAAACTTAGGTTTGCAACATGATCCTTCACCATTCCATACACGGTCCAATCATCCATATATAATGCAAGGAATTTGTGAATTAAATCTTTAAATGCAGAAACGACTAATCTTGAAAAGATCGTTGGGGCATTTTTGAGACCGAATGGAATTATTGTGTACTAGAAGCAACCCCATTCTGTTACAAAGGTTGTCTTATGTCGGTCCTCCTTTGTAATATTTATTTGATGATATCCTGAGAATCCATCGGTGAACAAATATATTCCTAACCTCCAATTCCTTCTAGCACTTCATCTGTGAATGATGCCGGGAATGGATCATGCAAACATGCGTCATTCAGTTTCCTTAGGTCGACGCAAATCCTGACTTTTACAGTCTTCTTATCTTGGACCACCATAGGACTGATCCATTCAAATTCTTCTACCAATTGTATGATTCCTGCATCCATCATTCGCTCTAGTTCGGCTTTCAGTCGCTCCTTGTACCTAGGATTCAACCAATAAGGTCGCTACTTAACCGGTTTCGCATCAGGTTTTAGTAGAATATTGATTTCGCCCAGTTCCCTTGAAATGCCTTTCATTTCTGAAAATTTCATTGGGAACAGATCTTGGAACTTGTGAAGTAGATCAATGACTTTTGCGATTGTCGCATCATCCCAATAATATCCTATTCTCATGAACTTGGGGTCTTCCTCCAACCCAATATTTACCTTCTTGATGCGCAGTGGCTATTGAATTTTGTCGAAGGGTATATTTGGTGCTTCGACATCCCGTCTTCCTTCCGACTCTGGTATATAGACAACTCATGGATCATCCTCTTCGTTCGGTCCTCCTGTTACGTTGTAACACTCCAACAACATCTCTGTTGTCGCAGTCCACTTTAATCCCATTGATTTCTCCATTGAGACTGCTTCAATTTCCTTCTCCCGGATCACCTGCAGTGCACTATGGATGAAGGGGTTTTCATCCAAGAAGCTGAAAGTCCAGGTAAAATTAATATTCATCTCCTCCCATGTAGTCGTTCCGTGTCGCAGTTCTTCTGCGACATACCAATTCCTTGGCACCTCATCCAATGTATGGTTGAATACATGGACCCATTCTCTCTTTGGTCTCACTCCCCATGCACTTTGACATTCCTCCAAGTGGTCCCTTGGGTCACTCCTTCCACTGTACTCCCTTCCACAGTATCCTTCAATTTCTCTAAACCTGTTTTCCATTAGTTGTCGACATAGTGTCCAGCTCGTTATCGTCGACTTGTGTGTTTCCCACCATCACGTTGGCGTATCCTTGAGTGCTTCCTCTAATTCTAGCAACCTCCGCGGTTATGCTACTCTTTCTTCGAATTCGGTGATGAATTTAGTCAGGTTGGGAAATCCTTCGTATGTTGGTAGTTCTCATACTTATGTCGCCACCCATCTCAACAACTGGGTGATGCGTGCGCATCTCCTGAATGATACTTCATGTAGTTGATTCTATCAATTATCTAGTGCTTCATCAGAATCTGACAATGTCGATCTAATGCTTCGGCACCCCAATTCTCCATCGGCGGTGGGATTAATGTAGTCCTCTGAGATGTTGTACAAATTGTCCCATCCTTCTATGAATTCGTCCCTCATTGGATCGACATACCTCTACCCTTTCGATGGGTCCAGTGGAGAGACAACCCTCATGTCGTCGTTCTTAAATGACATTGTTCATTTTCTGAAGTTGATCACGACTTGGTTCTCCATCTCCCAATCTATCCCTAACAACACCGGATAGGGGATCGTGTTATCAACTATTTCTATCACATCGAAACATGCATAGGTCTTGAGTCCCTCTATCTCGTCTGGGATGTGACATAATCAACCAATGGGCATGAACTTACTCTGGTTCGCTAGTCGAAGTTGTATTGGATACCATACTAGTTGTGGTTTCCCCGTTATCTCCCATGTCTGTTTCGTTAAGATATTCACATCTGACCCCAAGTCCAGAATAATGGAGTCGACATCGAATGCACCAACTTGTGCATTCATCCTCATTTCTCTTCTGATCTTATTTCTATGCAGCTGATTTACTGTTCGAATCTATCATCCATCCTTCTATCGGTGTAGTAGGCTGGCTATCTCCTCTAGCGCATCCTGATATTTCTCCAGTTCCAAACAACTTTCTAAGAAGGCCCTCAAGGTGTTGATATTTTTCTGTGAGTTGGTCGTATCAAATGCTGGTGGTATCTCCTAGGTGGGTTCTTTCTGGCCAATAGGTGGTTGCCTCATCTGTCTCATTATCTCTTGCACTTCTAAAAAGATCTCCTTTCCTGCTTCCACATCAAATCAGACCTGTTTTCTTGCTGTCGGTCGGACACTCGACGATGGCCTGTCTTCCCCTGTCGCAGTCACTACTGCAACATTCGCTTGTCGAATTCTTATCTCTGCCGAAATATTGTTGATGTATATGTAACTTCGGAATGTATTTCACATATATGTATATTGTATTCCTATAGAGATGTTATTATTTCTCTATACGGAAGTGGTTGTATTCCTATAGAGATGTTATTATTCCTCTATACGGAAGTGTCGTCATTTATATTGTAAGTGTCGTAACTTATACTTGATGGGTTATTAGACCACCTTGTTGGGGTCGGCCCTGTATAAGTCATGTGGGTCAAAGGTTTATTAGACCACCCTATTGGGGGTCGGCCATGTGGGTCAAAGGGTTATTAGACCACCCTAGTGGGGGTCGGCCCAGTCAGCATTATGTTAAGTGGTTAAGTTGAGGCCGACCTAGTTGAGTAAAGGTCAAGTCAAGTTATTGTATAAATAGAGAATGGGTCACTCTCAGTTTACAGATTCTATTCTCTCACTCACACTTGGGAGAGTGGCGCACTTGTGGAGGAGGAGGCTCTGCTGCTAGGAGAAGACTATCTCTTGTATTCTGGTTGTATCATTGCTCTATCTATCTCTGAGGAAGTTATTGGGGTTTTTCACCTTTATGGTTTTCCCCAAGTAAACTCTGTGTCTCTTGTGTGCTTGCATTATTATGTCCATGATTGATATGCTGTAGATTTGTTGTACATGTTGTTCTCTCAGTTAAGATCCTAGATCAAATTGAAGTAAATTGTGAAAATTTAACAAATATTATGTACATTTGGAGGCGGATTTTGACCCTGATTTGGATTCAGTTGAGGTTGGGGTGGATTTTTATTTTTCCACTTCGCAATCAGTTGGGGACAATCCTCAACAATGTGGTCCAGCGCACTGCAATAAGTACACTGCAAGACGGGGCTCGGGTAATCTCTTTGATAATGTCTGACTTGAGTACAATTATATCATACAACTTGCCCTCAATCTCATCCAAAATATCCTCCCCGACCAATGCCTCCACCTCGACCTCTGTGGAATCCTCCTTGCAGTTGGCCATATGGATTTTGGTTATATTGCGCAGTCTGATACTGTGGTTGGCCGTACTACGGCGGGGATTGACTGTACACCGAATGTGGTTCGATATAGTGGAGCTACGACTGGTTATACTGCTGGTTGTAGGGAGACTGCTACTGACTGTACTGTGGTTTCTAATATTGTATCGGGGATTGTTCCTCCCCCTTCATAAAATATATATATGCGGTCTTTTCTTGTGGCAAGTCATACGCCCTACAATCTCTCTCTTTGTTCCCAACTGATTGACAGAAATTGCAGAAAAGATTCATTGGTATTGACACCATCTTCTGTAAATATACGCAGTCTTCCAACTGATGCCCCCTCGTATGACAGATTCTACACCATGACATTCCTCCCTGGATAAGTGGATTTGATGTGCCAGACTGTAAATATTTGTGGAACTCTAGGAACTCGTCCTTGTGATTCCCTTCTGATTTGCAGCGGGTGCACCATATTTCCTCACGCACCTCTTTTCCCTTCTTAATGTCTTGGAGCTGGATCGTCAGGTTTTCTAGCTGCACTTGAATGTGGTTCATGTTTAATCCTGCTTCGCCAACTGGTGAAGCCTCCAACTTCATTGCGATTTCCAGTGCTTCTGCGTGGGATGTGATTTTATGATGCATCAGCGGCATATGAATGTACTAGCTATGCAATGAACCATTCCTTGTGTTGTATGTCACTCATCCCAAAGCTCACTTTTTCCATCAAAGTCTTATATCTCTGGTCGAACTCCCACACTGATTCATTTGGAAACTACTTGATCTCCTTCAGTTCCGTGATGTATTGCGACTCAGATTTCGGCTTCCTGAACTCAACAATCAACCCTACTCTGATCTACAACAGTATTTTCTCTGGACTTCCTATAGGTACTTGTATGAATTTCATGAACCAATCTAGCGCACGGGGGTCGTCGCTAGTTGTTCCTTCTTGATGTCATCGTGTTGGACATGCTTTAATGTCCATACTGCTTTGCATAAAAACCAATACTGCTTGGGATCCTCGGTCCTGTTACCTTGGAAAATCAACATTTTAACGTCGTCACCCTCCATTCTTGGTTTCCTACTATTATTTATAGACCCACTACTTCTATTGTTGTTCTGACTCTTCAGACAGCACTGTGAAGAACTTATGTATCTTCCTCCGAAATTGGGCATAGTGAGCAGAGTTGTGGGTACATTCTAGCTTTGTGTATGTCCTTCTTCGGATTCAGGGGTATCCTGGTCACTTCCTTCATCATAGTAAGGTCTCTTAGTCCCTTGTGGTCCCGTTTTGTAGTCCTCCATTCCGGTCGTTCTAGGAGACTCTCTCTCAACCTCAGTCCTCCTCTTCTTCTCTGGTTGGAACCTCACCCCACTTCTCAGGATACCACACTCTTATGTTGCTTCCTTTAGAATTTATTCGTATCTCAAATCCATCTACCCTGCATCATTCTACCAGACCTGCATCCACACGGTACCCACAACCTCCACACACTGATATTTACTCGTCGAAATTCATCTTCAGTATCCCCTTTTCGTAGAAGAGCATTTTAATCCACAATTTCAGTGACAGTAGAAACCTTCCACGAGGTCCCTTGAAAAAATTTCTCTCTGCATCGCTATATGACTTGATTGTGTTGTCGGATAATTCAGTAATATATCTATCTAAAATACTATCCATCCAGACTTTGACAGCTCTAGATGCATTGTTATCCACTCTCTTTAATTGTTGGATCAATTCAGATGTCCAATGTTCAGGTTCACCACCTTGGAAATTATTCTTTTGGAATGTTAGTTGTTCCAACCACTCATGCAGTAGTATCGGGAATTCACAAAAAAATATCTCGTGAATGTCATAGTATATATATTTCTATAACCACTCAGGCATCGACCATCGGGGTTGGTGATTCTCTTCTTCAGCAAACTCTTGTTCCTTCTTGTTGAACCACTCCTTGATCTCTGGTTTCGTCGGATGCCACAACAGGTCCCCTCTTTTTCTCTTCACACTACGGTCCCAACAAAGGAACCATTTGTTGACACAATTCTGGTGACAAGGGTTCACTTTGCACTAATTTCAACAAACACCAACCATACACTCTTGAGCATCATCCCAGAAAGGTTTTACCCTTTCTAGGAACACCCATAGAGCGAGTGAGGTCTCACCCGAGATGTTCAAGGGGGGCTGCAGGAACCAAGTTCCCGTAGTAGTGAGAAGACATGCATTAAACTCTACTCGGTCTCTACAGAAACTAGATATCTTTCTTCGCATTATGTTATCAATTCGAATGTGCAATATAACCCATATCAACCAACATTACCGATTAACAAAACAACAAATTCACAATACATCATTCATAACATCGCGATATAAAGAAAGCACGGAATATAAATCATGTTGACAAAAAACACAGAATAGAGGACTGCGGGATGAACTTCGTAGATAAAAATTCCAATCAACTCAACACAAATTCATATATCTCGAGCAAAACTGTCGAAGGAAGACACAATACATCAACTTATCGATGAATCTTCTATATTACTTCGATTCTAGGATGCCTATCTATTAAAATTTGTTTTTATATTTATAGACTCCTATGGTGGTTACAAAATGGTCCAAATTACCAAATCTAACTAACATGGACCAAAACTCCCACTTCTATCGGCTTCTTATCCTTCGCGAATGGTATTTTGCTTCGCTGATGACCCCTTCATCGTTGTCGGCTACGCATATTACATGCTCTAACCCCATGCAAACATATGGCCAAAATACATTATAATAAGTGGTGGAATGGGATATAGAGTAGGAAAGGATGATATCCTAAGTGTAATGTACCCATTCAATAAATGTCGAGTAGGGAAAATTCCACCAACCTACTAGTTTCCTAGGTTGGGGTGGAGACATTAAAATTGGAGTAAGGAGACTAATAAACCCAAATGGACTTTGGTTTTGGAAAAAATATATTAAGAGGGGAAAAATAAATATTTATGGTGAGAAAATAAGATGGCACTTGGTCATTTAGACACATTGGTGGTGTGGGACCCCCAAAAAGCTAGATTCCCCATGCTACATGGCATTCCACTCTCACCCATTTGAATCCAAGGTGAAATCCACTATCCTTGGGGGATTTGGAAGGGAATAATACTTGGAATGACTCAATGAGGTCGAATTGTAGAGGAAGAGTAACTCCCATGGAAGACGAAGAGGCAATATGGAGCTAGTGGGACACTTGTGCTAGATTCCCTAGCTCTATGACAACAATGATGAAGATGCTATGACACCTATGACACAAATCAGACCTGAATGCTGACATATGACATATATGGAATATCAGGGATAAATATAGCCTCCAAGAGGGCACACAAGGTAGTTATAGAAGCCAAAGAGACACCTACTCGAATTGAGTGGAGGAGGAGGCTAGATTTGGAGGGACAAGTGGCATACTTGGGAATCTCTTCCCAAATTGAGTTTGCATGAGGCTCATGGATGGAATTAGAGTTATGTTATCCTTAGGAAGTTTATAAAATTCAGGAACAAATAAGAATACCATCTTTTTATCATTTTACATTTTGCATTTTGCATTTGGAGAGAAGAGCTAGTAGAGAGCTAGTCTACTCGCCTTAGCACCAATTTCGAGGGTAAAAGATTCCCATCCTAATTGGAAATTGGAGAGGCCATTCAAAACTTTAATTTTGAGCTACAATGGATTAATTAGTTACAATTTGAAGCTACAGGTCATCTCGTGGTTCATTCATCTACAACTTGTTCTTGCATCTCTTTCACATTTTCTTGCATATTTGGGCCCCTGGGGGAATTGTTCCTTTGGTGAGATGTTGATATCTTTGTGAGAGCCCAATAATATACATTTATTTTTATTCTGATATATACTCTATATTTACTTCTCAGAAGACTCTTAGGTCGAAATACCAAGTGAAACTATGTAAAAATACCAAACAATGCATAAATGATGCCATTTTCCCTATATCTTGTTGTTGGATCTTGAAGAGCCATTATTTCGAGTTGTATTAGTAATTCTATGTGGTTTTGTTGATGTATGGAGTGTCCTTAATGTTATTAATAATTTTCATTAGCATTTCACAAGTCCTTGGCACATAAATTTCGAATTTCATAACATATGGTGAAAATTAGTAGCTTTACCCCCTATGTGAAGACTTACATATAAACTCATGATTTAAAGGAGTTGCAGAAGGCCATAAGAAATCATTGATGATACATTGGGGAGATCATTAAATTCATTTATAAGTACCATACCTCTTTTCTAAAATTTGGAATGGTTTAATACCATTTGGAGAACCATCTTTGACCACTACCCTTAGGGGATTGAAGATCGATTTGACTAGTACATTTCCCTACTTTGTCCAGATTGTAAATGAATGTTGCAGAAGTGTTTTAAGGGTTTTTAAGCATCCATTAGCCTATATTATATGTCTGAATACCTTCCAAATGCATTCAGACCCCATTAGGAATAATTTGGATCCATTAGGAAGCAGTTGGGTTAAGACTAGTCTAAGGGTCGAATTGGTTAAAATTTGCAATTTTTCCTAGTTTGTGCAAATTCTTAAAAAGGGACACTACACTAAGACTCTTAGTTTCGACAAAGTACCTGTAATAGAGAGATATTCAGTAGACATAATTTTTCCTGAGATGGATATATATATGCTCAAAATGATAGAGCATGGCTTCCAAATTGCATACACTGTGTATCCATGACATGACAAATTGCATAAACTATAAATGATGTAGTGAAGCAGTTGGGTTAAGACTAGTCTAAGGGTCGAATTGGTTAAAATTTGTAGTTTTTCCTAGTTTGTGAAAATTCTTAAAAAGGGACACTACAAGTGGTATCATAGCATGGTCCTTGCACCCGATTTGGATGACCATTTATGAAGAAAATAATTCAAAAAAATAATCCCCCACCCTTAGAACCTGAAATTGAAGGTGTTGTTGTTGAAGAGGAAGAAATAGGAAAAGAAGTGCATTTTGCTGAAACTATGGCTAAGGATGAGAAGGAGACCTCAGAGGATAAGAAATAATTTACTAAATTCATGAAACCATTCTTTGAAGATATGACCAAACATATCATTAAAGGGTTTGAATTATTGGCTAGTCAACTTGGGAGCAAAGGAGTAATAGGAGGCGGCAGTATCTCTCATTTTGAGGAAAAGAAGGCAATGGGTGAGCATATTTTCTCAAGCACAAGACCCCATAATAGACCTAATTAATTTCAAAGAACACCAAGGCCTACTACACCTAAATTTCTTGATTTAAAAGAAGAACCTAACACCCAATTTGATATGTAGGAAGTTGTGACATAATGGGAAAAGTTGAGTGAAGATTGTAGAAGAACTCTACCATTTGACCAATTCTTTAATGTATCAAGCAAACTCAAAATGAGGGAAGATAATAGAAATCCATTTCAGAATAAAGAATTGAATTGTACCATTGGTAAAATGCCCCTTCCCACTTTTGATGGCTCACCCCAAAGTTCTGCAAATACTTGGGTACAAAAACTAGATGTTTTTTTTAGCTGAACCCTATGGTGGACAATGATGCTTTAAAAATTGCTATTTTGCATCTAGAAGGAGATGCCAATGATTGGTGGTTCCATGGTCTAAAAATTTTGAGAGAATTTGTTGACAGGGTATTACAAAGATTTGAGCAAAAAGACCCAGAATTGCCTTTCAAAGAAATAGCCCAATTGAAGCAAGTTGGAACCCCTATTGAATATATCATGGAATTCCAAAAATTATCAGTTAAGGTGGATGATATATCTATGGTAATATTAGTATTTCTATTTAATGAAGGTTTGTTTGAACACTTAAAAGGTTTAGTTAAGGCCTACAAACCCAATTCATTGAAGGATGCTTTAGCTTGATAAGAGATCTACAAAATGTGCTACCTAGGACAAGGTTTCCTCCCAAGCCTAACTTCCCTTCCCAATTCAGATATGAAAATAAGCCATGGCAAGAGGATGAATGTGGAAAGGATAATAAAGAGAAACTAAGCAGGGAAGAACTCAGAAGGAAGAAACTATGTTACTCATGCTTCCAACCATGGGTACCGGGACATGAATGTGCTAATGGAAAGGCCCAATTCATTGAAGTATTTTGTGATGATGAGTATTAATGGGGCATGGAGGAAGGAGGACATATTTCATCCCAAGAAGAGGGATATGCCACAACAGAAGAAGAAGAGAAAAAATAAGAAGATCGTCCATTACCTGACAAAGGGAGACTAGTAGTGCTTTCAGGAGTGCCTCGTTTCCACACTATTCGATGCCAAGGAGATGTACAAGGACAAAGGGTTTCAGTATTGGAATATGGAGGATCCACACATAAATTCATTGATGCAGCCATGGTAGAGAGGAGAAAGCTACCTGCTGAACCATTCGAGGGATTCACAGTCATCATTCCAGGTCACCATACTATGGAGTGCAAAACATGGATTCCAAAGCTACAACTCACCATAGGTAATTACACATTTTTTTATAGCTTTTATGTGGTTGATTTTGCTGATACTAATGTGGTATTGGGATTGCAATGGTTGTACTGTATAGGGGAACATACAGTGAACTATCAAATCCCTGAAATGAGATTCAAAGATTTGGAGGGAAAACAAAGGGTATTGAGAGGAATGCACACCTATCAGAATAAGGTAGTGTCCTCCCACGGTATGAAACACAAGAATGAAAAGGTTTTGGGAGACATTCCTCATGGAAGGCCACCTAATAGAGGAGGAACAATTTTGTAGCATACTAAATTGAGATTGCTTGAGGGAAAGCAATCTTGGGCGGGGAGGACTGTAATGTCCCCATTCAAATAAATTTCAAGTAGGGAAAATTCCACCAACCTACTAGTTTCCTAGGTTGGGGTGGAGACATTAAAATTGGAATAAGGAGACTAATAAACCCAAATGGAATTTGGTTTGGGAATAAATATATTAAGAGGGGGAAAATAAATATTTATGGTAATAAAATAAGATGGCACTTGGTCATGGAGACACATTGGTGGTGTGGGACCCCCAAAAAGCTAGATTCCCCATGCCACATGGCATTCCACTCTCACCCATTCGAATCCAAGGTGGAGTCCACTATACTTGGTGGATTTGGAAGGGAATAATACTTGGCATGACTCAATGAGGTCGAATTGTAGAGTAAGAGTAACTCCCATGGAAGAGGAAGAGGCAATTTGGAGCTAGTGGGACACTTGGGCTAGATCCCCTAGCTCTATGACAACAATGATGAAGATGCTATGACATCTATGACACAAATCACACCTGAATACTGACATCTAACATATATGGCATGTCAGGGATAAAAATAGACTCCAAGAGGGTGCACAAGGGAGTTAGAGAAGCCAAAGAGACACCTACTCGAATTGAGTGGAGGAGGAGGATAGATTTGGAGGGACAAGTGGCATACTTGGGAATCTCTTCCAAAATTGAGTTGGCATGAGGCTCATGGATGGAATTAGAGTTAGGTAAGCCTTAGGAAGTTTATAAAATTTAGGAACAAAGAAGAATACCAAATTTTGATCATTTTGCATTTGGAGAGAAGAGCTAGTAGAGAGCTAGTTTACTTGCCTTAGCACCAATTTCGTGGGTGAAATATTCCCATCGTAATTGGAAATTGGAGAGGCCATTCAGAAATTTCATTTGGATCTACAATGGAGTATTTAGTTACAGTTTGAATCTACAGGGAATCTCATGGTTCATTGATCTATAACTTGTTCTTGCATCTCTTTCACATTTTCTTGCATATTTGGGCCCCTGGAGGAATTGCGCCTTTGGTCAGATGATGATATCTTTTTGAGGGCCCAATAATATCCATTTATTTGTATTCTTATATACATACTATGTATTTACTTCTCATAAGACTCTTAGTTTGAAATACCAAGTGAAACTATGTAAAAATACCAAACAATGCATAAATGATGCCATTTTCCCTATATCTTGTTGTTGGATCTTGAAGAGCCATTATTTCGAGTTGTATCAGTCATTCTATGTGATTTTGTTGATGTATGGAGTGAAATTAATGTTCTTAAGAATTTTCATTAGCATTTCACAAGTCCTTGGCACATAAATTTCGAATTTCATAACATATGGTGAAAATTACTAGCTTTACCCCCTATGTGAAGACTTGCATATAAACATCTGATTTAAGGGAGTTGTAGAAGGCCATAAAAAATAATTTGATACATTGGGGAGATATATAAGGTCATTTATCAGTAACATACCTATGTTCTGAAATTTGGAAGGGTTTAATACCATTTGGAGAACCATCTTTGACCACTACCCTTAGGGTATTGAAGATCGATTTGACTAGTACATTTCCCTACTTTGTCCAGATTGTAAATGAATGTCGCAGAAGTATTTTAAGGGTTTTTAAGCATCCATTGGCCTCTATTATATGTCTGAATACATTCCAAACTCATTCATATCCCATTAGGAATAATTTGGATCCATTCGGAAGCAGTTGGGTTAAGACTAGTCTAAGGGTTGAATTGGTTAAAATTTGCATTTTTTCCTAGTTTGTGCAAATTCTTAAAAAGGGACACTACACTAAGACTCTTAGTTTTGACAAAGTACCTGCAATAGAGAGATATGCAATAGACATTATTTTCCTTGAGATGGATATATCTATGCTCAAAATGATAGAGCATGGATGCCAAATTGTATACATTATTTATCCATGACATATATAAATGATGTAGTGATCATGGCCACAAAATAATACATAGTGGATCCATGTGAAATATATAGGTCGATCATGGCCATGAAGATGATACACAGTGTATCCATATAAATATGGATATCATAGCCACGAATAGGTACACAATGGCTCTATGTCTTAAAATGCATAAGGAGAACAATATGTAATTGAGCTGAGTAATGGTTCTCCCAATGGTATCGATGTCATATGAGGTGAGGTACAGTCTTGTACAACTCAGAAAATAAAGAAATGTGAGGATGTTATTATTGTCCCAAGGTATTCCATCCAAACCTTAAAGAGGTATGAATCCTACCCATGTGAATAGATGATTTGAACATGGAGGACACAGTTTGATTACCATTCATGGATGTATACTATTAAAAAACTAGAATAAACCCATCAATGATGATGATTATGTGCACCAAGGTACCTAGTACATTCTATAAAGTGTGAATTGATGTCTCAGATTCAAACACTTGTAGAATCTATCAAGTATGATACATTGATGTATTCCCACTGCCAATAGTAAGGGAACCTTCCACTAATCACTGCAAGCTCCAAGGTGTTACCAAGAGTCAAGATCTTGTTCCCAAAGCATGATGAATTGAATTCAATGAGAAGAGACCCATTGGAAGGGATTCATTAAGGAATTCCCCCATCATCAAACGTGAGGAAATATCAGGGACCAGCTTGACTTGTGAAGGGAATAGGAAAACAATTTGTAGAATGAACCACCGAATACGTCTATTGCATGCACCAGATATAAATAATGCATGAAAGAGAAAGCAAAAACCGATAATGAAATATATTAATAGGGGAAAGGACTTCCACCAATGATGAAAATGGAATCCAAGGTACAACACAAAGCCCAAAATGTGAATAGATTTTTTGAATTCGAACATCATGGGAAACCACTCAATCAACGACCAATGATGAATTGTCATACATTGAGTGCAAGGTTACATGTCAATGATGTAAACAAAACTAGGGTGCTATGACTCTAAGTTAATTCCTCAGACCAGATGCATCATCATTGATGAGACAAAACCCACCCATTAGAAGTCAATGAGAACCTTCCACACAAGTATGAGTCCAAATATTTATTTCAATTATACACAATTGTAATGTCCCTTTTTAAGAATTTTATTAAAATGGCAAATTTTTCACTTTTTTCCCTAATTCGACCTTTGACTAGTTTTGATGTCTAGGTCTCCAATTTGCTCCAAATGCTCCAAAATATTCTGAGAAGGTATATGGATGATATTAGGACTTGATTATTACATTTAGGGATGATATAGGACCACCAAAATAATTATTCAAACCCTTTTAATATTCTGGACAAAGTATGGAATTTAACTAGCAATTTGAGGTTCAAATCCCCCCAGGGTAAGTGCTGAAAATGGCTCTCCAAATGACTCCAAACCTACTCAAAATTATGAAAATAGGTAGGGTATGTCTAAGGTAAATTATTAAGGTCTAATTTTAACCATTAATCAGTTATTAAGTCTGTTCTAACCTTCTCCCAAACAACAACAAAATCACTAGTTCGGACTTGGGGGAAATGGCATCAAATCTTCGCCAAATGCAATGAAACTTTAAAAAATGACTTCAAATGCTTATATAATGAACCTTAAACTATTATAATACATAATTAAAAGTCAATACATCAATAAACCATCATTATTTTACTTATCCATTCAAATCCATCAACATTACATTGGTCCACAACAAGGTAGTGGGGGAATGGCATTGTTTGTTCATTAAACATTAGATTTACATCATTCCAACTGCATTTTAGACCTGATTAATTTATGAATATGAAAAAAATATTATATGAATATTATTAGAACATAAATGGTGCATGATAAGCTCCCCCAAAGAGTACAATAGCTCACCAAAAGTGCCCTCCCTCAAGGAGCAAGAATATGCAATGAAAACTGGAAATGCTTGAGTGAGTGAGATGCACTAGAAGAAATCACAAGCTGACCTGTAGCTTACAACTTCAAATAAAGACTCCATTAAAGCTCCATGAAAGACCTAAATTTCCTCTCCACACACCAACTTGGATGGGAATCTTTCACCCTCGAAATCGGCTAAGGCAAGAAACTAGTCATCCATTAGCTCTCTCTCTTCACAAATGCAAATTCTCAAAATGATCAAAATCCCCTCTCTTGGTTTATCCCTGTATTTTATAAACATACTTAGACTTCTAAGGTTCCCAATCCATACATAAACTCAATCCAATTCGAATTAGGGTGAGGGCTCAATATTTGCCATGTGTCCTACCTTTCCTAGCCTTCCACCTTCCATCAATTCTAATAGGGACCCATTGAGATTCGCCAACTCCATGAGAGCCTTCTTGGATGATATATTTAGACTTGGCATGTAATAATAGTTATATTTCAGCAATCACATCTGCAATTTGTCATAAGTGTCATAGCATCTTTATCATTGTTGTCATATAGGTTAGGGAATCTAGTCCAAGTGTCCAATAACTCCTCATTTGACTCTTCCTTCTCCTTATGAGTTACACTTCCATCCAAATTCGACCTATGATGCATATGACCTAGTGTATGAGCCTTCTAACTCATCCCAAGAACATTAGGATTCCCATGGATTCGAAATTGCAAGAGGAGAATGCCATTTGGCACATAAATTCTAGCTTGTGTGGGCCCCACAACCTCCATGTGTCTTCATGGTCAATTGCCACTTTGATTTTCTCTTGCATTTATTTAATTAGATCCTTTATTAAATATTTATTCCACTCTAATTTCTAGACATCATTTAATAGCTCCCTTATTGCAAATCCCAATGTCTCCATCCAACCTCGGGAACTAGTAGGATTGATGGAATTTCTGTGTTATGAATTTATTTGAATGGGGACATTACAATCCTCCCCACCCAAGATTGATTTCCCTCAAGAAATATCAATTTATCATGCTGCAAACTTGTTCCTCCTCTATCAGGTGTCCTTCCATGAGTAATGTCTTCCCAAATATTTATGTTCTTGTGTTCCATGCCGTGGGAGGAAACTACCTGATTCAGATAGGTGTGTTGCCCTCTCACAACCCTTAGTATTCCTTTCAAATCTTGAAATTTCATCTCAGGAATCTTATAATTTACTGTATGCTCCCCTATAGAGTACAACCATTTCACTCCCAAAGCCACATTAGTATCAGCAACATCAACCACATAAAAACTATCAACAAAAGTATAGTTACCTATGGTGACTTGCAGCTGTGGAACCCATGTTTTGCACTCCATTGTGTTGTGACTAGGAATGATAACTATGAAGCCATCGAATGGTTCAATGGGTATATTCCTTCTCTCCACCATGTCTGCATCAATGAAGTTATGTGTGGCTCCTCCATCTACCAAAATTGAATCTCTTTGACCTAGTACCACACCCTTGCATGGAATAGTGTGATAACGAGGCACTGCTAAAAGGACTTCCATTCTTACTTTGGTAGGTGAGGGATGATTTAACTCTTGTTTCCCTTATTTTGCTATAGTATATCCCTCTTCTCGGGCTAAAGTATGTCCTTCTTCCTCCATGCCCCCTTCATACCCATTATCACAAAATACTTCAATGAATTGGGCCTTTCCCTTAGCACATTTATGTCCTGGTGCCCATGGTTGGAAGCATGAATAACACAATTTCTTTCTTCTGAGCTCTTCCCTGCTTAGTTCCTCTTTCTTATCCTTCCCACATTCCTCTTATTTCCATGGCTTCTTTTCAGATTTGAATTGGGGAGGTAAGTTGGGATTGGGAGGAAACCTTGTCCTAGGTAGTACATTTTGTAAATCCCTTGTCAAACTCATAGCATCCTTCAGTGAATTGGGTTTGTGGGCCTTAACTAAACATTTTAAGGGTTAATCCAAACCTTCAGTGAACAACAATACTAATATTACCATAGATATATCATCCACTTTGACTGATAATTTTTGAAATTCCATCATATAATCAGCAGGGGTTCCAACTTGCTTCAATTGGGCTAGTTCTTTGAAAGGAAATTTTGGATCTTTTTCCTCAAATCTCTCCAATAGCCTATCAAAAAATTATCCATAGGTAGTAACCTAATTATGTCACAAATTTTTTAGACCATGAAACCACCATTCATTGGCATATCCTCCTAAATGCAAAATGGCCATTTTTAATGCATCCTCTTCCACCATAGGATTCAGCTGAAAATACACATCTAGTTTTTGCACCTAAGTGTTAGCAGAACTTTGAGAGGAACCATCAAAAGTAGGAAGTGTCATTTTACCAATAGCACAATTTCATTATTTGTTTTTTAATAAAGACCTATTATCTTCTTTCTTTTGGATTTTGTTTGCAACAGTAAAGTACTACTCAAATGGTAGACTTCTCTTACAATCTTCACCCAATTTCTCCCATTCTTTCACCATTGTTTCAAGATCAAATTGAGTGTTAGTCTCTTCTTTGGGTATAATAAATTTAGGTGCAGTAGACCTTGGTGTACTTTTAAATTCATTGGGTCTATTATGGGGTCCTGTGCTTGAAACAATATGCTCACCCTTTGTCTTCTTTTCTTCTGATTGTGAACTACTGCTATCTCCTATTACCCCTTTGCTTCCAAGTTGGCTAGCCATCAATTCGAATCCTTTCATAATTTGTTTGCTTAATCCTCTCATACCCATTGAAAGTTCATCAAAAAATGGTTTTATGACTGCAACAAATTCCTCCTCTTGTTCTGAGATTTCCTTTCCATTCATAGTCATGGTTTCTTCAAAAATTTGCTCTTCTTCTCCTACTACTTTCTCTTCAACAAAAACACCTTCAACTTCAGGTTCTAAGGGTGGTGGCTTATTAATTTGGATTCTTTTAAAAACCATAAGGTTCCAATACCATGCTCTGATACCACTTGTAATGTCCCTTTTTAAGAATTTTATTAAAATGGCAAATTTTTCACTTTTTTTCCTAATTCGACCTTTGACTAGTTTTGATGTCTAGGTCTCCAATTTGCTCCAAATGCTCCCAAATATTCTGAGAAGGTATATGGATGATATTAGGACTTGATTATGATGTTCAGGGATGATATAGGACCACCAAAAGACTTCTGAAAACCCATTTACGATTCTAGACAAAGTATGTAATTTAATTAGCAATTTGAGGTTCAAATCCCTCTAGGGTAAGTGCTGAAAATGGCTCTCCAAATGGTCCAAACCTACTCGAAATTCTGAATAGAGGTAGGGGATGTATAAGGAAAATTATTAAGGTCTCATGTGCACCATTAATTAGTTATTAATTATGTTCTAACCCTCTCCCAAACAACATCAAAATCACTAGTTCGACCTTGGGGGAAATGGCATCAAATCTTCTCCAAATGCAATGAAACTTCACAAAATGACTTAAAATGCTTAGATATTGAACATGAAACTCTTAGAATACATCATTAACAGTCCATACATCAATAAACCATTATTATTTTACTTATCCATTCGAATCCATCAACATTACATTGGTTCGCAACAAGTTAGTGGGGAAATGACATTTTGTTCATTAAACATTAGATTTACATCATTCTGTTAGGAACCCGTGCCAACCCTTCTCTTTTCTTTGTTAGTATATTGTTTTTGGATGCATATGCTTTGTAAGTTGTCACGTAGTATTTTTTGATCCATAGTTTGTATTAGCCCATGGCATTGACCTATAGTATTGGGCATAGAATTAGTATATAAGTGTGTGTTGAGGCCAATGAAGGTACCGTGAAGTTGTTTGTATTGATCTTGCTCAAAGGAGGTTTCCCTCTCGAAGTGGCCTACGATCAATAAAGCAATTATGAGTTCTATTATTTCTATTATCTCATGTATTTTCATTAATTAATTGTTGCAGGTTCTTCACATATGGTATCAGAGCACTTTCTTGGGCTCGTTGGGTGAAATTTCTACCAATTTCTTTTTTCGCATCTGTTGCAAGTTCGAATATGGGAATAATCCCTATCTGCTTAACTGTGGGAATTACTTCGGCATAATCCATAAAACTCATTCTGAGGAGTACCACAGGAGCCCCAAAGTAGTTGGCCCATTGAGAGGACCTTCCAGTGAAAAGGGAAATGATCCCTACTTGATTGACTAGTTCCCATTCGTGAGGTAAACCAAGAGCTGTCATTTGTGGAAAAGAGGTTATCAGTTTTACCTGAGCTGTGGATTGAGGGGTACTGCCCCAATACGCAAGTCGTCAGACATCATTGGTGGCCGAGTGAATCCACTGAACCGTTAGGAATTTGAGCATACGGGGTCCATATCTATTTTCAGCTGATAATCCTGGATTTCCTCTGTCCATAACTGTTTTCGATCCCTTTCGTGTCGTTTCAGATCTATCTGTTTTCGATCCCTTCTGCGTCGTTTCAGATCCATCTGTTGTCGATCCCTTGAAACTTCCCTGACATCCCTGCAATCCCATTATGCATATTTCATTCTTGAGGACCATATCCCAAATTCCACTTCCCAAAGCCAGAAATCTCACATTTGTCTATTTTTAGGGTTTTCCATAACTTCTTCAATTTTCACCCACTCGCCTTCAAATTTTACCACAGTGTTCATTTCCTATTTCTACTTATTTGTCCCTCTTTGCCAAATTTTCTCATTTTTTCACTCCGCTTCTGAAATCCCCATTTTTTTATTCCCTGTCCATTAGAAAGTGTCCAAAACCTAGTCAAACCCAAATTACCCATCCAATTTTTTTCCCAAATCCAAATTTTCCTTTACTAAAACAGTTTATGTTTTGTTTATCTACCCACTCAAAAAAAAAAAACTCCTGGTTATGGTTGTCACCCATGCAGGAGCACAAATAATGGAGGAAGAACTTACAGCCCTCAAAACCAAACTCCAAGATCTGGATGAAAAATTTCTCAGCCTCCATCTTCTGCATTCAACCATGAACAATAACCGACAGCAAGAATCTTCTGCAGCCAATGGGTTCTCTTCTTCCAGCAATTTTCGTGGTCCGAAGCTTGAATTTCCTTGCTTCAATGGTGCTGATCTGACTGGATGGACAATCTACAGCCACTGGGTTCTCTGTTTGACGAACAATCTACCAAGAGCAGACTCGAGGCATGATCTCCCTAGCTCAACGCGAGTCTAGAACAAATAGGACAGAATATAAGTTACTTTCCTAGATCTAATTAAGGATCAAGGAACTAGATACATTTACCTTACAGATCGCTAATCCTTTTACTCCTTGAATGTTGCTCCAAGCTTGACGATCTTCAGATCTAGGCTGCAAAACCTGTCAAGATAAGAAGACAACAAAACAAGTAAAATGCATTTATACAATAATAGATCTAAGTAAGCAGTCAAGTAGGAAAACTACACAAGATATCATTTACACAATGAGATTTTGGTGGAAAGCAATTATATTACTGTATTGAAAAGAGAAGTGCATAGGATAGAAAGATCACAACCATAGAATTGATGTAGCAATCCTCATCCGATCGAACCAATGCCAAAGCCTCCCAAGGAAGTGTGAGTCTCCCAATAGATGAGTAGAGATCTCTCTTAAGGGGATTTCACCAGCATGTAGACACTATAGAATTCCTCCCTTTAGAATGGGAATGAGCTTCACTCATATAGGACTAAGTGGATAGGATAAGTTGATATATGGTAGGAGAGAGATAGGGGATCCTTCCAAGAGGTTAGGAACCGAGTGCCAGCTCTCCCAAAAGGTCAGGGATATGGATCCATGTCAGCTAGCTTCGAGAATGGGATCGAATGAGCTATTTTTGTCCATTAACTAACATTGACGTAGGCTACAAAAGGACAACCTGCGACGTCGCAGGTTGCTTGAGGACAACCTGTGACAACCTCTCAAAACCTAGTATGAATGGGTTTACAAGTCTTCAAGGTCAATAACTTAGTCAAGGAAACTTTAGGGATGATTACACTAAATCTCATGATGCTCATATTTTAGGTGTAACAGAATGTCCCCCAAAGCATGAAGCTGTTTGAAATTGGGCAGGTGAAATGCTTTGACAGAAGGAATGGAAATGGTTCATTGGACGAAGGATGCTGCTACAATACAACTGACTCTGAGTACACAATCTCATATGACGTACAACATGGTTACCGACCAATACATTGCAGATCCATGATAGTAATGACCGACTGAACACAATCATGGCTACTAGACACAAGCGTAGATCCATGATGAGATGATAACATAGCCACGACCAATACAAATGTGGATCCGTGTGATATGACTCAAAACAAACTCCATCGCAACCTAGGTAAAACATGACTCCCCAGGGTCTTCAAGCTGAACCTGCAATGATACGAATCTATCCATGTGATTACAAATGTCTTGATGTCGAACATGGTAGAAACCACTTGATTACCGGTCATTGATGTATACCGTTAGCAAGTGCAAGGGAAATCACCATTAATGTCAATGATTCCCAAGGTATCACAATACATATCATTAAGCGTGAATAAATGAGTTGAAGTCGAACGCAAGATGAAATATTTCAATCAAGATTCAATGATGTAAACTCATGTTGAAAGCCAGGTAACCTGCCATTGAGGCATGTAGGGCCAAGGTACTTGGTTGGTTTCTACATTCAATCCTCAGATGATGTGTTGAAGTCGACAAGGATGAATCCGTCGAAGGAGGGCCATGATGAATCCCCCATCATCGACACGAAACACGACAAAGATGTGTAGAGTGGATCATAGTAACATGCAAAACTAACTCATAGTAGACCGACATGGTAGTAGGTGTACTGGCTGCAGATAATGAGTAGTGATAATATTCTTGAACATGGGCATGGCATGCCTTGGCAGTATTGACATGATGAGTACGGCACCAAAACCTAAATGCAACTGATGATGGAAGCATACTTTGAATGAATCAAAGGAGTGACAAGACTCAGGAAGTGGGTGAAACTCGAGGACAAAAAGATGATCCAAGTGCAGTATGCAAATGCAGACGAGTGCCATGTTCAAGAATGACTAGGTACTACCACAGATAAAGGGTGTAACATAAAAGCTTTCCTTTTTCCCCATCATGAATGATGAGTGCCTCATGTGTTTTTTACGAGCTTAATGAGGGTAACCAGATGCTTGGTATAGCTCATCTCATAGATGAGTCCAATCCCAAATATTTTATGAACCTGGGATAGGAAGGGTTCGTCCCATGACGGGCCCTTCAATGTGAAATTTTAGCGAGTCCATAAAAGGTAAACTCGGTCGTCATTTCATGTTTAGAGAGTCTGAAAAGAACTAAAGAAGACTCCAACAGTCTCTTTTCGTAAAGTTGGCCTCATCTCCCGAAAAAAGGGTAAAACAACGCTGGAGAGGAATCTTCCAGTCACGATTGGATGGAGTATACCTTTTTCGTAAGTATTGCCCCTTGGTCCAAAAAAAGGGGTAAAATATCACCAGAAAGATGACCATTCAAATTCTTTAACAAGCGTGAACGCAACAAGCTCGCTTGGCAATCTTTTTCGTATTTCGAGACCCTAAAAAGAGCTTAAAGATAGACTTTGGGGGGGTTCCTTTTACGTAGGAGTTTAACGAGCCCGGAAAGGTGATAAATCGTAACTCAGTAACTTATTCTCATGGTTTTAAGAGCACAACAAAGAACAAAGAGTAAGCTCGTCATCATTAAATAATTACAATATAACGGATACAAAATAATGACAAAACATTCAAGGGATTGTTCATACCTGAAATGACCGTTATAACGTGAGAACGACTCACAAAGAACACTTAACAACTCCTGCACACTTGAAAACTAGGTCAAAAGTCAACCGGGTATTCAAATGTCATAAAAAAATCCGAACTATAGGAAATTACCTAAAAAGCATCAAATATTTGAAAAAGAATATTCCTTTTTGTTTCTAAGTAGAAACAAAAACCAAATATAGTCACCATTGTTCATTTGCCAAATTGGGGAGAATAAGTGCCATTTGGAGCCAAAAATTCACTTGTCGATTCCGGGAGCTGCAAGCAACCATTTCACGAGTCATTCGGAGCAAGTAACTCTAAACTTCACCCAGCACATTTCCAGTGGTTTACATTTTTAATTTTAGTACATTTTTTGGGTTTTTGAGTTGGTTTGTGGAGGGCTATTGTGCCCTCGAGTCGTCGCAGGTTGCCTTTACGGGAAATGCGACAAACCCGGGTCATTGCAAATCCCACAAAGTCAGGTTACAACGATGCCGCACTGTCAGTATTGATGGGGTGCGATGGCGAAAATGTCCAACCCCAAACACAAAACTAGCCCAAAAGATGAACTTTCAGTGGTTGAAGTGAGTCCTAATAATGTTAAAATGCTCCTTTTGGCAGGTTAGTAGCAGCCAACATGGTCTTGGAGTGGCATGAGCGAGAACATGAGGTAGATGACATGCAAGCTGCAAGTGACCCATTATGTGTAGAGGCACTGAGGAACTGTGGTCTCCTAAAGTTCTTCCAGATCCAGGGCATGAGGGTCCAAATCCCATTGCTGACACATATGCTTCAATGTTGGGATGCGGCTCAACAAAATTTTATGATCGGTGAGCACATACTTACCATAGATGCCGAGGATATCTACTTTTTGACTGGATTGTCCCAGAGGGGGGACAACGTGGCTCTTACCGGATCACGGGGAAGTGATCGGACCATGGATGACATGATCCTACAGCATTGTACTCCTCATACCCATGCTTCTAGTGGGAAGATCCCCATCAAATAAGTACAGGAACGTCTGCTGCGTGCCATACTTTTTACCATCACGAGGATAGTAGGGAGCCAAGCTCCTCACTTAGCTACTAGGGCCCAGATGCTATATGCGGAGGACTGCATGTCTCTGAAGATCTTCAACTCATGTGAGGGACTCCTCGCAAACATTCGAGCTCAACTGACCAAGTGTCGGCATGGAGAGCTCAAACAGTTTGGATACGGGTCGATAGTGATTTCATTTCTATTGGAGAGGGTTCCCCTCTTGCGCCCGTGGGTACCTTTGGATGACCGAGATCCTAAGGATCCTCACATGGCCAGATGGACAGAGGTGATGGACCGTTATGGTGGGGGACCCATCATCGGGTATGGTCCAAAGTTCTTCACCTGGCTGGAGGGCCAGCTACTCATGGTAGAGGACTACCTGTACAATGGTACGGATTACCGGGAGGACCCAGAATTGACACTGCCCGAGGGAGCAGAGTGGGGAGACATCGGTAAGAACAATGACCCTTGTATTTTTAGTTTTGTATATTTATGATTTTTTTTTGTTATAATGTTGATAAGTTAATAACATGTGTGTGCAGATGTGGGCCCTGTGCGACCATTAGGAGTCTCTCTTCTTGCGAGGAGAGAGAGAGGAGAGGGAGCAGTCATGGCTCCAGCCATACATGCTACCATCATGGATATGGAGGACGTCTATGGGAACCTGACTAGGTTGACATTAGACGTTTCAGAGCTGATAGTGGATGATTTACCATGGCCTATGCAGAGGTATGCAGTGGGAGCGTCCGTGCGCTTCAATGCGCTGCTTCGCAGGGTTGCGAGAGCAGTTGACTACTTCCATACTCAGCAGGCTAGAGCTGCGAGACCTAGGGGTGTACGGGCCAAGCGTTAGGCCTTACATTGTTATTATGTATGTACTGAGAGCTTAGAAGCCTCAGATTTTGTACTACTGAAAGCTATGAGGCTTCAGATTTTGTATTGACTTACTGAGAGCCGTCGTGCTTCAGATTTTGTATCAGCACTACTTTTTATGATGATATATATATACAGACATTTTGGCGGTTTTTATACATTATGTGTTTTAAATGGGTGAATGATGTGATCTTGCTTATGTGTTTGCTTATAAAATGAGTTCTTTACATGTTATGTCTACTTTTAACAGTTCATGAATATGATTATGTGTGTGCAATGTACCAATCTAAGATGAAGTTGGCCATAGAGTCGGAAACTGTGTTCATGTCTCGTGGAATGTGTAGGTACTGAATGGAATCAAAGGACCTTTCCAAACGATCAACTCATCTATAGAGACGGAGTAAGGTAGGATCGTGGATGGTGTAGACTCGGTTAAGATGAGATACCACTAGTTGAGATTCCAAATGGATGACAACATGGTCCATACCCAAAGAAATAGCATCGGTTAGGGTTCCAATGACTGCTTGATATTCTGCAGCATTGTTGGTTGTGAAACCTAGACACATTCCCCTTGAGCTGATAAGCTCGCCAATAGGTGAATAGAGTACCCAGGCTGCCGAAACAAGGTTGCGGGTATGCCGGCTGGCACCGTCCATGAATCTGTAGCAAGTTGCCATCTGCACACGCAAATAGAACATGGTATAAGAAATGAAACAATATCTAAGCATGCAAAAAATCAAAGCATCACACCACACAAAAAACACACACACGCCATGTATGGTATATACAAAAGTACTTATGCATGAAACACTCAGGCATAGTACCTCTTCAGGTAGAGCCCATTGTGGGGCTCACCCAAAGATATCCCATCATAGTCTTCAAGCTCATAAGCTCCCTTCTCTAAGACACGTTTCACTATGTAAGGTCCATGCCACATGGAATCAAACTTTCCTTCCCCCAGCTTATAATGTTTTTGGTCATATGTAAGGACCAAATCTCCTTCGCTGTAGGCGTGAGAGGTTCTACCGACTTGTCATACTCCACTTTGATGCATCTCTTATGAGCCTCATTGGCAAGAGCATCATCTCGGCGAGTCTCGTCGAGCTTAGCTAGGTAGAGGAAGTGTTCTTCCTCGGCAGTAGTTTGGGGAGAAGTTTGATGGCGAGCTTGAGGGACGGAATCTCACACTCAATAGGAAGGACAGCCTCCAATCCATACACTAGTTGGAAGGGATTAAATCCAGTGGCAGTTTTAACAGAAGTTTGATAAGACCATATGCAGAGAATAGCATGTTATTCCAATTGGACTTGTGTGTACCCACCATGCGTTGGACCATGGTTTTCAAGACCTTGTTGATGGCCTCTACTTCTCCGTTTGACTGTGGGTAGTATGGTGTTGAGTTTTCATGGAGAAAAATCAATCTATCGCTCAACTCGTCAACCATATGGTTCATAAAGTGAGAACCGTGGTCAGTAACTATCGCTTGAGGATCTCCAAACCGTGCTATTACATGATTAAACATGAAGAGTGCGGCGGTCTGGCCGTCGTTCATGTATGTAGGCATTTCCTCGATCCACTTTGTAAAGTAGTCCACAGCTACAATGACGTAACCATGCCCCCCGGCTGAGGTAGGCTTATAATGCATGAAGTCAATGCCCCATTTAGCGAAGGGGCCAACAGCAATAACCGAGTGTAAAAGGGAGGGATGGGTGCGCTTTTTCGTATGAAAATGTTGACATGGAGGACATTTTTTTACGGCCTCGATACAATATTTGAATATAGACAGCCAATAATATCCTGCGCAAAGAATCTTTTGGGTTGTAGCCATCCCAAAGAGATGACCTCCACAAGCCCCAGCGTGACATTCATTTAGGACGTGATCAGTCTCGTCATGAGTTAGACAACGTCGAAGAATAGAATCAATACCACAGCAGTACAAAGTATCATTGATAATCGGATAATACTTTGGATGGTGGCATATTCGACAATGGTCGTCACGAGACAATTGAGGACTGGAACATTGGGTTTGAAGATATAAAGTGATATCTCCATACCACGGATCAGAGGTACTGATAAGAAACAATCACTCATCTGGAAAAGAGTCATTGGGATGAGATTCTACATCAGCATGGGGGAGGTCGCAGATGAGCTCAACAAACACCAAAGACTTTTTAGACTTGTATTTTTCGAAAGGAAGATCGAATTCTTCCAGTATCACGATCCAGCTTGAATAATTTCCCCCAAGCATCTGACAAGTCAGAACGTGGTACATGGGTTTCGAATCGGCGATGATGGTGGTGGTGCGAAGCAGGATGTAATGTCGGAACTTCTGCACGGCGATAACTGCGGCGAGAGCGAGCTTCTCAACATGTGAATATCGAGTTTCAGCGTCAATAATACCTTTACGGGCGTAGTATATCACATGTTCTTGGGAATTCTGGTCTTCCTGCACCAAAACCATGGCGATAGTGGTGTCAGAATCAGTGAGGTATAGAATGTAATCTCAATAGTAATTCGACGGTTGGAGCACAGGGGTATGCGTGATGGCTTGTTTCAAACTATCAAAATATTGTTGAGCTTGGTCATCCCAAATGAATGGGACGTCCTTTTTCATCAATCTCATGTAACCCTGCGTCTTTTGCGTGAAATTGTAAACGAAACACCGTAAATAAGTCACTCTCCCTTTTAGACTCTGAAGTTCCGTAATATTAGTTGGAGGTGAAAGAGCAACAATGGATTCCACATTCAAGGGATCAATGTGGATCCCATCTTTCGAGACAATAATCCCTAAGAGGTGTTGAGACTCGACATAGAAAATAGACTTATTAGGGTTCAGACAGATATTGTACTGCCTGCATCTGAGAAAAATGATCGTCAGATGATTTATGTGGAACTCACGCTGCTTTGAGTGGGCAGGGAGGTCATCCAAGTAGGGTTCCACAAAGTCTTTCACATCATGGAAGGCGTACGACATGGCCCGGTGGAATGTGGCACCAGTTGTTTTAAGACCAAACGAAAGTTTACGATACGCAAACGTTCCCTAAGGACAAATGAATGCAGTCTTGTGTTGGTCGGCGGGGTGGATCTCAATCTGGTTGTATCCGGAAAATCCATCCATGAATGAAAAAATGACACTTTTGACACAATTGTCGATAATCTGGTCAATAAAGGGAGTCAGGTAGTTGTCCTTGGGACAAGCTTTGTTGAGATCTTGATAATCGACGCAGACACGAATGGTACCCTTCTTTTTAGTAACAAGGACGACATTTGAGACCCATTCTGTCAATGGGAAAGGGTAAATGAAGCCGGCCTTCAAGAGTTTCTCAATCTCTTCCTTGATTTCCGCAATCTTCTGAGGGTGTACCAGTCGCAAATTTTGGTGGACGAGTTTGACGTCGGGATAGGTTTTGATTTCGTTTAAAACAATGGTGGGGTCTATCCCATAAATCTCCTCATAGGTCCAAGCGAACACATCTCAGAATTGCTTGAATAAGGCCGTGTAAGCAATGACTTCTTCAGGGGAACACTTCTGGCCTAACTGAATGTGTTCCACTACACCAAGAGTAACCGAAATGTCTATCAAAGTGGTAGGCTCAATGTTGGCTAGGTTTCCTTCAGAGTTCGTTTGACATGTGAGTATAGAGTACTGAGAGCCAGAGTAGACATCCGGTGTGAAGATGGTGTAATGCTATTCTCCACAGTGTCCAAAAAGGGAACGAAAGATGAACGATCATGGAGGTCTTCCCACGGAGGATCATCTGCACTCATGATTTCCATAATGGACTCGTCAGAATGAAAAGTCTGTAGTAAGGGGTCGAATGATGTCCGCTGTGGAAAAAAGGAGGTGGAGGCCACAACTAAGTGGTGCTCAGGTGCTGACTAGATATCCTCGTATGTGAGTTCAGTGGGTAATAGAGGCATGGTGTCTCCAATTAGGTGTGTGGTGGCTTCGTCAGGTACAAGCCATGAATCAGTGGAGTTGAGGATAGATGAAATCTATAAGGAGATCGTCTTCACTGTGGCAACATGATTTGGGGGATCCGAAGAAGGAAAAATGCCCATAAGGGATGAGTCCTTAATGAGGCCGACCCCCACACTCTCATACTTTTGTGAATATTGTTCAATTGACGGAACGTTATCGCCTGGGTGAGTAGCGGTGTCAGGTGTGCAGAAATGTAGTTGGTCGACTGTGACAATTCGGCCTTGATGAAGGAATTGTACTATACGGAATACAGATGATGTGACCGCAATCATGGCGTAAAACCTATTACGACCAAGCAGAATGTTGTAATCCAACAGGGCAGCGACCACTTCCACGTTAATGGTTGCAGTCTTGCCCCCCAAGTCGACTGCTAAAGTTTGTAACAGCCCATGAGGTTGAAAGCCACGTCCGTCGAATGCTCTCAAAGTGGTAGGAGAACGGTTCAACTCAGGAGAGCCAATGGCTCTCTAGCATGAGATCGACATGACTGACATAGAGGCACCTTCATCCAAAACTGTATGATGGATTGTCTTCCCAGCAATGTTTGTGGCAACTTGAAATTCCAGCTGATGGGAGCCTCGGTTTGAAGTACTCCACCCAGAACATGATGGTGTTCGATGAATCCGAGTCGACTGCACCGATGGCAGCGAGGAGAGTCTTGCACTAATTAGGATAGTTTTTCAAGACCTCGAGCATCGACATAGCACAAGGAGCTTGTGCTAGGTCCTCTACAATGTTTTAGTTTTGAGCAGCCTGAGCATTGCGATTTAAAACTGATTTTCTAATCGTGGTCTTGGGTGGATGCAACACTGACTCAAAAGAGGGCTTCTCAATGGTGAGAGGAGCAGCCAGTACGGTGACGTCAAGCATTGAAGTGGAAGCTTTTTCAGTATTACTTCCAACAGGTTCCTTCACCGGAACAGATTCATATGAACGAGAACGAGTGTTCAAGTTGATGGTCTCGCTACGCATCATGAGAACATGTGTGGTGGTGGATGCTTCTCCTTGGGAAGGAGAGGTGTGAGCATTCAACTGCTGATTTTGAGCAGGGAAGGGGTTGCTGAGAACTATGGGTGTGGGTTTTCCCTTAAGAAACTTTTGAACTTCGTCTCTATGGGGGCACTCTTTAGAAAAGTGGTCTTCACCACACAGTAGACAAGGATACTTCAACTTCCTTTTATGTTTGGTGTCATCAAGGGTGCTCTTATGTTCCTGCTGGTTGGAAGATTTCTTAGGTTTCCCTTTGTTCTTCTTCTTACAACCAGACTTTTGAGGTGAAGCTGATGAAACAGAATTCACTTCTTCGGTGACAGCAGGAGTGGATGATTTGGTGGTGTCGTGACCAGCCTGTGTTGGTGATGGGGAAGAACCTTGGGGATTCGACGATCCAAAAGTTTGAGAAGAAGGCTGGGTTTTAAGGGATCCAATGATGCCATCGGCTTGGGGTCCCTTAGGTGGTTTCGTGGGGTCACACATGTTATGGGGTGCGTCAAGAAGGATATCAAACAATGTGTTAGATTGAGCATATACTAAGTCTAGCAAGTGGGCACGGGCAATGGCTTGTTCCTCAGTGACAGCACCTCCCATGGAAACATCTCGTGCTATGGTAGGGATGAGAGACTTTGTAAACCAGTCCTCTAGGAGTTGATATGGAATAGGAGCCTTAATAAGATGACGTCTCCTCCTCCACTCATGTATATGATCTGAGATGTGAGTAGCGGTATTCTGACAGAGCGAGGTTAAAAGCTCTGTACCAGTTTCATACCGTATAGGTAGCTGGAAATGAGTCAAAAAATTCATAGCAAGAGAACCAAAATTAGGAAAAGAATGGGGTGGTAGTTCGATATACCACTTGGAAACCGAACCAGTGAGGGTCCTTTGAAATAATCTAAGACTAATCGATTCATTCATCAAGGAGTTGGATGAACACCATAAGTGGTATGTCATCACGTGGTTTTTGGGATTCTCACCCGACTTGCCATCAAATTTTGGGATATCTGATGGAATTTTCACTAGAATGGGTGTCCAATTAGTTCCATTGTAGATGGGGTCATTGTTCAGTTGAGATAGGTCAGGCAGGTCCAAAGTATTCAAAAAGGGAAACTGCGGATTAGGATGCGGGTACTGATAGTACTGATAAGGCATGTAGGGACCAGTGGGACCTTGTATCAACTGACCATAGGGTGTTACAAAAGGGAACTGGCCATAGGGTTAAGGGCCACCCGGACCAAATGTAGGTCCGCCGCCATAGTAAGGTGGTCCATTACCATAATAACGTGGCCCATTACCATAATTTGGGGGCCCGCCTCCGCCGCTGGGAGGTGGTGGGCCGCCTCCAAATGATGGGGGTCCACCTCCACTGCCAGGGTAGAATGGGCCACCACCCGCCTCCGCTGGGAGGAGGTGGTGGTACACTACCACAACCGGAATAGGGTGGGCCTCCACCACCTCCGCCGGGAGGGGGTGGTGGGCCACCACCACCGCCAAAAGGGTAAGAGCCTCCTCCGCCACCAGGATGATATGGTCCTCCACCACCACCACGAAGATGGGATGGTCCTCCACCACCACCACCAGGGTGGGATGGTCCTCCACCACCACCACCAGGGTGGGATGGTCCTCCCCCACCACATCCAGGTTGGGATGGTCCTCCACCACCACCACCAGGGGGGGTGGACCATGATGATCAGAATGAGGTGGTCCTCCGCCAGAAGGTAGAGGTCCGCCTGCTCCAGAGTTATGGAGGGGTCTTCCGCCTCCAATGGGAGGTGGGGGTGGACCAAACGGGGGTAGAGGGACTGTAAGTGGGGGTCCATGTTGTAAAACATTCTTCTGTCCTGTTGGGGCCAAGGTCGCAGCTATAGTAAAAGCTGCGAATTTTGGGAAAAAGCATGAGTATGGAAGGAAAGTGCTAATTTTGGGACAAGCACTAAGTTTTGGGTAAGAAGGAGACGGTGCGCAGTACGGTGCCAGATGGATGATCTCAGCGCAGATCACGGACCGGAAATTGCGGAGCTCGCGCGCACGTCATCGAAGAATGAAGGTGGCTCAACTACCATAATAAATAAGGTGATGGAGTAGAGGGCTTAGCTACCCTCATTTAAAGGCTTAGTACAGAAGTTATGGTTGCTCGGATCAAGGAGGAGCAACGGACCAGAGCATTGAAGGCGAAGGACGATCGCCCATACCCACAATCTGCGCCGGAATTCACGGAGCCTGCAGGAAGCGGCGACGTGACTGCAAGCGGCGCCTACAGTACACCTAGCCATGTGCGTGGTTAGGGTTTTTGGGAATCACTGTTGGGAAAGGCCCACAGTTTTGTAAAGGTGTGACCGTCATGGCTACCTATATAGATGAATCATTGTAATGGGTAGAGGGTTCTTCCTCCCTTCCTTCAGTTCCTTCCTTTTGGAGAGTTAGAGAGTTAGATGCTAGACTGTTAGAGAGCCAGTCTAAAGGGATAGATCATGTGTTGATTATCCTTCACTGTAATTTCTACCTGGTGTGTAGAACTAGAGAGAGGAAATCGGATAGCCGAGGAGCTAATCCCTGAGTTGCCAGACAGTCTGAGTCGACGTCTGTGCCTTTGTAATCTCCATAGAGAGGAGACAAGCTTGAGAAAAGGGCACCCAGCTGTGTGCGTGGAGTTTCCTGTAAGTTCTAAGGCTGCAGCTGTGTGCGCAGCATATTGTATAACTCTATCATTTTCTGGTTAATATAAACTCCTGAGGACGGGGTTTCCCTCGAGGAGATGAGCTTCACTTATGTCTTTTTGTTATAATGTTTTGGTGAATGATAACTATTTCGAGTTCATTATTTGTGTATGCAAGACTTCTGTCTTATCTTTGTGACTGTTGAGCGAGTTGGAACGATCCCTTGATAACTATAAGTGTCTTAAGTACTAAAGAGGTAGTAACGCACAGTCGCTGCGGCGAGAGCAGACTGCGTTACTGCGCTAGATGCGAAGGGCCAGAAAGTGTTCCGCGCGTCGATCCAAGAAATAGTTGCCTGCTGCGTTGGAAAGGAGAAACTGCGCAGTAGACCTGCCAAGGAAGGGACCCGCGCAGCTGCGCCGAGCGGCCTGCGGGAAGGTCCGACCGCCGATTTCGCAGGAATCATTCAAGGAAAAGCTATCTCCGCGTCACCCCGGTTAAGGAAACCTGATTCCTTAACCCCCCCATAGCCACTTCGGGTGAGACCTCGAGCTGCCGCGCAGCTCGTTGCCGAGAGGGCCAGTGCGCCAAGGGGTTTTGTTGCTGCGCTTCATTAAAACCCGGGTCTGCCCAGTAAAGCAGCCAACAAATGGTTCCGTTGCCGCGCGAATGAGACTTGTTATTTTGGCGACGCGCGAGATAGAGCAGCCAACAAATGGTTCCGTTGCCGCGCGAATGAGACTTGTTATTTTGGCGACGCGCGAGATAGAACAGCCAACAAATGGTTCCGTTGCCGCGCGAATGAGACTTGTTATTTTGGCGACGCGCGAGATAGAACAGTGCAACAAATGGTTCCGTTGCCTCATGACTTTTTGATCACGTCACTTCCGTTGCTCTGAACCTTGTTGCTCAGCCAACAAATGGTTCCGTTGCCTAGTGACCAACAAATGGTTCCAAATGTGTTACTGGAATCCTACAACTAAGGAAATTGGAGATTGGTTTGATTTAAAGGCTAAAGAGTTTGCTGAACAAGAAAATAGAAGCCCTACGCTTCAAACAGAAGATTGGTTACAGAAGTATATTTATGCTGACCTTTACGAAATTTTCTTTGTTACATTTGCATTGGAGTTACACGCTTGGATAGCCAAGTTAGCAGATTCTAGACCTACGCTGCATGTTGATCGACCCGTCACGTGGACGCCTGAGCTAGCTAGTATTGTGAAGCGGATAGACAATCCTGTGTCCCGCGCAGTAGACTTTTGGTTGAATAGTCTACTGGAAGGTTTTATTACCGAATTTGCAGTCGATACAAGAAAGAGTTTCAGTGAAGCTGAGAGGAGTTTCTTCCAAGTACACAGAGGTAAGTTCTTAAATTCTCTGAACTTATGGATTAAAATGCTTCTGTATGAAAAAGGAAAGCTATGTATTGCTTCTGATGAATAGCATAGTCAAGTAATGTCCGTAGATTCTGATAGTGACCCTGAAGTTATTGGTTGCACTCGTAGTGGAAAACGATATAAAGTAGGCCTTGACCAATATCCTTTTGAGTCTAGCCCAGACAATCGCCAAGTCCCTAGAGCAAGCCATATAGAAAGACAGGGGAGTGCTCATATCCCGTATTACCCCTTTACACCGCAAAAACCAGACGGAGCTTAGTATAATCCTACAGTAACACCTTCGAGTAGCCCACACGCTACTGCTAGTACCTCTGTACCACCTTTGTTTAACCATCCCGGAAGCACTGCTACAGTACCTCCACCTCAAACCCGTGCAAGAAGGATGGGTGATGACATGAAACTACCAACTTTTAGAGGAACAGGGATAGAGGACCCTGAGCAGCACTGGTTCTTATGTGAAGCCATTTGGACAATTAAGCAAATTAATGATGATGCTGTTAAACTGGTTCAGTTAGCAACCACACTAAGAGAAAGAGCCTTGACTTGGTTCATGAAATACTCAGCAGCACAGAATAGGACGCTTGCTGAGGTAAGAAATGCCATGATTAGAGAATTCAAGAAACCTAAGTCAGAATCACAGTGTATAACAGAGCTCAAAGACATCAAACAGTTACCTACAGAATCAGTATGGGATTTTGACCAGAAGTTCAAAGCTTTGATAGATCAAGTAAGCTTCGAGTTTGCACCACAGCAACATAAAGAATGGTTCATTGCTGCGCTGCTCCCACACATTAGACTTCCTCTTATGCAACAGAATCTCAATACTCAGGAACAAGCTCTAGAAATGGCTATGAAACTAGAAGCTTCGCCAATTGTAGGAACAAGCAACGATGTTGCGCATTTACAGAACCAATTAGCAAACTTAACCTTGCAAGTGCATGATATTAAGAAAGGCAAGGAGATTAAGGAAGAAATTTGGTGTACAAAATGTAAAGCCCAAGGTCATTCAAAGGACCATTGTCCTGTTTTCATAGACTACATTGCAACTGGAGCACCTAATCCTTTACCACAGGCACAAGGGCCTTGGTGTGAAATCTGCAGAACTAGAGGTCATAGACCACAAGAATGCCACTTACTTCAGAAATATGTACAAACTCCAAAGAATCTATATTGTAATTTCTGTAAATCAGTAGGTCATGATGAGAACAATTGTAGAGCATATGATCTTATGATAGAAAGAAAGCATGATGTTTATAGGGTACAAGCAGAGACACAAGGACCCACAGCAGGTCCACCTTATGACCAATCTCGGGACGCCCGAGCAGCAAATTACAGAGGACGCGGACGCACAACAAATTTGGGTCGTGGAAGAGGACAGATCACTTGTTATAATTGCGGAGAACAAGGTCATTTTGCTAGGGATTGCCAAAATCCTACAACCCTCTGCAGATATTGTAAATCTTCTGACCATATCATCGAAGAATGCCCTCAGTTACAGGCTAAGATGCAAGCAAAGACACCACAGGTCAATCAGAATATCCAGTTGATTGGAGCCGAAAAAAGAGAACCAGACCCTACAGTTAATATAGTGACACGCAGTGGAGCTACAACTGGTCCGCAAGAGATGGGAACGGGAAAGCAAGCGACGCAATGGGTGCGCCGCGCTAACATTAAACCAGCCCCACTTAACCTACCGAAGCAAAAAGAAGCATTTAAGCAAGCTCAAGAGTATTTCTCAGATCCGAGAGCTTCGAGTTCTACCGTAATTCCGCAGAACAATAGTAGATCGCAAGTGCTAAGACAAGACAACTTGGTACAAGAACAGGCCACTACAGCTGGAAGACCTGACGACGATAAGGAGCATGCCCTAGGCAGTGTTCATGCGTTCCTGCGACAATGTTTAAAATTGTTGCGCAATGAACAAGCAACTCTAGAACTCCAACACCTGTTGGATCGGTGCCAACACTCTGCTTCGACGAACACACCACAGCGTGCTGTTCACCAGATTAGGAGTCACATTAGAACAGGAAAAGAGATGAGGCTCACAGCGCAGATTGGAGCATTTGAAATGGACGAAGTCATGTTAGATTTGGGCTCAGAAGCCAATGTTCTCACTATGCAGACATGGGAACAGATGGGAAGCCCTCAGCTTACAAGATCCCCTATCCAGCTAAGACTCGCAAATCAGCAACGAGTCTCTCCATTGGGCAGATTACCCAATGTACCTATTGATATTGAAGGAGTAAGAAGCTCTGCAGATTTTGAAGTAATCAAAATTATGGATGATAGTAGACCATACCCAGCGCTGTTAGGAATAGACTGGGCACTTGATAATTTGGCTGTCATTAACCTGAAGAAAAGACAGATGACCTTTGAGGATGACCAGATCAGGGTCATCGCACCTCTTGATCCTATTCAAGGACCAAGATATATAGAACCTATTCGCGCAGAAGAGGAAGCGCGCCACATGGAAAGCTTGTATCAGATGACCACTAACCACAGTGACTATGTCAACCCCACAGCAGACGGCCATATCAGCTGGCGATGTGATAGCTCGTGCACATCAGATTCAGATGCAGGATTGGAAAATTGGCAGAATCGTCTACATGAGGTTTCTGCAAGACGTTGCGCCATGATGACTAAATCCATTCGATGGATTGGCACAGAATTAACTGACACTCCAACTTTTGATGGTCTAACCAAAGTAACTAAATTCATACAGGAATACGAACAAAAGCTTCCAGAACCACAGCGCATCCAGGCACTGGATATAGCATTGCGCGCTACACCCGCAAGATGGTGGATTGCGCACAAGGAGAATATTCATACATGGAAAGACTGTCGCAGATTGATACTGCGCAGATTTCAGGACACCACAGCCGAAGCGCTACGCAAATATGAAGGACAGAGTGACCCCAGGTCACACATTGAAGCATGTATTCAGCAATGGTCAGATATTCGGGAAGATGAATGGGTTCACCAATTCATCCACACATTAGATACAATTCCAAGGAATTGGTATACTGAAACAGAATTGCGCAAAGGCACTCTTACTTGGGCTCTTATGATAGAAAGTTTTCAACTTACATTCAGCTTTGAGTCAGAGCATCCAAGCATTGATCAGGCTCTGAAGTGTATTAAAAAGAAGGTATTTGAACCAGGTCTAGTAACAGAATATTCCCAACCAGATTGGGCTGTTCAGATGGAACATGCCCTGGAATGTTATAACTTTACCGCCGAAGATGAGGAGGACGATCCTCGCAACCTCAATATCCCAGAATCAGAAGGGACACGCAATATTGAAGGTCCTGAGCTTGATATTCCTGCCATCGCAGAACACGTCAAGCTCAAGAAAGTTAACATTGGCACAGAAGCTGACCCAAAGTTTGCTTCTATAGGAGATTATTGGGATGATGAAACCGTTGCGCATGTTTCAGATTTATTACGTGATTACCAGGATATCTTTCCTACCAAGTTCACAGAAATGAAAGGCATCCTAGGAGACTTAGGAGTGATGCGCATACCTCTGAAACCAGACGCCAAGCCAGTAAAACAGCGCCCATACAGGTTGAACCCGCGCTACAAAGAAAAAGTCAAAGAAGAAATTGATAAGATGCTTGCAGCAGGTATTATTGAGCCAGTAGAGGAAAGCGATTGGATTAGTCCTATGGTGGTCCATGAAAAGAAAACGAAAGGTGAAATAAGAATTTGTGTCGACTTGCGCAAACTCAATGATGCATCAGCGCACGACCCATTTCCCACTCCTTTCACAGATGAAGTACTTGATAATGTTGGAGGACAAGAGGCTTACTCTTTCACTGATGGATTTTTGGGATATCATCAGATTAGAATCCATCCGGATGACCGCCACAAGACTACTTTTGCAACTGAATGGGGCTCATTCCAGTACACGGTAATGCCCTTTGGTCTTAAAAACGCACCTGCTATCTTCTCTAGAGTTGTTGTTGCTGTTTTTAAAGAATTTATCCACAAGTTTTTAGAAGTCTATTTTGATGACTGGACTGTATTTGGTTTACTAAAGAACCATATTGCGAATCTGCGCATGATGCTAGAAAAATGTAGACAGCATCAGATTTCCCTTAACTTGAAAAAATGTATATTCTGTGCGCCCTTTGGTATTTTGTTGGGACATATTGTATGCAGACAAGGACTCTTGATGGATCCTGCGAAGGTTGCCATCATTGCTAATTTACCTGCGCCCAACTCAGTTAAGCAATTGCGCACTACATTGGGACATACAGGATACTACAGAAAATTCATCAAAGGATATGCAAGGATCACAGCGCCTATGGAAAGATTGCTGAAGAAGGATTCGAAGTTCCAATGGACAGAGGAATGCCAACAGAGCTTGGACACACTTAAAGAAAAGATGATCACAGCGCCTATTCTAGTTTTCCCAGACTGGAGAAAACCTTTTCATGTTCATGTTGATGCTTCTTCCATAGCATTAGGAATCGTGCTTACACAGTCTGGAGAAGGAAGTATTGACCACCCAATTGCTTACTCCAGCAGAAAGTTATCTACAGCTGAGAAGAATTACACCACTACAGAAAGGGAAGGACTAGCCATGGTGTATGCCCTACAGAAATTCAGACACTACCTGTTAGGAGCTCACTTTAAAATGTATACTGATCATTCTGCTTTGAAATATTTGGTCAATAAACCAGTCTTAGGAGGCAGAATTTGCAGATGGCTACTACTCTTTCAAGAGTATGATTTTGAGGTTATTGTAAAGCCAGGCAGATTCAATGCAGGGCCTGACCATCTATCCAGAATAGAGTCAGGAGAGGAACCTACGAGTCTGGAGGACAATCTGCCTGACGCACAGTTGTTTTATATCCAAGCAGCAGACGAATATTATTCTGATATTCTTAAGTTTCTCACTACCGGACAAGCGCCGGCTGCGTTTACAATCCAGCAGAAGAAGCAACTTGTTGTTCGAGCCGCAGACTTCACTTTGATAGCAGGCCAGCTTTATAAGTTGGGCCCTGACGAAATTTTGCGCAGATGTATCTTACCACATGAAAAGAGCTCTATCATCGCAGAAGCGCATTCAGGTACCGCAGGAGGCCATTTCGCAGGAAAGCCGACTGCGCAGAAAATATTAGCCGCAGGACTTTGGTGGCCGACATTGCACAAGGATACTAAGGAATTCTGTAAATGTTGCGATGTGTGCCAGCGCACAGGAAAACCCTCAAGGAGAGATGAAATGCCACTAAGACCCCAGATCACACTGCGTGCTTTTGATAAATGGGCCATTGACTTTGTAGGACCTATTAACCCACCAGGAAAAAGAACTGGCGCAAGATATATCATTACAGCTACTGAGTACCTCACCCGATGGGCTGAGGCGAAGCCAGTTAAGAACTGCGACGCTGCTACTGCCGCGCAGTTCATTTTCGAGAACATTATCACTAGGTTTGGATGCCCAGTGATCCTCATGAGTGATCAAGGTACACATTTCCTCAATGAGACTATAGAGGCCCTTACTGAAGAATTTCAAATTAATCACCATAAGAGTACACCCTACCATCCTCAAGCTAATGGTACGGTGGAAGCATTCAATAAGATCCTTGAGAATGTCCTGACGAAGATCTGTAATCAACAAAGAGATGATTGGGACCTTAGAGTCACAGCTGTATTATGGGCTTACAGAACCACTTGCAAGAAATTAACAGGTCACACACCTTTCAGCTTGGTGTATGGAAAAGAAGCAGTTATGCCCATGGAATACATTGTTCCCAGTCTCCGAATTGCGCAAATTACAGAAATGGCAGATCCTGACACTATGAATGAAAGACTTTCGCAACTGCTTTCTTTAGAAGAAGACAGACTTATGGCCGGATTTCATCAACAGGTACAGAAGGCAAGACAGAAAGCTTGGCATGACAGGCACATTAAGCATAAGCACTTTGAAGAAGGAGACTTGGTACTCCTTTATGATAGTAAATTCATCAAGTTTTCAGGCAAGTTTCGTGTGCATTGGTTAGGTCCTTTTCAGGTAATAAAAATAACAGACGGAGGCGCAGTTCAGCTTGCGAAGTTGAATGGAGAACTACTACCTACAATGATAAACGGAAGTCGGCTTAAGCTTTATTGCGACGGCCACTCCGCCCTGTCGACATAATATAGTACTCAGGAATGCAGATGCCCAGTGTAGTTGAAAGAGACATCGCATTTAGTCTACACGGAAGCTGCGACACACCCTCAGTTTCCAGCTTCCTGCGCAGTTCCTTGAAATATCCGCGCATCCTGAATAAAAATTGCTTGAACAAAGCTTAGCGGTCCGCTCTGGCGAAGTTTTGCTTTATGGACCATTGGACTATCGCTCTTGCGAAGTCCCCTTTCATAATTTGCCACTGAAAAGAGTTTTGTTGTGGACCCCTAGAGGCACAGTTTCCTAAGTTGAAATGACCCGCCGGAAAATTTTGAATTACAGCAGTTATGTAGCCGCGTTCGAATAAATGAAGGATAAGGCCGCTATTTAATTCTACCCGTTCTGACGGATTCGGCTTAATCTCCGAAATATTTGCATTTAACTCAGGCGCCGAAAGCATTAGCTTCTCCCGGAAGGCTGTCAGAACCCGTCCATCACACTAAATGCACCGCTACGGCAAGGAGGATAGCGTGTTGTCAACTCATCTGTAGCCGCCTATAGCTACGTAACCCCACTTGGTCGCATTTACTAACCCCGTTGGCTATAAATACCTCACACTTGTATCAATTTTGGGTTACTGTCTCGAGTTGCATAAGTTGTCTTTGAAGATCTGCATTATTGTTTTCAGAGCCGAGTGTGCAGACTATTTTCCCTTGTTTTCAGAGTCTATACCCTACGCAGTTCCGCCATTTGCTGTCCAGAGTCTTGTTATTTACATTGGTTCACAACGGAGAATTTATCGACTGAAGAAGTTATTCGTCAATTTCTACGCCGAGGCTTAGATTTCGGCATGGCCACTCCGGTGACGCCGTCGGCCTACGTACACCCTGGTGCTACTGATCCCAGAACATCTCCAGGCACAAGAGCATCTCAGCAGCAGCCGGAGGAACCTGTTCCAGAACCGCTCGCGTCTATGGTGAACTACCTTCCGCCGCGTCCAGACGATGCGCCGGATGTCCAGATTCCGAAGAATGCAAAGTATCCAATTCCGCTACCGCCACTACCGGCTAGTGTGCGGGTAGAAGGCCAACTATTGGGAAACATTCCACTGGTTAAATTCTCTGATTTTAACCTTGGAGACTATAAGACGTATCCTCAGTTTCAGTTGGACCGATATTTGGATATCGTCCATAATCCCACCAGAAACGTTGATGAGTTTATCCCGAAGGGATTTGCAGCAAATCTTGAGCGCCCTGGACTCTTGAATTTGTTGAAGCTACCGCACTTTGGGCGTAGCAATGAAGTGAACGCAGTCGTTAAAACACTGCTATCCTGCGTTCATGGAGGTTACCTTTGGCTCGGGAGGCCAATTGATCTAAATGTTGATTTGATACACCGTATCACCGGCCTATCTAAGGTTGGTAAGGATCCCAATATCCATTTTGCGGGAAAGGAGAAGGACCGAAAATTAGCTGCAAAGCTGGTCCAGAAATATAACTTGACAAGAGGAGGTCGGGCTTATGACCTCACGACCGTAGAAGATGAGGCACTTCGCTTCACAGGAAGTCTGCTTGCAGGCAGACTTCTCACCAAGTGCCGACCAAAAGAAGTTACTGGAGCTGTCGTAGAGCTCGCTATCGCAGCTGCGGAGGGAGAACAGTACAACTGGTCTCTCTTCCTGCTAAATTCTTTTTTGGCTGATTGCCTGAACGTGCAGGACAATGCAGGCCAATCATTCCATTTTTCATGGCTTTTAATTCTATGTGCTCTCGTCGGGTGGAAGGAGCCCCCGAATACTCAGTTCCGTCCACGCCGCGCAGGAGAGGTTGCCGGCATGCGCTACATCAACCTCTGGGATTCCCCTAATCCCGCGAAGCGCAAGATGAATCGCGCTGTTTTTTGTGAGTATTACTATCTCCTCCGCGATACCATACAAGATATGCCAAGGCTGAGCGCGGAGACAGCCACATTGTATGACGGGAAGTTGGCTTTTACTGCCGACATCCATCAACTCTACCTTCGGCCTTGCGACATTCCAGGTGACTGGGCGCTAGGTCTTTACAGGATGACCACAGAAGATGTCGAAGAAACCATTAAGTCTTGGTCGGACGAATGGAGAGCAGCAGCTGACATCGCACCTGCGATGCCACCCGCCGCTGCGCAAGAAAAAGATAAGGGCAAGGAAGCCCCCGAGCAAAGAAGCGATGAAGGCTCAACAGAACCAGCCACAAAGAAGCAGAAAGTGTCGCATCCCACTGAGGCCATTCCCTCGGAGGTCGACAAATATTTGAAAGAGCAATTTCGTGAGATGCGGAACATGCATGCTCACATCCGAGGTGCTCTAGACTTACAATTTGTAGAGCTAAAAGGTCTCGCAGGAAGGATTGCGCAGACCCATGCACCAGCATCTACTTCGCAGGCGCCCCAAGAAATCCCAACTGGTGAGCGAGTTGAAGAACTCACAGAAAGGCACACTGTCGTCCATATTCCGCCTACCAGCATGACCCTTCCAGATCCCCTAGCTGAACTGCAGGTAAGCACAGTTGGACCTGTAGAAATTAATTTGTCTAGGATTCCTATAGAAACTTTACAGCTAGTACAAGAGAAAGTTTCTCTTGAGTTGAGAGCTAGAGAGCTCTCTACTTTCCAGGCAAACCAACGACTGCAATCGCAGGAGATAGTGCTGAAAGAAAGTCATAAGAATATCTCTGCGAAGCTTGCACTCTATGAGGCGCAAGACACCGGCATCAGAAACGCAATAGAAGAGATTGCTCAGGAACTGCCGGCTTGCGAGATTCAACCAGACCTCCCTCTGGTTGCAAAAGTTCAAATTATTGGCGAAAGGGCGAAAACCCTGGAGCAAGAAATAGCTGCTATGGCAGAAGGCCATAAAACCCAGATCGCTGAGCTAGAAGCTCGCGTTGCTGCGCATCTTACAGATGATGCGCAGGTACAATTGGAAGCATTGAGCAGAGCTTCCACACGAATGAAAGGTCGAGTACAGGAAGCCAAGAACCTGATGAACCAGGCTATGGAAGCTTGGACAGAGCTTGTGAACCTCCCTTTTAAAGTGGGACTATCAGACCAGGTGCAAGCTGCAGAACAGTCCCTCACTGTTCTGAATGAAGAAGCCAAGTCCTTAACAGGCTTGCCAAAGATGAAGAAAATGGGCGAAGTGCGCAAAATGCAGCAGCAACTGCACAAGCTCAGAACTGAAGATGAGAAGCTCACCAACAGCATTCAGCCATTCATGGATGAGTATGCTGAAATCGTTGGCCAGATTGAGACAAAAATCAAAGAGATTGCCGAGTCTCAAGAGATCATTGATACACTCACTAAAGGCGAAGCAACCGCAGAAACAGTGCAAACAGCTGATCAGTGTATTGAGGAATTGGACTCCGCTATTGCGCAATGGCAGAAAACATTCGCGGAGATTCAAGCAAACGCAGATGCGCAAATCCAACGACCACGCGCTAGTGCGAGTGGCTCGAGGGCGAGCCACAAGTGAGTGTTGGGGGCCTGTTGGGGCCAAGGTCGCAGCTATAGTAAAAGCTGCGAATTTTGGGAAAAAGCATGAGTATGGAAGGAAAGTGCTAATTTTGGGACAAGCACTAAGTTTTGGGTAAGAAGGAGACGGTGCGCAGTACGGTGCCAGATGGATGATCTCAGCGCAGATCACGGACCGGAAATTGCGGAGCTCGCGCGCACGTCATCGAAGAATGAAGGTGGCTCAACTACCATAATAAATAAGGTGATGGAGTAGAGGGCTTAGCTACCCTCATTTAAAGGCTTAGTACAGAAGTTATGGTTGCTCGGATCAAGGAGGAGCAACGGACCAGAGCATTGAAGGCGAAGGACGATCGCCCATACCCACAATCTGCGCCGGAATTCACGGAGCCTGCAGGAAGCGGCGACGTGACTGCAAGCGGCGCCTACAGTACACCTAGCCATGTGCGTGGTTAGGGTTTTTGGGAATCACTGTTGGGAAAGGCCCACAGTTTTGTAAAGGTGTGACCGTCATGGCTACCTATATAGATGAATCATTGTAATGGGTAGAGGGTTCTTCCTCCCTTCCTTCAGTTCCTTCCTTTTGGAGAGTTAGAGAGTTAGATGCTAGACTGTTAGAGAGCCAGTCTAAAGGGATAGATCATGTGTTGATTATCCTTCACTGTAATTTCTACCTGGTGTGTAGAACTAGAGAGAGGAAATCGGATAGCCGAGGAGCTAATCCCTGAGTTGCCAGACAGTCTGAGTCGACGTCTGTGCCTTTGTAATCTCCATAGAGAGGAGACAAGCTTGAGAAAAGGGCTCCCAGCTGTGTGCGTGGAGTTTCCTGTAAGTTCTAAGGCTGCAGCTGTGTGCGCAGCATATTGTATAACTCTATCATTTTCTGGTTAATATAAACTCCTGAGGACGGGGTTTCCCTCGAGGAGATGAGCTTCACTTATGTCTTTTTGTTATAATGTTTGGGTGAATGATAACTATTTCGAGTTCATTATTTGTGTATGCAAGACTTCTGTCTTATCTTTGTGACTGTTGAGCGAGTTGGAACGATCCCTTGATAACTATAAGTGTCTTAAGTACTAAAGAGGTAGTAACGCACAGTCGCTGCGGCGAGAGCAGACTGCGTTACTGCGCTAGATGCGAAGGGCCAGAAAGTGTTCCGCGCGTCGATCCAAGAAATAGTTGCCTGCTGCGTTGGAAAGGAGAAACTGCGCAGTAGACCTGCCAAGGAAGGGACCCGCGCAGCTGCGCCGAGCGGCCTGCGGGAAGGTCCGACCGCCGATTTCGCAGGAATCATTCAAGGAAAAGCTATCTCCGCGTCACCCCGGTTAAGGAAACCTGATTCCTTAACCCCCCCATAGCCACTTCGGGTGAGACCTCGAGCTGCCGCGCAGCTCGTTGCCGAGAGGGCCAGTGCGCCAAGGGGTTTTGTTGCTGCGCTTCATTAAAACCCGGGTCTGCCCAGTAAAGCAGCCAACATGTCCCCACAAAGTGTAATGGTTTCCGGGGTAGGGTACCCCGTAGAGTGCGTTTCCGGGATTAAGTTGACCCGGCAGAGGGTTAAGATGACCTAGATATGCTTGACTCAATGGTGGCTAAATTACATTGGACGGTCCCCCAACATGGGATAGTCCCGTAGTGGAAGGTCCAGGAGGTAAGGAATTTCCAACGGAAGGACTGATGGGAACTCCTACTGGAGTATTATGGTTAAGAGACAGAGGTTTCCCCCCAGCAACAACTTGTTGACCACTAAGTAAAGGTTGACTCAATACTGGTTGTTGATTATTCACCGTAGGATTACCATTACCTGTAAAGAAGGTAGGGGGTAAAGAGTATCCTCCCCTCGTAGTTTGGTGTGGGGGAGGAACAGGTGACGTAACCGTGGTGGTCACATGTGTGTTGGATTTTTTTTTTTCAATAGGTTGGGTCGTTAGAGGTACTGAACTGGTCTCCTATCTAGGGGACGTATGTGCACGAATGGATGGTTGACCAGTTTCAGAAGTGGTCACGTGTTGCGTGGATGATTCTGGTGACTCATAAGATAAAACATGACTTGGGAGTGGTTGATAAGAGTATAACGGTGGGTCTTCTACCCTTTGCAAAAGACTCTATATTCGAAGTTCATCACTCCTAATACGTAATCGTTCCAAGCGATTATGAATGGGTCCGAATATTTCTTCAGGGGTAGGCCAACTAGGTGGGGATGTAATGGAAAAATGGGCCACTGGGTGGCCTAGAGAAGATGTCCAATAAGCTCTTGAAGGACCAACAGCTGCTGTGGGGTCGTCCTGGGGTTGATTTATCCATTCCAATGATCCAGGCTCTCCCCATGAAATGGGAGGTAAGCATTGTGAAGTGGGAATTTGTGCTTCTTCACCCTGCGGGGGATGAGAGGCAGGTGAATCTGGAGGAAACATATGTGCTCCAACATTCAAAGTGGGGTTTCCACTTTATGTGACCCAACCCTAGCTTGTGGTTCCATTCTTACCCTCGGAATTACCTCCTGGTTAAGGGGACATTCGGGTGGTAAGTTTTGAATCCTATGAGACCTTCTCCAAGGAAATTCAGCCAAAGTGAATGAAACAAAATTTTCTCCTAAGGAAAGATAAACAAAAGAAAACCAAACCAGACAAAACCCTACACAAACTAAGGCCACAAGAAAAGTTATGTGATAAGAGTGGATTCAAAGGTCTAGAACCTCAAAGGATTGCCAAGACTTCGCAAATTGCTATATACTGCAGGGTCCAACAGTAAAACGCAACAAGGAGGATTGGAACTGTACCCTTGCTTGAATACCCGATTACCTGGACGGTACGTGCGTAGTAATCTCCCCGAGTGCTGTTCTCGGTGTATTTCTCTGCCAAGATGGACAAAAGGTTAACTCAGTTGGTCTTAGGAATCCTAGTGGTGTCTCCCGATATACGCAAGGTACGTGGGAGCTCAAATCCGGAGTGGTGATGTCTAATGCACAACCATACGGCACGAGACCTTCCTATATACTACCGAGTACGTGAAACACCTTTCGATATATTCCAAGTACTTAAGGGACTTGGTGGGTACGTGAAAGAGCTTCAATATACCGATAAGTACGTGGAAGACTACAATACCCCTGGAATACAGTGCTGGAAAATAACGATAGCTTCCACACTTAACGACGCCGAAACACGTCTCTAACTTACACACAAGTTACCAAAAAATTTACCCTAGTTCTACCATTAATTTTATCTGTACGGTTAGGTGAATGCATGAGGTGAGTACATAATTGTAAACATAATGCATGCCCTAACTACATACAAAAATATACTTTTCTTTTGATGAACTCTATGTATGGGAGGGAGAAATTTCTTTCCAATGATTTTTCCAAAACAACACAATGCAACACAATCCCAAATCTACCAAAAAATGACTATAAAATATTCTTTTCCTTTCCAAGCGAAACACATAAAAATAACACAACACTACTAAGCCAAATCAAAGCATTTTTTTCTTTTCTTTTATCTTTTCAAAACAAAAATGATACTAAGCGATGAAAAGAGAGAGTTCCTAAGCAAAGTATGCAATCTTTTCCCTTTCACTACAACGACCTAAAAGCATAAAAACCAAAAGATGCATATAACTTTCCAACATGGAACTACTTTTGCAAAACTTGATATCTATTCGAGTTTTTCAAGAAAATGAGCAATTCATAATTTGTGAAAAACACAAATAATTTAATTCTCTTTCAACTTTTCCAAAAGATCTACAAATGAGTCATTCCAATGCATGTACAATTCTTCAAATGAGCTTGAAAAATGATGGAAATAAAGTACTTTTGATCTTCCAATGGATGTATCAAAATAACAATTTGATGACAGTGATGCTTTTAAACTCAGATACTAAAATGAAAAGATAACTTGCAGCACTCCAATGACTCAGAAAATCTCAAGAAAATGACGAGCACTCATATGGATTGAAAATAAACACAAACACTCAAAATCAATCAGTAACAAGCAAAACTAAAGCAAGCAAAGCTCAAGAATGTATGCAAATGAGGTCTGGAAACCAATCCAATACAATGACCAAATATGGCAAGGAGAGGAGGGAATGCAAGGGTGAGTGGATGCAGGTGGGGGAGACCAAAGTGTCCACCACTACCAAATCTCAGACTTGTCCAAGATGGAACCCAAAACAACTCCAAATGAAACCAAACACTTCAACACATAAATAAAAAATGGGGTTTCTGGCTGGATCTTGCAGCACATAGGGAGTTCATACATCAAACCAAAACTCAAGATGAAAAATGGAGGAGAGATGCCTGCATGCCAATTTCGACAGATCGACGTATTCTGTGTTTGTACACAGTGCGACACCGTAGTTTACCAATGTGGGAAGTGCGACGGTGTTGCAGTAGACCAATGAAAGGGTTGCGACAATAGGCTAACAGACAGAGAACATAGATAAAAAATGACACAGTGTCGCTATGAGTCCATTGCCCAGGTGTGACAGGCGAGATCCAAGTTAAAAAATTAACCAATTCTCCAAACAATGAGCAATGAAATGGTTTGAAAATGATGAGTACAAACTCATAGGAGGACTACAGACTCTTCAAAGCAAAGATCTGATGGTGAAATAAGGCTTAGAAGGAAAATAAGATTATGGATGGTTTGCAAAAGCAATCAATTGAAAATGGTATTCAAACTAAAAACTACAAACAATGTCTTCCCTAGTATGGTCGCCATATTTGTTTGACGGATAATCTACCAAGAGCGGACTCGAGGCATGATCTCCCTAGCTCAACGCGAGTCTAGAACAAATATGACAGAATATAAGTTACTTTCCTATATCTAATTAAGGATCAAGGAACTAGATACGTTTACCTTACAGATCGCTAATCCTTTTACTCCTTGAATGTTGCTCCAAGCTTAACGATCTTCAGATATGGGCTGCAAAACCCGTCAAGATAACAAGACAACAAAACAAGTAAAATGCATCTATACAATAATAGATCTAAGTAAGCAGTCAAGTAGGAAAACTATACAAGATATCATTAACGCAATGAGATTTTGGTGGAAAGCAATTATATTACTGTATTGAAAAGAGAAGTACATAGGATAGAAAGATCACAACCATAGAATTGACGTAGAAATCCTCATCCGAGCGAACCAATGCCAAAGCCTCCCAAGGAAGTGTGAGTCTCCCAATAGATGAGTAGAGATCTCTCCTAAGGTGATTTCACCAGCATGTAGACACTATACACTTCCTCCCTTTGGAATGGGAGTGAGCTTGACTTATATAAGACTAAGTGGATAGGATAGGTTGAGATATATTAGGAGAGAGATAGGGGATCCTTCCAAGAGGTTAGGAACTGAGTGCCAGCTCTCCCAAAAGGTCATGGATAGGCATCCATGTCAGCTAGCTTCGAGAATGGGATCGAAGGAGCTATTTTTGTCCATTAAATGACATCGTCGCAGGCTTCAAGAGGCCAACCTGCGACGACCTCTCAAAACCTAGTATGAATGGGTTTACAACTATTCTAGGCCAATAACTTAGTCAAGGAAACTTTAGGGATGATTACACTGAATCTCATGATGGTAATATTTTACGTGTAACATTCTCTTCTTCCAGCAATTTTTGTGGGTCGAAGCTTGAATTTCCTCGCTTCAATGGTACTGATCCAACTAGATGGATATACCGGGTGGGCCAATATTTCAGCATGCATAATACTTTTGATGTCCAAAAATTTCCACTTGCATCCTTTCATTTGGAACAGAAATCCCTTCAATGGTGTCGTTGGTACATCAGAGCTCATCATGAACCAAATTGGACAGATCTTTGCCAACTCCTTTTGCAATGATTTGGTCCTAGTGCTTTTGATGACTTCACAAGAGCACTCACTAAACTTCACCAAATTGGCACTGTGAGAGAGTATCAAACAGAATTTGAGAAACTGGCCAATCACACAGAAGGATTGTCTGATGAATTCTACAGGAGTTGTTTTATTAGTGGTCTCAAGGATGAAATCCACTCAAAGGTTAAAATATTTTGTCCCAACACAATGATGGAATTCCTAGGGTTGGAAAAGTTGGCAGAGGACAAAATCGCAACCCAACAATGCTCCAAACCCACCTTTGTTCCCTTCATAAATATGGGTTCCCGACGAACTCCCATCACGCCAGCTCCTCGACCAACTCCTATCAAGCATTTGTCTGAAGCAGAGATGCGGGAACGTCGAGAAAAAGGGCTTTGTTTTAATTATGATGAGAAATTCACTCGGGGGAATATATGTGTTGAGAAAAAGATCTATCTCTTGGATGTGGATTCTCCACCTACCTATGAAATTTGTGAAGATGCTCCAGATACAATAGATGATCAGGTCAACATTCAACAGCCGCCTGTTGACCCCCCATATCAGGACAACCAACCAGAGATATCTCTCCATGCTTTATCCGGCGTCACCACCCCCCAAAAAATGCGGGTCAGAGGTTACTTCAAGAAGATCCCTCTTACAATACTCATTAATTCTGGTAGCACTCATAATTTCATTGACCATCAGATCGCCAAACAGGCTGATTGTTTTGTACATCCTTGCTCCAACTTTGAATTCATGATTTCCAATGGGGGCACCTTACCTTGCAAGAAGAAGTGTCACAGTGTGCATATCTTTCTGAAAGATTATCACCTGCACTCTGACATGTTTTCCTTGTCCTTAGGAGGATGTGATATGGTTTTGAGAGTTCAATGTTTACGCACTCTTGGCCCCATCTTATGGGATTTTTCCATACTTTGGATGCAGTTTTCAGTCAATGGGAAACAACACAAATTTACAGGCTTACAACCAAGGTCTCTCTACATCATCAGTTCACATCGCCTAGAAAATATCCTTAAGAAGAATTCACATGGTGTCATCGCTCAGCTCCATTCCATTCAGATTCACCCATCAACGATCTCCACTACTTCCTTGAATATATATCTAGGTGTCTTTTCTGACCCAGTGGGATTTTATCCTTCAAGATACCTTTCCGGTAAGAATTTAGCTGCATCTACATCTCAGCAGGAAATGATGGCTATTTTGCATGCAGTACAGAAGTGGCAGCCATACCTATTAGGGAATTATTTCTGCATCAAGACTGATCTCCAGAGTCTGGAAAATTTCCTGGAACAATGGGCCTCCTCCCTAGCACAACTGAAATGGGTTATCCAACTCATGGGTTATGCATATGAGATCACTTACAAGAAGGATAAGGACAATATGGTGGCAGATGCTCCTTCTCGCACATTTGATGACCCATTTTCGCTTACAACTATTTCTCTGCTTGTTCCAAATTGGTTGCAATCTGTTCAATAGGGCTATCTCTTCTATGAACTCCATGCTTCTCCATCGGCAGGGCACTCTGGGTTCCTCAAAACGTATGACCGAGAACAATGTAACTTCTTTTGGCAGGGACTGAAAATGACAATTCAACAGATGGGGGCTTACTGTGATACTTTCCAGGTCAACAAGGGTGAAATGACACACCTTTCGGGATTGCTCAAACCCTTGCCCATCCCCACACAGATTTGGACAACTATTTCTCTGGATTTCCTAGAAGCGCTCCGGTGGTACAATACCACATCTAAAAGGACACCATATGAAGCAGTATATGGATAGGCACCACAAGTTCTTCTTCCATACACCCTCAACAGCTCCCCAGTTCAAGCCATTGACTCGATTCTTCGAAACCGCGATCAAATTCTTCTCATTCTGCAAGACAATATTCACATGGAAAGAATTCGACTGAAACAGCAAGCCGATAAAAACCGTTCTCAGCGTACTTTTTCACACCGCTAATATGGTTCTTCTTCGTCTACAACCTTCCAATCAATCCTCCCTGAAACTCACAAGGCGTCAGTGGCCCGGAACGCAACCCGAGGATGCTACAGGGGAACCACTCCTTTAGATTCTGCATCAATTTTCACATCTAAATCATTGAGCTCAAAGCTTTTTCTAAGGGAGAGGGGATGTTAGGAACTCGTGTCAACCCTTCTCTTTACTTTGTTAGTATATTGTTGTTGGATGCATATTCTTTGTAAGTCGTCCCGTAGTATTCGTTGATCCATAGTTTGTATTAGCCCATGGTATTGACCCATAGTATTGGGCATAGAATTAGTATATAAGTGTGTGTTGAGGCCAATGAAGGTACCGTGAAGTTATTTGTATTGAGCTTTCCCAAAGGAGGTTTCCCCCTTGAAGTGGCATGCGATCAATAAATAGATTCTGAGTTCTGTTATTTATGTTATCTCGTGTATTTTCATTAATTAATTGTTGCAGATTCTTTACACATTCCAACTACATTTTCGACCTGATACATTTTTGAAGATGAAGAATAGAGTATATGAATCTTATTACAACATAAATGGGTCATGATAAGCTACCCCAAAGAGTACAATAGCTCACCAAAAGCACCCTCCCTCAAGGAGCAAGAATATGCAATGAAAACTGGAAATGGTTGAGTGAGTGAGCAGCACTAGAAGAAACCATGAGATGCCCTGTAGCTTACACCTACAAATAAAGACTCCATTAAAGCTCCATGAAAGACCTGAATGGCCTCTCCACACACCAACTTGGATGGGAATCTTTCACCCTTGAAATTGGTTAAGGCAAGAAACTAGTCATCCACTAGCTCTCTCTATTCACAAATGCAAATTCTCAAAATGATCAAAATCCCTTCTCTTGGTTTATCCCTGTATTTTATAAGCATCCTTAACCTTCTAAGGTTCCCAATCCATGCATAAACTCAATCCAATTCGAATTAGGGTGAGGGCTCAATATTTTCCATGTGTCCTACCTTTCCTAGCCTTCCACCTTCCACCAATTCGAATAGGGACCCATTGAGCTTCCACAACTCCATAAGCGCCTTATTGGATGCTATATTTAGACCTGACATGTCATAATAGTCAGATGTCAGCAATCAGATCTGCAATTTTTCATAAGTGTCATAGCAACTTCATCATTGTTGTCATATAGGTTAGGGAATCTAGTTCAAGTGTCCAATAACTCCTCATTTGACTCTTCCTTCTCCTTAGGAGTTACACTTCCATCCAAATTAGACCTATGATGCATATTCCCTAGTGTATGAGCCTTCTAACTCATCCCAATAAAATTAGGCTTCCCATGGATTCAAAATTGCAAGAGGAGAATGCCCATTTGGCACATAAATTCTAGCTTGTGTGGGCCCTGTTGGCTGCTTTTTGGACAGACCCAGGTTTTCAGAGAAGTGCAACAACAAAAACCCATTGGCGCACTGGCCCTTTCGGCAGCAAGCTGTGCAAGCAGCTCGAGGTCTCACCCGAAGTGGCTATGGGGGGCTAAGGAATCAGGTTTCCTTAACCAGGGCGGTGTGGAATCCACAGTCTTCTCTTCCTTCCTTCCGCAGTAACTTCTGAATGGAGCGTTTGATTCTTTCACAAGTCATACAGCGCAACAGCGTGGGAGCTTACTCGCCTTAGCCTAGCTGCGCGGCACCTCCGCACCTGCGCATGAGGCGTTACCTGCTTCGTCCGCTACGCGTTGTATTACTTCTGCGCTTACGCCACAGCGCAAAGCGAACTCCTTACGCACCACGACAATAGTGCTCTTACTGACTCCTTTGATAGTGCGCGAATCCAACTTCTGTGGGAGCTTCGAGGACTTGCTTTATATACTCATTCATAAAGACAACAAACGTTCATGTAAACACAGATAGTAAAACATAAACATGCATTCACACAACACAACATCATAACAACAAGAATTATATAGTTCACCTCCATGGGGAAATCACATTCACTGTAACTGTATCTTATATTATCTCAAAATGGGAATTACACAGTCCTGCTGCGCACACAGCTATAGCCTTAGATCTTTCCAGGAAACTCCACGCACACAGCTGGGAGCCCTTCTCCTAGATCTACTCTCTTCTTCTACAGAGATTACAATGGCTTAGACTTTGACTGAGACTGTCTGCAACTCAGTGGCTAGCTCTACAGCTATCACTTCTCTAACTCATCTAACCTCTAACGTCTAAAACATCTAATGGATAGCTAGCTAACTAACTAACTAACTAACTAACTAACCTTTACAATTACACATATATATAGGTGGCCCTGAGGGTCACACCTTTACAAAACTGTGGGCCTTTCCCAGCAGTAATCCCCAAAAACCCTAACCACGGACATGGCTAGGTGTACTGTAGGCGCCGCTTGCAATCATGTCGCCGTTTCCTGCAGGTTCCGTGACTTCCAGCGCAGATTGCGGGTATGGGCACCGCTTCATCGTTCTCTGCTCCTTGTCCTTCGCCTTCAATGCTTTGGTCCGTTGCTCTTCCTTGGTCAGAGCAACCATAACTTCTGTACTTAGCCTTAATGAGGGTAGCTGAGCCCTCTATTCCGTCGCTTCATTTATTGTGGTAGCTGAGCTTTCTACTCGGCCACATTCACTCTGCTTTGGTGTGTATGCGCGAGCTCCGCGATTTCCAGTCCGTAATCTGCGCTGAGCTCGTCCATCTGGCACCGTACTGCACATCGCTCACTTCTGCCCAAAATTGGTGCTTACTCAAAATTAGCACTTTCTCAACACTTAGTGCTTTTTCCTCAAAATTCGCAGCTTTACCATTGCTGCGGCCTATGCTCCAACAGGCCCCTAACACTTACTTGTGGCTCGTCCTCGAGCCACTCGCGCTAGCGTGTGGTCGCTTTACTTGTGCGGCTGCGTTTGCTTGGGTCGCAGTGAATGCTTTCTTCCATTCCACAATAGCGGAGTCCATTTCTTCCACGCACTCCGCAGCTGTCTGCACCATATATGAATTGGCTTCTTCTTCGATTATGCCATCAACCAACTGTTGAGATTCAGCAAATTCTTTGATCTTTGCCTCGGCTTGGGCAGCAAGTTCAGCATATTCATCCATAAATGGCTAGATGTTGTTGGTGAGATTAGCATCTTCATTTCTGAGCTTGTGAAGTTGTTGTTGTACTCTGCGCACTTCGGTCATTTTCCTCATTTTTGCTAAGCCTTCTAAGGCCTTAGCTTCTTCACTAAGAACAGTTAGGGACTGTTATGCTGCTTGTACCTGTTCCAAAAGACCAACTTTGAAAGGCAGCGTCTCAAGCTCCGACCAAGCCTCCATAGCTTGTGTCATGAGGTTCCGAGCTTCATCTGCTCTGCACTTCATTTGCGTGGAAGCTGTGCGCAGTGCTTCAAATTGTTCCTGCCTTTCATCTGTAGGCGGCGCTGCGACACGAGATTCCAACTCGGCGATCTGCGTTCTATGGTCCTCAGCCATAGAAACTATTTCCTGCTCTAGGGCTTTCACCCTTCCGCCAATAATTTGGACTTTCTCAACCAGAGGAAGGTCTGGTTGAATCTGGCAAGCCGGCAGCTCCTGGGTGATTTCATCAACTACGTTTCTTATCCCAGTGTCTTGTGCCTCATAAAGTGCGAGCTGCTCAGAGATGTTCTTATAGCCTGCCTTCAGCTTTATTTTCTGCGATTGAAGTCTTTGGTTTGCATGGAATGTGGAGAGCTCTCTAGCTCTCAGCTCAATAGAGACTTTCTCTTGCACTAACTGCAAAGTTTCTATCAGAATTAAAGACAAATTTATCTCAACGGGGCCAACTGCGCTTACCTGCAGTACGGCCAAAGGATCCAGAAGTGTCATACCTGTAGGCGGGATGTGAACGACAGTATGCCTTTCTGCAAGTATTTCAACCCGCTCGATGCTTGTAGATGCCTGTGGCGTCTGCAAACTAGATGCTGGTGCATGGGTCTGCACAACTCTTCCTGCGAGACCTTTCAACTCCACGAGCTGCAGGTCTAGAGCACTTCTGATGTGAGCCTACGAGGTCCACAGCTCGCAAAATTGTTCCTTCATGTAATGGTTGAATCCCGCGGCAAAGGTCTTAGACGGATCTTCTGTCGCTTCTGCGGGGTGCGACAGCTTTTGCTTCTTTGGGGGTGGTCCTGGCGGACCTTCATCAGTCGTCTGCGTGGCCTGTTCCTTTCCTTCATCTTTCTCTTGCGCAGAAGGGGGTGGCATCACGGATGCGACTTTAGCGGCCTGCCTCCATTCATTTGGGCACGACTTTATAGTTTCTTCAACATCTTCAGTAGTCATCCTGTAGAGGCCTACGGCCCATTCTTCCTGAATTCCGCAAGGGCGGATGTAAATTTCATGCAAGTTGGCAGAAAAAACCAACTTCACTCCATAAATTTGTGTTGTCTCCTTAGTCATCCTCGGCATCCCTTGGATAGTGTCCTTGAGGAGATGGTAATATTCACAGAACACGGCGCGGTTCATCTTGCGCTTCGCGAGATTGCTAGAATCCCAGAGGTTTACATAGTGCATCCCTGCAACCTCTCCTGCGCGGCGCTGAAGGAACTGAGTGTTGGGGGGCTCCTTCCACCCGACAAAAGCACATAAAATTAAAAGCCAAGAAAAATGGAACAACTGACCGGCGGTGTCTTGAACGTTCCGGCAGTATTCCAAGAAAGAATTTACGAGGAAGAGAGACCAGTTATACTGCTCTCCCTCCGCAACTGCGATTGCGAGCTCTACAACAGCTCCAGTAACTTCTTTAGGTCTGCACTTCGTTAGAAGTCTGCCTGCAAGCAGACTGCTGGTGAATCTAAGTGCTTCATCTTCTACTGTAGTGAGGTCATAAGCCCGACCTCCTCTTGTTAATTTGTATTTCTGCACCAGCTGTGCAGCCAACTTTATGTCCTTATCCTTTCCCACAAAATGAATATTGGGGTCCTTACCAACCTTAGATAGGCCGGTAATACGATATATCAAGTCAAAATTCAAATCGATTGGCCTCCCCAACCAAAGATAACCACCATGAACGCAGGATAGCAGGGCCTTAACAACTGCATTGACTTCATTGCTACGCCTGAAGTGCGGTAGCTTCAACAGGTTCAACAGTCCAGGCCTCTCGAGATTTGCGACAAATTCCTTCGGGACGAATTCATAAGCTTTTGTAACGGGATTATGGACTACCATCAGATAGCGATCTGGCGTGAACTGAGGATACGTTCTGTAGTCTCCCAAGTTGAAGTCAGAAAACTTAACCAGTGGAAGGTGTCCAAGCAGGGACCCTTCTTCTCGCACGATTTCCGGCATTGGAGGTAGCGGAATCGGATACTTCGCATTCTTCGGAATATGAACCTCGGGTGCATCATCTAGACGTGGAGGAATGTAATTAACCATAGTGGCCAAAGGCTCTGAAACTGGTTCATCCGGCTGCTGCGGCTGAGACGCCCTTGTGCCCGGAGATTGTTTAGGATCAGACCAACCAGGGTGCGTATAAGCGGAGGTCGTTACTGGGGTAGTCATGCCAAAATCTAAGCCTCTGCGCTTGAATTGACGAACAATTTCTTCAATTGACAGGTTCTTCGTCATGAACCGGTATAGACAACAAAAGCTTTAACAGACAAATGGCGGAACAACGTAGGATACGAACACTGAAAACAAAGGAAGCAGTCTGCACAACACGGCTCTGAAAACAATAACTTAGATTCTCAAACAAGATATTACAACTCGAGGAAAGTAACCCGAAGACATACGAGTGCGGGGTATTTATAGGTAAAAGCGGTAGTAAATGCGGACAAGTGGGGCTAATAGCCATAGGCGCCTATGCATGAGTGGACAACCCCCCTACCCCCGCGCCTCTGCGATGCATTAATTGTGATGGACGGGCTATGATAGCCTTCCGGGAGAAGCTAAAGCTTTCGGCGCATTCCTTAAATGCGAATCTTAGGGAGATCAAGCCGAATATGTCAGAGCAAATACAATTAAATGGCGATCTTATCCTTCATTAATATTCAGACGCGGTTATAGAGCTACCGTATTTGAAATTTTTGGTGGGTCACTTCAGCATAGATAACTGTGCACCTGGAGGGCTCCACGGCGAGGAGAACTCCTTAAGTGGCAAATTGACAACAGGGGAGTCCGTAAGAGCGACGGTTTGACAACCCGGGGAAAAACTTCACAAGAGCGCAAATAGGGTTGCTCAAAACAAACTTTATTGACATGCGCGAATGTTTCAAGGAACTACGCAGGAAGTCGGAGACTGAAAGTGTCTCACGACTTTCCGTGTAGACTGATAATGCGATGCCTCTTTCAACTGCACTGGACATCTGCACTTCTTTAGAAATTCATTAAGTCGACCAAGCGGAGTGGTCGTCGCGATAAAGCTTGAGCCGACTCCCATTAATCATTGTGGGTAGCAATTCTCCATTCAACTTTGCAAGCTAGACTGATCCTCCTTCTGTTATCTTCGTCACCTGAAAAGGGCCTAACCAATGTACACGAAACTTGCCTGGGAACTTGATGAATTTACTATCATAGAGGAGTACCAAGTCTCCTTCTTGAAAAACTTTATTCTTAATATGCCTGTCATGCCAAGCTTTCTGTCTTGCCTTCTTCACTTGTTGATGGAATCCGGCTAAAAGTCTGTCTTCTTCTAAGGCAAGCAATTGTGATAGTCTTTCACTCATAGTATCAATATCTGCCATTTCTGTAATTTGCGCAATTCTGAGACTGGGAACGATGTATTCCATGCGCATAACTGCTTCTTGTCCATACACCAAGCTGAAAGGTGTGTGACCTGTTAGTTTCTTGCATGTGGTTCTGTAAGCCCATAACACAGTTGTGACTCTAAGATCCCAATCATCTCTTTGTTGATTATAGATCTTTGTCAAGGCATTCTACAGAATCTTGTTGAATGCCTCCACCGTACCATTAGCTTGAGGGTGGTAGGGTGTACTCTTGTGGTGACTAATGTGGAATTCTTCAGTAAGGGCCTCTATAGTCTCATTCAGGAAATGTGTGCCCTGATCACTCATTAGAATCAGTGGACACCCAAATCTAGTGATAATGTTCTCAAAAATGAACTGCGCGGCAGTGGCAGCGTCGCAGTTCTTAACTCGCTTCACCTCAGCCCATCTGGTGAGGTATTCAGTAGCTGTGATGATGTATCTTGCGCCGGTTCTCTTTCCTGGTGGGTTGATAGGTCCCACAAAATCAATGGCCCACTTATCAAAAGCACGCAATGTTATCTGGGGTTTTAGCGGCATTTCATCTCTTCTGGAAGGTTTTCCTGTTCACTGGCATACATCGCAACATTTGCAAAATTCTTTAGTATCCTTGTGCAATGTTGGCCACCAAAGACCTACGGCTAAGATCTTCTGCGCAGTCAGCTTTCCGGTCAAGTGGCCTCCTGCGGTTCCTGGGTGCGCTTCTGCGATGATGGAGTTCTTCTCATGTGGTAAAATGCATCTGCGCAAGACTTCATCAGGGCCCAACTTATAGAGCTGGCCTGCTATCAAAGTGAAGTCTGCGGCTTTGACAACAAGTTGCTTCTTCTGCTGGATTGTAAACTCAACTGGCGCTTGCCCTGTAGTGAGAAACTCAAGAATATCGGAATAATATTCATCTGCTGCTTGAATAGAAAAGAGCTGCACATCAGGCAGATTGTCCTCCAAATTTGTAGGTTCCTCCCCTGACTCTATCCTAGATAAGTGGTTAGGTCCTGCATTCAATCTACCTGGCTTCACAATAACCTCAAAATCATACTCCTGGAAGAGCAGTAGCCATCTGTAAATTCTTCCCCCTAACACTGGCTTATTGACCAAGTACTTCAAAGCAGAATGGTCAGTATACATTTTAAAATGAGCGCCCAATAGATAGTGTTTGAACTTCTGTAAGGCATACACCATAGCTAGTCCTTCTCTTTCTGTAGTGGTGTAGTTCTTCTCAGCTGTTGACAGTTTTCGGCTAGAATAAGCAATGGGGTGGTCGATACCTCCTTCTCCCAGTTGTGTGAGCACAACCCCCAATGCTATGGAAGAAGCATCTACATGAACATGAAAGGGTTTTCTCCAGTCTGGGAAAACTAGAATAGGCACAGTGATCATCTTTTCTTTAAGTAGATCCAAGCTCTGTTGGCATTCTTCTGTCCATTGGAACTTCGAATCCTTTTTCAGCAGTCTTTCCATAGGTGCAGTAATCTTTGCATAACCCTTGATAAATTTCCTGTAGTACCCCGTATGTCCCAATGTAGTGCGCAATTGTTTGACTGAGTTGGGCACAGGTAAATTAGCAATGATGGAAACCTTGGCAGGATCCATCAAAAGTCCTTGTCTGCATACAATATGTCCCAACAAAATACCAAAAGGAGCACAAAAGATACATTTTTTTCAAGTTAAGGGAAATCTGATACTGTCTACATTTTTCTAACATCATGCACAGGTTCCCTATATGGTTCTTTAGTAAACCGAACACAGTCCAGTCATCAAAATAGACTTCTAGAAACTTATGAATGAATTCTTTAAAAACAGCAACAACGACTCTAGAGAAGATAGCAGGTGCGTTTTTAAGACCAAAGGGCATTACCGTATACTGAAATGAGCCCCATTCAGTCGCAAAAGTGGTCTTATGGCTGTCTTCTGGGTGGATTCTGATCTGGTGGTATCCCGAAAAGCCATCAGTGAAGGAGTAAGCCTCTTGTCCGCCAACATTATCAAGTACTTCGTCTGTAAAGGGAGTAGGAAATGGATCATGCGCTGATGCATCGTTCAGCTTTCGTAATTCCACATAGATTCTTATTTCACATTTTGCCTTTTTGTCTTGTACCACCATAGGACTAATCCAATCACTTTCCTCTATTGGCTCAATGATACCTACTGCGAGCATCTTATCAATTTCTTCTCTGACCTTTTCTTTATATCGCGGGTTTAACCTATATGGGCGCTGCTTTACAGGCTTAGCATCCGCTTTCAAAGGTATGCGCATGAATCCTAAATCTCCTAGGATGCCTTTCATTTCTGTGAACTTGGTGGGAAAGATATCCTGGTAGTTACGTAGTAAATCTGCAATATTGCCGACAGTTTCATCATCCCAATAATCCCCTATAGAAGCAAACTTGGGTTCGGCTTCTGTACCAATGTTAATCTTCTTGAGCTTGATGTGTTCTGTAATGGCAGGGATATCAAGCTGAGGGCCTTCGACCTTGCGCGTCCCTTCTGATTCTGGAATATTGATGTTGTGAGGATCATCTTCCTCTTCACTAGTGGTGAAATTATAGCATTCCAGGGCATGTTCCATCTGGATAGCCCAATATGGTTGAGAATATTCGGGTAACGGACATGGTTCAAATACCTTCTTTTTAATACATTTTAAAGCCTGATCGATGCTCAGATGTTCTGACTCAAAGCTGAAAGTGAGTTGAAAACTTTCGATCATGAGAGGCCAACTGACATTGCCTCTACGCAGTTCTGTTTCAGTGTACCAGTTCCTTGGAACTGTATCCAACATGTGGATGAATAGGTGAACCCACTCATCCTCTGGAATATCTGACCATTGCTGAATACATGCTTCAACGTGTGACCCGAGGTCACTCTGTCCATCATATTTGCGCAATACTTCTGTTGTAGTTTCCTAAAATCTGTGCAGTATCAATCTGCGACAGTCTTGCCATGTGTGAATATTCTCTTTATGCGCACACCACCATCTTGCGGGTTTAGCGCGCAGTGCTACATCCAATGCTTGTATGCGCTGCTCATCTGGGATTTGTTGTTCATATGCATGTATGAATTCACTCACTTCAATTAAACCATCAAAGATTGGAGTGTTATTCAATTATGTGCCAATCCATCGAATGGATTTAGTCATCATGGCGCAACGCCTTGCAGAAACCTCATGTAAGCGATTCTACCAGTTTTCCAATCGTGCTTCTGAGTCTGATGTGCACGAGCTATCACATCGCCAGCTGATATGGCCTTCTGCTGTGGGATTGACATAATCATTATGACTAGCAGTCATCTGGTATAAACTTTCCATATGGCGCGCTTCTTCTTCTGCTCGAATGGGTTCAATATACCGTGGTCCTTGAATGGGATCAAGCGGTGCAATGACCCTGATTTGCTCATCTTCAAAGGTCATCTGTCTTTTCTTCAAATTAATGACAACCAAATTATCAAATGCCCAGTCTATGCCTAAAAGTGCTGGATAAGGTCTACTATCATCCAGAATTTTGATTACTTCAAAGTCTGCAGAACTTCTTACTCCCTCAATATCAATAGGTACATTGGGTAATCTGCCCAATGGAGAAACTCATTGCTGATTCGCAAGTCTTAGCTGGATAGGAGATCTTGTAAGCTGAGGACTACCCATCTGTTCCCATGTCTGCATGGTGAGAACATTAACTTCTGAGCCTAAATCCAAAATGACCTCATCCATTTCAAATGCTCCAATCTGCGCTGTGAGTCTCATCTCTTTTCCAGTTCTAGTATGACTCCCAATCTGGTGAACAACACGCTGCGGTGTATTCATCGAAGCATATTGCTGACACTGATCCAACAGGTGTTGGAGTTCCATAGTGGCTTTTTCATTGCGCAACAACTTTAAGCAGTTCCTCAGGAAAGCATGAACACTGCCTAGTGCATCCTCCTCATCAGGCCTTCCAGATGTAGTGGCCTGCTCTTGTACCCAGTTCTCTTGATGCAGCACATGTGGTCGGATATCAGTATGCGGAATTGCTACAGAACTCGAAGCTCGCGGTTCTGAGAAGTACTCTTGAGCTTGCTTGAATGCTTCATTCTGCTTCTGCAGGTCGAGCGGAGATGGTTTAATATTAGCACGGCGCACCCATTGCGTCGCTGGTTTTCTGGTTGCCAGCTCTGGCGCACCAGTAGTTGCTCCACTGCGCGTCACTATATTAACTGTAGGATCTGGTTCCCTTTTTTCTGCTCCAATTAACTGAATATTTTGGTTAGCCTGTGGCGTCTTTGCTTGCATTTTGGCCATCAACTGAGGGAATTCTTCAATGATATGATCATAAGATTTACAGTATCTGCAGATGATTGTGGGATTTTGGCAATCCCTTGCATAATGACCTTGAGCTCCGCACTTATAACAAGTGATTTGTCCTCTTCCTCGACCAAAACCTGTTGCGCGTCCGCGGCCCTTGTAATTTCCTCCTTGGCCTTCGCGAGTTTGGTCGTACTGCAGACCTGCTGTGGTTCCTTGTGCCTCTGACTGTACTCTATAAACATCATGTTTTCTTTCCATCATAAGGTCATATGCTCTACAATTGTTCTCATCATGGCCTACTAATTTACAAAAATTGCAATATAAATTCTTTGGAGTTTGTACATATTTCTGCAACAAGTGACACTCTTGTGGTCTGTGACCTCTAGTTCTACAGATTTCACACCAAGGCCCCTGTGCCCGTGGTAAAGGGTTAGGTGCTCCAGTTGCAATATACTCTATGAAAACGGGACAATGGTCCTTCGAATGACCTTGTGCTCTACATTTTGTACACCAAACTTCTTCTTTAACTTCCTTGCCTTTCTTAATATCATGCACTTGCAAGGTTAAGTTTGCTAACTGGTTCTGCAACTGCGCAACATCGTTGCTTGTTCCAGCAATTGGCGAAGGTCCTTCGAATGACCTTGTGCTCTACATTTTGTACACCAAACTTCTTCTTTAACTTCCTTTCCTTTCTTAATATCATGCACTTGCAAGGTTAAGTTTGCTAACTGGTTCTGCAACTGCGCAACATCGTTGCTTGTTCCAGCAATTGGCGAAGCTTCTAGTTTCATAGCCATCTCTAGAGCTTGTTCTTGTGTAGTGAGATTCTGTTGCATCAAAGGAAGTCTAATGTGAGGAAGCAACGCAGTAATGAACCATTCCTTATGTTGTTGCGGTGCAAACTCAAAGCTTACTTGATCTATCAAGGCTTTGAACTTCTGGTCAAAGTCCCATACAGACTCTGTGGGTAACTGTTTTATGTCTTTGAGCTCGGTTATACACTGTGATTTCGATTTAGGTTTCTTGAATTCTCTAATCATAGCATTTCTTACATCAGCAAGCATCCTATTCTGTGCTGCTGAGTATTTCATGAACCAGGTTAAGGCTCTTTCTCTTAGTGTGGTTGCTAACTGAACCATCTTAACAGCATCATCATTAATTTGCTTAATCGTCCAAATGGCTTCACATAGGAACCAATGCTGCTCAGGGTCTTCTATCCCTGTTCCTCTAAAGGTCAGTAGCTTCATGTCATTACCCATCCTGTTTGCGCTAGGTTGATGTGGAGGTGTTGTTGCACTACCTCCGGGATGGTTAAACAAAGGTGGAACTGAGGTACTAGAAGTACCATGCGGGCTACTAGAAGGTGTTACTGCGGGGTTATACTGAGCTTCGTCTAGCTTTTGCGGTGTAAAAGGGTGATAAGGGATATGAGCACTCCCTTGTCTTTCTATATGGCTTGCTCTAGGAGCTCGACTATCTTCTGGGCTAGACTCAAAAGAATGCTGGTCAAGGCCTACTTTATACCGTTTTCCACTATGAGTACAACCAATAGCTTCAAGATCACTATCAGAATCTGCGGACATTACTTGTCTATGCTATTCATCGGAAGCTATGCATAGTTTTCCTTTTTCATATAAGAGCATTTTAATCGACAGGTTCAGATAATTTAAGAACTTACCCCTGTATGCTCTGAAGAAGCTCCTCTCAGCTTCGCTGAAGCTCTTTCTCGTATCTACTGCAAACTCGGTAAAGAAGCTTTCCAGCAGACTATTCAACCAAAAGTCTACTGCGCGAGACACAGGATTATCTATCCGCTTCAAATTGCTAACTAGCTCAGGCGTCCAAACGACGGGTTGATCAACATGCACAGTGGGTCTAGCATCTGCTAACTTGGCTATCCACGCATGCAACTCAAGTGAAAATGTTACGAAGAAAATTTCATGAAGGTCAATATTAATATGCTTCTGCAGCCAATCTTCTGTCTGAAGCCTAGAGCTTCTATTTTCTCGTTCAGCGAACTCTCCAGCCTTTGAATCAAACCAGTCTTGAATTTCTTTAGCTGTAGGATTCCAACACTGCATTGCCTTCAAAATAATAGGGTTGAAGCCGACGACGGAACCATTTGTTGGCTCGCTCTTTCTCTAGGTTGTGCAACAATCTCGCACGTCACCGGAATAACAAATCTCAAGGCAACAAGTCACAAGGCAACAGAACCATTTGTTGGCTGCTTTTTGGACAGACCCGGGTTTTCAGAGAGGCGCAGCAACAAACACCCATTGGCGCACTGGCCCTTTCGGCAGCGAGCTGCGCAAGCAACTTGAGGTCTCACCCGAAGTGGCTATGGGGGGCTAAGGAATCAGGTTTCCTTAACCAAGGTGGTGTGGAATCCACAGTATTCTCTTCCTTCCTTCCGTAGTAACTTCTGAACAGAGCGTCTGATTCTTTCACAAGTCATACTGTGCAACAACGCGGGAGCTTACTCGCCTTAGCCTAGCTGCGCGGCACCTTTGCACCTGCACACGAGGCGTTACCCGCTTCGTCCACTACGCGCTGTATTACTTCTGCGCTTACGCCACAATGCACAGCGAACTCCTTACGTGCCACGACAATAGTGCTCTTACTGACTCCTTTGATAGTGCGCGAAACCAACTTCTGTGGGAGCTTCGAGGACTTGCTTTATATACTCATTCATAAAGACAACAAACATTCATGTAAACACAGATAGTAAAACATAAACATGCATTCACACAACACAGCATCATAACAATGAGAATTATATAGTTCACCTCCACGGGGAAATCACATTCACTGGAACTGTATCTTATATTATCTCAAAATTGGAATTACACAGTCCTGCTGCGCACACAGCTGCAGCCTTAGATCTTTCCAAGAAACTCCACGCACACAGCTGGGAGCCCTTCTCCTAGATCTACTCTCTTCTTCTACAGAGATTACAATGGCTCAGACTTCGACTGAGACTATCTGCAACTCAGTGACTAGCTCTACAGCTATCACTTCTCTAACTCATCTAACCTATAACGTCTAAAACATCTAATGGCTAGCTAGCTAACTAACTAACTAACTAACTAACTAACCTTTACAATTACACATATATATACGTGGCCCTGAGGGTCGCACCTTTACAAAACTGTGGGCCTTTCCCAGCAGTAATCCCCAAAAACCCTAACCATGGACATGGCTAGGTGTACTGTAGGTGCCGCTTGCAGTCATGTCGTCGTTTCCTGCAGGTTCCGTGACTTTCGGCGCAGATTGCGGGTATGGGCGCCGCTTCATCGTTCTCTGCTCCTTGTCCTTCGCCTTCAATGCTTTGGTCCGTTGCTCTTCCTTGGTCATAGCAACCATAACTTCTGTACTTAGCCTTAATGAGGGTAGCTGAGCCCTCTATTCCGTCGCTTCATTTATTGTGGTAGCTGAGCTTTCTACTCGGCCACATTCACTCTCCTTTGGCGTGTATGCGCGAGCTCCGTGATTTCCAGTCCGTAATCTGCATTGAGCTCGTCCATCTGGCGCCGTACTGCGCATCGCTCACTTCTACCCAAAATTGGTGCTTACTCAAAATTAGCATTTTCTCAACACTTAGTGCTTTTTCCTCAAAATTCGCAGCTTTACCATTGCTGCGGCCTATGCTCCAACAAGCCCCACAACCTCCATGGGTATTCATGGTCAATTGCCACTTTGATTTTCTCTTGCATTTATTTAATTAGCTTCTTTATTAAATATTTATTCCACTCTAATGTCCAGACATCATTTAATAACTCCCTTATTGCAAATACCAATGTCTCCATCCAACCTAGGGAACTAGTAGGATTGATGGAATTTCCCTGTTATGAATTTATTTTAATGGGGACATTACAACAATGAGTTGAATACCCTGATTTTGAGCCCCTAATCATATGTAGTTTTTATTTTATTTTTTATTATGGCACTAGTTGTTGAGACTATTCTCTTTAGACATCATTGTAAATAAATAAAATATTTGGCTCAACATGGACAACTAACGAGAATGGGGGGATTTGGACTCCACAAGTGAGAGGGATTGGATACTTCCTAGTGCACTCTAGACTTGATGACCACACAAACCCTTGATTATGGACCCAACTTTTCCCTTTCGGACCTTATTTATTTTTTGTAACTCCCTCATGAAGGTTTAGTAGCTTCACTTGCACTAGTGCACCCTCTTGAGAGATTAGTGGGCCCCACTTAGAGATAGAACCCTTTCTCCATCACTCATGGGAGAGGATCACTATTTTTATGTTTTAGGTCAATTATGACACCTAATTGACTCCCTCTCTCACATACCCTGACCAATTTCTCCCTCCTCTGCCTCCTGTCTTCATTTTTTAGTAACTCCTCTCATTTTTCTATTCCCAAAAAATGGAATCTATCTTAACTTAACCTCTACTTCACCCAAAATCAAGTTAACGTCCTAGATTTCGAATTCCCTCCATTATTCCCTCTAGGAATTCAAATTTCCTCCTTCATCTATAAAACCAAGTGCTACCTTCCTTGGGAACAGTTACTATTTACCTCAGTCATGTTGTGTGATTTCTTCATGCATGTGTGAGGAATGATGTTATGAGAGCTATGTGCATTGTGAACCATTGTGAGTTGATATGGTGTTGAACCATTGTTGGGCCTAGCCCAGGTATGGAATTTTTGTGTAAGATAGTTATGGAGCTAAGAAGTTACAGCGCATCTCAATTGAAGGCAGTTTTGGAAATATAGTTTTGGGGAGATGCGAAGTTGAGCGCAGCGCAGTACTCGCAGGGTAAGAACCACGCGGCTAAGTGCCATCTCTGCGAAGTGGTAGCACCGCGCAGTGCCAATGGAGCACCTATTTTGGGTAAAGAATGTAAGGAAAGGTCGAGCTGTGAAAGCGACCTGTTTTGAGTAAGCAACTCCAGGATTCCCAGGAATGGGTATGGAGCAGCGTGAAGGTGGATGAAAGCGACCTGTTAAGAGAGTGGCGGAAAACAGTTAGAAGCTAAGCCACAAAGCCGACAGCGATAGGCAGGCCAGAGGGGCGGAAAGCGACACACCACAATGCAGTATAACCGTTTTGTGAATATTGCGGATGTCAAAAGGGCATGCGAGCTGCGAGTGGTCCAACAAAATGGCCAGAAGTGTGTAAAGCAGTTGTTGACTGCGACAGGCCGAGTCGGCAGGTAACCGCACCGTTTTGTAACCTAAGGGTTTTGGGCCTATGCATTGTAACAGACTTGACCTACGAGCACGATCTATATATAAAGGGAAATTTGGTAAGGGAAAGGGTTGTTGTGTTAATGAATCTTCTATTAAGAAATGTTGAATATTGATCTCTGTTGAGAGGCGATTGTAAAAAACTCTGTAGCTGCGTGCGCAGAGACCTATTGAGAGAGAAGAGATTTTGGAGTTGAGTGCGCAGACTAGAACTATTGTACCCTTCCCATAAATAATATAACAACAGTTCTTGTGGACATAGCTCCCATCCTGGGGGTGAACCACGTTAAATTCAGTGTTATGTGATTGATTATGCATTTATATCTGTGTATTTTCTTATGTGAATGGTTAAGATCTTGTTTGTGAATCCATGTGTTCTTTATTTTATATGTATTCGCCATAAGGATAAAAGATGGGGATAATATGTTAAGTAGCCACATGTGTGAGTGAATTTCGAATGGACCATCATTTCTAAGTCAGATGAGTGCATAAGTTAATCGGGTAAACACTTAGCCAGCAAAATCTGTATAGTGCAATTCCCTGAGCATAGCACTAGATGTGTGCAGTTACAATGTTGTTGTTATAGTGTATAATTTAGCAAGGCTTGTGATCCATTATGTTGTTGAATGCATAAATTACACTAGGTAAAGTCTATCAAGAGTTGGTTAAGTACCGAAGAGGAAGCCTAGTCTCTGTAGCGCTGTCCAATTATCGAAGAACCATCCCAAGCCGCACAGTCGTTTGGATGTGCCAATGTATAAGCATTATCCACGAAGAAGTGAACTTTGTGCGGTCCCCAATTCGCAGCGCGAGTCCTGTAGCGTGCTACTCACCATTCTGTTAAGGGCTCATAACTTGGTTGTGGAAACCTAATTCTGTAACCTCCCCATTATCTTCACCTCGGGTGAGACCTCAGTCTGTTCGCAGGCTGTTTCCGAAAGGGCCGGTGAAAAGGGGTTTTGTTGGTTCCCTGAACCGCGCAGAACCTGGGTCTTTCTAGAAAACCTCAAGAAAAGTATAGGAATCCAAAAAATGGTTCCGTTGCCGAGCTTGAACTGGTGATGAGTACCAAAAACTGGCATCCATACAAGAAAGAAATATGGAACTGGGTGGACAAGACAGAAAGAGATTTTGCAAGAAAGGAAAATAGACATCTGTCTCTCTGATGTAGATTGGTTAAATAAATACCTGTGGAAGGATATTCACAAAATTTTCTGGGCAAGTTTTGGAAATGAGTTGCACAAGTGGTTATCAAGACTCGCGGAGAGAAAGAACTATTTCCAAGAAAGAGCACCTACCGAGTGAAATCCAGAGCTTATTCATAGGCTTAAAGAAGTAGATAGTCCACTCTCACGAGCAGTTGAATTTTGGGTTGACAGTATATTAGAAGGTTTCGTTACAAAATTCGTTGTGGAAAGCCTGAATTCCTACAGCGCAACAGAAGCGGAGTTTTTCAAAGGATTCAGACGTAAGTATATGAACAATCTGAGTTTATATATTAAAATGCTTTTAGCTGAGAAAGGTGTTTTAAGAATGCAGTAAGATTCTTAGAAGTTTTTGAATCTGTAATGGTAGATAACATATATAGCGACTCTGATGAAGATACACACAATTTGAGAAGTGGAAAAATATATAAGGTTAATACATAAAAGAACCTTAAAGAACCTGAACTCCACATAGAGACTGAGTTCCAATTTGAGACTTCTAGCCAGACATCACCTCCATCAGCTACCTATTAGCCTATCACTCCACAGAACCCACCGATTGTGAATACCGCGCCTCCTATTGCACAGAATCCTCCAATTGTTAATAATCCCAACCCTCAGAGCGTCAATACTAGTAACATCGCAGGAGTGTACTCAAACCATTCCCACTCAGAACATCCCACGCAGTAGTATCCCTAACACCACACAGAACACTGCGCCACCAAGAAGGAGAATGAATGACGATATTAAGCTTACGATATTTAAAGGAACGGGTCTAGAAGACCCTGAGTAGCACTGGTTTCTATGCGAAGCCGTGTGGAGCATCAAGCAAGTTCAGGATGATGCTGTGAAGCAAGCGCAGCTCATCACTACATTCAGAGATAGAGCCTTTAACTAGTTCATGAAGTATTTTGTAGGATAAAATATAACCTTAGTGGATATTAAAGCTACACTATTAAGAGAATTCAAGAAACCAAAGTCAGAATCACAATGTATAACAGAACTGAAATAAATTAAGCAAAAACCTAACGAAACAGTCTGGGAATTCGACCAAAATTTTAAAACATTGTTAGACCAATTCAGTTTTGACATAACACCACAACAGCACCAAGAATGGTTCATAGCTGCATTGTTGCCCCATATTAGACTACCGATGATGCAACAGAAGGTTGCTTCGTAGGAAGAAGCCTTGGAGATCGCGATGAAGTTAGAAGCTTCACCTATAGGAGAGACTAGCACTGGAATGGTCCAAATCCAGAATCAGCTAGCTACCTTGACATTACAGTTGCAAGACATTAACAAGGGAAAAGAATAAAGAGAAGAAATCTGGTGTACCAGATGTAATGGAGAAGGACACCCGAAGGAACGATGTCCTTTGTTTCAAGATGACCTAGATAGTGGAGCACCAAATCCACTGAATCAGAACCAAGGGCCATGGTGTGAGATCTATAGAACTAGAGGACATTAGCCAGAAGATTGTTACTTAATCCACAAGTATGTGTGAACACCTAAGAATTTATATTGCACATTATGTAAATCTGTTGGACATGATGATTCCAACTGTAGATCATATGAGATCATGATGGATAGAAATCAAGATGTAGAGCATATGTGTGGTGGAGTTTACAGAGTTCAAGAAGAAACAACACAGAACAAGGATAACGTGCAATATGATCAAAGCACATATAGAGGTCTTGGAGGATTCTGCGGAAGAGGAAGAAACACTGGCCTAGGACAAGGAAGAGGAAGAGGCCAGATGATCTGTTATAACTGTGGTCAGCCTAGTCATCTGTCCATAGACTATACCAATGCGTGTACTACCTGTAGTTATTGTAAATATTTTGATCATGTCATTGAGGCATGTCCAATGCTGGCAGTAGAAATGAAAAAGAGAAATCAAGAAGCACCTAACCCGAATATTAAAATGATCGCAGCAAAGAAAAGGACTAGAGATCCACATATTAATGTTGTGACATGAAGTGGCGTTGCCACAGGAAAATACAAAGAACCAGAAGTTTCGACTTCTGGAGATCACCAAACAAAGAAGACCCTGCTGAAGCAGTCTGGATAAGAAAATCTACTGGGAAAACACTTGTTTTCAATCTAGAGAGAAACAAAGAAGCCTTTGAAGAAGCAAGAGAAACTTTCAAAGAACCAGCACCTATCAGTCCAAGAATCCCTTTGCGAAGTGAAACAACACACATAGAAATATATACCAGCAGCGTATGATCAAACCAGTACCGCAGCAGAAACAGGCACTTCTGTTGCGCAGTTCCTACGGAGCTGCATGAAATTATTGAAGAGAGCAGATGTTGTAGTGGAGTTGCAGAATGTACTAAACCAATATGAACCATGCAATAAGACGAATAATTCGTAGAGCGCAGTTCACCATATCAAGAGCCATAAAAGAACAGGCCGAGAAATGAGGCTCAGTGCGCAGATTGGATATTATGAGATGGATGAGATAATCCTTGATTTAGGATCAGAGGTAAATGTATTGAGCAAGAAGACATGGAAACAGATGGGGAAACCAAGCTTAGCATGGTCACCTATCCAGTTGAGATTAGTGAATCAGCAGAAAGTGATTCCCTTTGGAAGACTCGCAAATGTACTTGTGGACATCGATGGAGTCGGGAGTTCCGTGAACTTCGAAGTTATTGATATGACTGACAATAGTAACCCATATCCAACATTATTGGGGATATATTGGGTGATGGATAACCTCACGATCATCAACCTGAAAACCAAAAAGATGATCTTTGAAGGGTAGGATATTAGGTTCATCACACCCTTGGACCCTTCGCAAGGAGAAAGATACAGTTTGCTGATACAATAAGAATCCAGAGCACAAGATCTTGATCGCATCTATAGGATGACTGTGAATCAGGATGACTACATTAATCCTACGATGGATGGAGCACTTAGTTGGCAATGTGACAGTTCTTTCATATCAGACTATGACACAGGACTGGAAAATTGGAAAAGCAGAATGCACGAATTTTCTGCAAGAAGATGCGCGCAGATCACAAAGTCATTGTGTTGGATTGGAACAGAGGTAAGTCCAATCCCCACTTATGATGTTTCAACTAATGTCTATTCATTTATTCAAGAATATACTGTATCAGTTGCAGCTGAAATTCACATACCAGCATTAGATATAGCACTGCGCGAGACACCTGCCAGATGGTGGGATGCGCATAAGCAGACTTCGACCACATGGGATCAATGCAGACACATGATGCAAATCAAATTCACAGAGAAAGTGAAGCTGACAATGGAAAAGTATAATGGATAAAAAGATCCGAGGGATCACATAGAAATTTTTTCACAAGCATGGGAAAAGAGACCGCAGACAGAATGGGTTCATCTGTTTGTGCACACATTAGAGCAGATTCCAGAGAATTGGTACATAGATGATGAGCTTTGCAGAGGAACCACAGATTGGTCTATGTTGACTGCGAATTTCCAGAGAACCTTCAGTTTTGAAGATGAATCTCCAAGTATAAACGAAGCTCTGTAGGTTATCAAATAAAGGATATTCAGAGAGGAATGCCCAAGTACAGACGAGGCATTAGAAGCAATCAAAGACAGGATAATTGAATATGTAAAGGTACCTGTGAACCTACAACCAGAATGGGAAAGACAGATAGAACATGCCATTGAATTTTATAATCTCGCTAAAAAAGAAGAAGGACAAGAAGAAAGCGATGAGGAGGATCTTCGCAACATCAATATACCTGATTCAGAAGGAGAGCGCGATGTAGAGGGACATCCACTAGAAATTCCAGATATGAGTGGACCTATTAAGACAAGAAAAGTGAACATTGGCACAAGTGAAGAGCTGAAGTTCACATCCATTGGAGACTACTGGGATGATGAGATGGTCACGCAAATCACAGACTTTCTGCATGAGTATCAGGATTTATTTCCAACGAAGTTTGCTGAAATGAAAGGCATTTTGGGCGACTTGGGAGTTATGAAAATACCTCTCAAGCCAGGCGTGAAGCTCGTTAAGAAAAGGCCTTATAGACTGAACCCCAGATATAAAGAGAGAGTGCAGGCAGAGATTGATAAGATGCTTGATGCAGGGATCATTGATCCAGTTGAAGAGTTAGAGTGGATAAGCCCGATGGTTATCCAAGATAAAAATACTAAAGGTGAGATCAAAATCTGCGTAGATCTGAGGAAGATGAAGGATGCTTCGCTGCATGATCCATTTCCTACTCCGTTTACAGATGAAGTATTGGACAATGTTGGAGGAAATGAGGCCTACTAATTTACTGATGGATTTTCTGGTTACCATCGGATCAGGATTGATGAAGTAGACAGACATAAGACCACATTTTCTACTAAATGGGGATCATATCAGTATACATTTATGCCTTTTGGGTTGAAGAATGCACCAGCTATATTTTCCATAGTTTTTGTGGCTGCATTCAAGGACTTTATCCATAAGTTCTTAGAAGCCTATTTTGATGATTGGACTGTCTTTGGTTTACTGAATAACCACTATGAGAACCTGAGAATGATCTTAGCAAAATCTAGACAACATCAGATTTATTTGAATTTGAAGAAATGTATCTTTTGTGTGCCCTATGGAATTCTGCTGGGACACATTGTCTGTAAACAGGGTTTGATGGTGGATCCTGCGAAGATCGCAGTTATTGTGAACCTGCCAGCACCGAATTCAGTGAAACAACTTCGCACCACGCTGGGACATACATGGTACTATAGAAAATTTATTAAGGGCTGTGCGTAGATAATCGCGCCAATGGAGAAGTTGTTGAAGAAAGAAGCGTAGTTCATATGGAACGTAGAATGTGAGCAAGGCCTAGATACGCTAAAGTAGAAAATGGTAACTGCACCTATTGTAGTCTTCCCGGATTGGGACAAGCAATTTCATGTACATGTTGATGCTTTGTCTATTGCACTTGGTGTGGTGCTAGCACAGCCAAGAGAGAGAGACATTGACCTACCCATTGCATTCTCGAGCAGGAAGATCTCATCAGCTGAAAAGAACTATACAACCACAGAAAGAGAAGGTCTAGCTATGGTGTATGCACTGCAAAAAATCAGGCACTATTTGCTTGGTGCGCATTTCTCAATGTTTACTGACCATTCCGCTTTGAAGTATCTGGTCAATAAACCAGTGTTAGGGGGGGAATATGCAGATGGATACTACTCTTCCAAGAGTATGATTTTGAAATTGTGGTTAATCCATGCAGATTGAACCTAGGACCTGACCATCTATCAAGGATCGAGTCAAGCAAAGAACCTACCAATCTCGAAGATAATCTTCCTGATGCGTAGTTATTCACCATACAAGTCACAGGCGAGTATTACAAAGATATTGTTGACCTTTTTACTATAGGGTTGGCACCCACAGAGTTCACTATGCAGCCGAGAAGCAACTGGTAGTCAGAGCAACAGACTTCACTATCATAGCAGGACAACTATACAAGTTGGGACCAGATGAAGTGCTGCGCAGATGTGTGTTGGAGCATGAGAAGCCATTCATATTGGCTGATGCACATTCAGGTGCATATAGAGGTCACTACGTAGGAAGAGCTATTGCACAGAAGATATTGAGAGCAGGTCTATGGTGGCCTACAATTCATAAAGACTCAAAGGAACATTGCCAAAGCTGCGATGTCTGTCAGAGAATAGGAAAGCCATCGTGAAGAGATGAAATGTCGTTAAAAACAAAGTTGACACTCCAAGCATTTGACAAATGGGCTATTGATTTTGTGGGACCTATTAAGCCACCAGGAAAGAGGACTGGTGCGAGATACATTATCACCGTGACTGATTATCTCACCAGATGGGCAGAGGCTAAACCAGTGAAGGACTGTAGCACAACTACTGCCACACAGTTCATCTTTGAGAACATCCTTACCAGATTTGGATGACCGAATATTTTAATGAGTGATCAAGGGACTCACATTTTGAACATAACTATTGAATCCCTTACTGAAAAGTTCCACATTTATCATCAGAGGAGTACACCGTATCATCCTTAGGCTAATCGAGTTGTTGAAGATTTCAACAAGGTATTGGAGAATGCGCTGAAAAAATATGCAATGTAAACAGGGATGATTGGGATCTGCACATTCCATCTATGTTATGGGCATACACAACCATTTGCAAGAAGTTGACAGGCCATGCACCTTTCAGATTGGCCTATGGATAGGAAGCTGTGATGCCGATGAAGTATATTGTACCAATCTCAAGTATTGTTGCATTCACAGGCCTGGAGGATGAAAAAACAATAGAAGAAAGGATTCTACACTTGGTGTGAAAATAATTTCACATCCAAGAACTATTCAAGAAATTACACTCTCTCATAAGAAAAATCTCACACAACTAGTCAAAGACACAAAAAGTATGCACAAGAGTAGATTTTTGTATTAACTTCTCATGATAAAAATACATCAGCCAACCATATGAATGTAATAGCATGATATTAAATAAATTTACATTATAAAATCGAATGGCTAAAGATTCCAAAAGAATCTCCTAATCATCAGACTTGCTAAATATGCCCATCCCCCCTAGGTGGCAAGTTGACTTTCCAAATCTCTCTAAAAGATCACAAATTTCCTAATTAGTGTGTTGAAGGTGAAATATGGACAAAAAAAATTCCAAATATAAAATTTGGTTGGAAAATACATTAAGGAAAGTCTTGGGTATAAAAAACAAGTTTCCTAGGTAGACTAGCTTTTCCTCATGGGCTAAAACTTAGAAATGTGCTTTTCCTCCTCAAATCTTATCCAGAATATTTTAGGAAAGCGCCCAAGTGGCCTAGATTGCTTGTGGTCCACACCTTGGATTTATTTGAGCCTCCCATGTTTCCTTATGGTCCACAAAATGGCAATTTCCTAATTTATTACATAGAATTAACCAATAAATGATTAATTAATGCATCTTATGTAAATAAATGAATGGTAGGAAGACTTAATTATTCCAGCACTTGGTTGGACTGGAGGAAGATCGCTTCATTGCATAATTTCACCAGCAAGTGCAAAAAGATAGAGAAAAAGCATGGTATGATCGCCATATCAAAAACAAGTCCTTTCAGGTAGGTGACCTAGTCCTCCTGTATGATAGTAAGTTTATGAAATTTCCTGGAAAATTTAAACTACATTTGCTTGGGCCATATATTGTTATGCATGTTACTAACGATGGCACAGTTCAGTTAGCCATGTTAGCCAGAGATAACTTACCAGGTTTGGTGAATGGAAGTAGACTAAAGCCCTATCGGGATAGCCCTACTTCGCAGAACCCTCAGTGATCAAAGAGAAGGAAATTTCTAAGTGTCAAGTACAGTTGAAATTGGGCACTAGAAATTCAAAAGAGTCTATACACAGTTTTGGTCTGATACACGAAGTTTCATGAAAAGAATGCATCGACCGCGCAGCACTAGTCGAGAAGTGAAGCTGCGCATGAAAAAGAAAGAAAGAGAGAAACATAATATGAGAAGAAAAGAAAAAGCGCACAGTTGCGAATCTCAAAATGTAGCTGCGCAAATCAAGTAGAACAAGAAAGAGATAGATTTCAGAACAAAGAAGCAGGACACCATGAATTAACTGCATTGGGATAGTGACAACTCGCCGTGCAGATTGATGCAACACCCCGAGAAACTAGCCGTTAAAATGTCGGTCGGAAAACTAGCCGTTATACAGTGATTTTGCCAACGGTAGCTTAAGCATTGAATGCAAAAATAGCCTTTATAAAGGATTTAATGAAGGAAAGGACCCGAATCCTTAGCGGATTTGGCCAATGGACATGCCATTTAATTCTTTTCTAGCCGTTGATGGGCGCAACAAAGCTCAACTGTGCCTATAAATACCGTTATGTCAGGACTCGCGGGCGTTACCGAATCTCTGAAATTTTTCCGCGAGCCATAGATTCAATCTTTTAACAGTTTGTGCTGAGTATTTCCGTGAGTTTGAAGAGAACAGTTCGATGAATGTCTTATGATTCTACAGTTGAGCAAGAGTCCACAGTCGAGCAAGTTGTGAGTGTTAAATTTTGAGCATTAATTCACAATACTCTAGGATCTTCACTGAGAGAATAACATATACAGTATATCAATGCATGACAATCACAATAAGCATCACAAGCATCACAAGAATCAAAAGCATGAGAGACAAGAGACACAGAGTTTTCGTGGGGAAAACCCTAAGGTGAAAAACCCCACAACTTCCTCAGATATAGAGAGAGCAATGGCTCAACCAAATTACAACCAAAATACACTGAGATAGTCTCCTAGTAGCAGATGATCCTCCTCCTCACTAGTGCGCCACTTTCTGAGTGAGAGAGATGTACTTTTCCGAATGATCTAAATAGAGATCACCTGATCTCTATTTATACTAACCTGTTTTCCCAGTGACATTATGGGGCTGACTTGTCTAGCTAGGTACATCCACATTATAATATATATATTTCAGGGCCGACCCCACACATGGTGGTCTAATAACCCATCGACAAGTACACACACTTGCGACACTTGTCAATCCACATGACGACACTTCCTTATAGAGGAATAACACATCTCTAATAAGGGTACAATAAATATATATGAAATACATAGATGAAATACATTCCACAGTTACATATACATCAACACTCCCTCTTAACTAGGAAGGTATTTCTCGACACAGATCTGCTAGACAAGTCTTCTTCTCAGGATCATCATCATCATCAATGCATCGTCATCATCATCATCACTATTGCTGCTATCTCAACCAATCTCTGACTCTACTCATCATAGGAAGTTCTACAAAGCCAGTCCTTTTTCATATGGGATGTAGGCCCACCACCTACAGGTCTTCGTCATCACTGGCCATACTGTGGAATCCTCGGGACTTATTACGTGCGTCACAAAACCTCAAAAGAGCATCCCAGGCTGTTACGAGCACACAGCTCTACCTATAGGATCTCCCAGGGCCATATTATATGTGACCTCACCACAAAACCTCGCAAGAGCATCCCAGGCTGTTACGAGCACACAGCTCTACCTATAGGATCTACCAGGGACAGATTATATGTGGTCATGGCAAAACCTCGCAAGAGCATCCCAGGACTTATTACGGGCACATAGCCCAACCTATCGGATCTCCCAGGGACATATTATATGCCATAGGACAAAACCTCGAAAGAGCATCTGCCAGATATCCCAAGGCCAGATTATATGCCATAGGCAAAACCTCGAAAGACTATCTGCAGATCTCCCAGGGCCAAATTATATGTCCTCCTAGAGAAAAACCTTGAAAGAGCATATGCCAGATATCCCAGGGCCAAATTATATGCCATAGGAAAAACCTCGAAAGACTATCTACAAATATTCCAAGGCCAAATTATATGCTCATCTGCACAACCTGATCCACGGCCATAGAGTATCAACCTGATACTCACCATACATCATCCTGATCATCATCACTGCAACATCCTGCTGCATGTCATCTGGAGCAACATCCTGAAGCTTGTCATCCATGATCATCCTGATCATACAATGCATCTACCTGATGCATACCAATTATCTACCTGATACATATCATCATACATGATCCACCTGATCATACAGTGTATCCACCTGATACAAATACAAATACATGATACATATCACCATACATGATCCACCTGATCATACAATGTATCCACTTGATACATATACAGATACATGGTCCAAGCATCCAACATGATGCATATACAAAATACATGCAAATGATCCAACCGATCATATCCAACATCCAACATGATGCATACATACATATAAATGATCCAATTGATCATATCCAACATCCAACATGATGCGTACATACATATACATATAAATGATCCAACTGATCATATCCAGCATCCAACATGAGGCGTACATACATATAAATGATCCAACTGATCATATCCATCATCCAACATGATGCGTACATACATATAAATGATCCAACTAATCATACAAAGCGGAAACTAGAACATCATCCTGATGCTCATCATCCAGCGCTTACATCCACAGCCATGTGAAGGATCCTCCTTCCAACATGCTTGGAATGGCTTCAGCAAATGTGTCCATCACTTCTTCCTCGAAGTGTCCTCAATCTGAAGAACGCCAAGCCTCTCTCTGAACTACTTGAACTTCACCCTGGCTAGTGGCTTCGTCAGCACATCTGCAATCTGCTCGTCCGTCGCAACATACAGGAGCTTCATAGCTCCTCTCTGCACCATATCCCTGATATAGTGATATTTGATCTCTATGTGTTTCGATCTTTCATGAAACATTGGGTTCTCAGATAGCTTCACACAACTCTGGTTATCACAGAAGATACCAGTAGCATCCAACGGGAGATTAAATAACTCAGACAGTCGCTTCCGTAGCCATACTGCCTCACAACTAGCTGAACAGGCTGCAACATACTCTGCCTCAGCTGTACTCAGTGCTACGCAGGACTGCTTCCTGCTAAACCAAGAGATCACACCTGATCCCATACTGAAGCAACACCCAGATGTGCTCTTCCTATCTGCAGCACTGCCAGCCCAATATGAGTCAACATAACCCTGCAGGTTAAAATTTTGATTTGCCTCATACTTGAGCCCATAATCCATTGTACCCTTCAGGTACCTCAGAACATGCTTTACAGCAACCAGGTGAACACTCCTCGGAACTGTCAGGAACTGACTCAATGTGTTCACAGCAAAGCAAATATCTGGTCTCGTGTTCGTTAGGTACATCAAGGACCCAATCATCTGACGATACATAGAGACATCAATCGGCTCAGATGAAGCATCACATAGAAGCTTCATATTCGATGCCATAGGTGTGGCCATGGCATTGCAATCCATCATCACGGATCTCTTCAGGATATCTAATGTGTACTTCCTTTGACCAAGGAAGATCCCATCTGCACTCTGCCACACCTCCATACCTAAGAAATAGTGCATCATTCCTAAGTCTTTCATATCGAACTCAAAAGCAAGCTTCCTCTTAGTATCTGCAATCAATCTATCATCTCCTGTTACAAACAGGTCATCCACATACAAAAGTAGTATCACTGGATTGCCTTCCTCAACCTTGTAGTAAAGGTTGGCACATGCTTTACTTTTGGTAAAGCCCAAACTGGATAGAAAGATGTCTATCCTACCAAGTTCTGCACATATATGACTCCCTATTATGTGCCTTAGAACCAAGTGGCTGCTCCACACATACTTCTTCTTCAACTACACCATTCAAGAAGGTTGTCTTGAAATCCATCTGGTGTATCTTCTAGTTCATCACTTTTATATTTCTCTATGCTACCATCTGCAGCATGCTTGATCTGATAGATTCATATGGAAGTCATAACAAACTTCCCTTCAAGTCTTGGGACTACATCCCAAACATCATTCTTCATGATCGACGGATCATGGCATTCTTCCCATATCCTGGAAAATTCAATATCTTCAATAGATATCTTTGTTGCTGGAACAAATGTTGTTGTCCTTCTTTCGTAGGTGAAGGTCTACGGTCTTTCCTACAAAACAAGTTAAATTGCATGATTAGAAACATCTCATAATTTTCAGAACAAATTCTTACACATAAAGAAATATGTCACACAGTCATGCAATTATCTTAGCCAATGCTTCAATACAACATTTATCCATGTTCCATAACTTTCTAGATGCCTTGCAGTCTCTACCAAAACATTGTTAAGAGTTTGCACTACTCCCAACATGTCAGCAAAGAGATTTCATTCTAGATAAGTAGCAATGGAATGTTGTACAATGCCATAGGCCACTTACCCATCACATGCAGATTAGTAGTATATTGTTCATTAATACAATCATTCTAATATGCACAATACATATCCTAAGTCTAGGAACATGAGCATATACATCATTGAACAATTTTATTTAAACAAACAAATATGCAAGAAATGATAATACTTATCTTTGTTTGTTTGTTGGGTGGACTCCCTCTGAGTCTTTGCTTCCTTGCAGGAGCTGCTGGAGTCCTAATCTGAAGTAGCTTCTTCTACACCTTTCTGTTATGGAATGTAGAGAGATGATCAACTCCCTCTGAATATCTGCATCCTTGCATAAACCACTGGAGTGTGCTCCCTCTTGATCTTTGCTTCCTGGATTACCTGTTCTTGAACTTATATTCATTCTTGATCCTTATGCATGCTTGTTAGTATCATCATTGTGTTAACCTTGAGGTCTCATACATAATCATTAATATACTATTAAAACAAAATAATCTCAAGCATGTATAGTCACGATCATTTCAAATAGAAATAATAAGCATTAGCATTCAAGGTTTACATAGGACTCTTATGGTTAGTCATATCATAAGAAACATAACATGTCTAAACCTGTAATTACTCAAACCTATGACTCTTCTGGTTAGTCATATCATTAATTAAGGTAAGACACATAATATGCATATACCCATGATTATTCAAACTTATGACTTTATGAACAATCATCAATCATGCCATGCATACTTATATGATAGATCCTATGATATAAGAAACACATACCTGGTCACCATATTTGCTAGTTATGTCTAGCAATGTGTTCTTGTTCTCTTCAAATGACCTGCATAACTCATTAGTTAACTTTTGCAAAAACAAATTATACATACCTCTATGTGATCCATGACTATGGATGAATCTTTGTCTTTATGTCACCATGGCATGTTCAGGTTGTCCCTTTAATTTGTACAAACCTCCCTCTTGCTCTCCAATCACTACGGCATCATCGATTGTTTTACCCTTTGGCCACATTAGGACTTGGCCATCTACAAATGCAACCCTCATACCTTTTGCATCCAATGCAGAGATGGAGAGTAAGTTCTTCTTGAACCCAGGTACATAAAGGACTTCTTTCATCTTCAAATATTTTTCAGAATCTAGGTTGTAGGAGGCTTCACCACTTCCTTTGATTGGGTATTGATAATCATCCCCAAGTTTCACCTTATGGGGTGATTCATGTTCAGATAGATTCACAAAAGATTCCTTAAACCCAGTCATGTGTTTGGAAGCCCCACTATCAATCAACCAATCATTACAACCATGGGAGATAGTACCTGTGAGAGCAGAGATTAGAACATACTCTTCTTCACTTGATGAGTCATCATCACTTTCTACCCTAGCCTTCTTCTTGGGAGGTTCATCATCTTCGGCAACATGAGCATGGAACTTTCTTTTGCTTCCCTTCTTCATCTTGCTGAAGTTGTTGTTATTATCCATTTTGTTCTTGGGACAATCTGAAGCAAAGTGACCCTTCTCATTGCATGTGAAGCATCTTAGATCCTTCTTATTCTTTTGATATGATCTTTTGTAGTGAGAGTTCTCCTTCTTGGGCTTGCTTCTTTTGGTGTGAGTTGCGAGAGCTTGATCTTCACCTCCCATCTTTTCCTCACGAGCTACAAGTCTAGCTTCTTCTTGAGAGCATTCCTCCCATAGTTTACTGAAAGAGATCAATTTCTTTCTTGCACAGATTCCTTGAATAAAGGAGTCCCATGACCTAGGAAGGCCATTCAGAGTGGTCATAACAACTTCACCATTGTCCACTACTTCATCCATAGCTTCAATTTGCTCCTTGATCTGAGAGACCTTGGAGAAGTAAGATTGACTGGTTTCTCCATTCGACATCTTGATCCCTTTCAATTGATTCCGCAAAGTCATCTTCCGATTTATGTTCTTTCCTTCAAATAGCTTGGTCAAAGAGTCAAACATCTCCTTGGGTGTCTTTAGGGAAGACACATGGGGTATGAGATGGTCTTTGATAGAATCAGCAATGATTCTCTTTTCCTTGACCAAGTTCTTATTATGCAATACCTTGGCCTCTTCATCCTCTGGGATAGGAATGTCTTCTTTTACATATGAGTCCAACTCATTCTCTTCTAGGATTAACCCAATCCTATACTTCCAAGCTCGGAAGTTATCAGCCCCTTCAAGATTATCCTCAATCTTGGTGTGGTGAGACATATTAAAGAGTACTTCAAATGGAAATAGAAAAGATTTAGGTCTTACCACTTGAAATGCTGAGAACTGGATCTGGTCCTGGATTAGGGTTTGTCGAAAAAACCCTAAAAATTCAAAATGTGAATCTCAATTTTCTGAAAGGACAGAAAGATGCGCTTTGATGAGATGATCAGCCTGGTGCATTCAGAATTTGAGATCAACAAAGTTTTACCCTTCAGATTTGCCTTTTTGTCCTCCCGGGTTCACTAGGGAGAGCCCTGAATTAGGGTTTGAGTTTCCCGAAGATCTACCCAGCCAAAAATCTCGATCCAAAGCTCTAAACTTCGATTTTTGCAAGGAGCTTCCAGCTATGTCTTCAGATTTCAGAAATTCATATTTTTGTGGAAACCCTAAGTTTTAGGGACAAATCGAAAAATGCTCGGAATGGAATTCTGATTGGACAGATAGATGCGCCTTGATGAGTAGATTCAATCTACTATACTACTTTTCCAAAATCTGTGGCGAGAAACCCAATAAACAAGAAACTCAAGTTTTCATCACTGCAAAATGTCTTCTTCTCAGGTTAGCTCTGATACCATGTTAAATTTTGAGCATTAATTCACAATACTCTAGGATCTTCACTGAGAGAATAACATATACAGTATATCAATGCATGACAATCACAATAAGCATGACAAGCATCACAAGAATCAAAAGCATGAGAGACAAGAGACATAGAGTTTCTGTGGGGAAAACCCTAAGGTGAAAAACCCCACAACTTCCTCAGAGATAGAGAGAGCAATGGCTCAACCAAAGTACAACCAAAATACACCGAGATAGTCTCCTAGTAGCAGATGATCCTACTCCTCACTAGTGCGCCACTTTCTGAGTGAGAGAGATGTACTTTTCTTAATGATCTAAATAGAGATCACCTGATCTCTATTTATACTAACATGTTTTCCCAATGACATTATGGGGCTGACTTGTCTAGCTAGGTACATCCACATTATAATATATATATTTCAGGGCCGACCCCACACATGGTGGTCTAATAACCCATCGGCAAGTACACACACTTGCGACACTTGTCAATCCACATGATGACACTTCCTTATAGAGGAATAACACATCTCTAATAAGGGTACAATAAATATATATGAAATACATAGATGAAATACATTCCGCAGTTACATATACATCAACAGTGAGGGTGTTTAAGAAAACTGGGCTTGAAGGGTTTATGAGAACCCCTGCTAAGAAGGTTGTTACATAACAAGGACAAGGTTCACGTCATTTGCCATGACATTCTACACAAATGCAGAGAAAAGGTAAGGAACCCGTGGTTGAGAAAGTTAAGGTGAAAGTAATGGGATCCAAGCTACCAGAAGTTACACCAGGGGATAAGGAGCTTCCATTAACCTTGATACCAGAGTATATCTCTTTGCGCACAGCAGTTGCACCGGCGGTAAAGCTCTCCAGAAACACAAAGTATGAGATACCACTTCCGCCCATATCCAAACATGTAAAACCATAAGTAAATCTCCTGGGTAAACTCGCGGACTGTAAGTTCAAAGATTACGACTTGCTGCAACAACAAAAGGATCCAGACGATCCTAAGTACCCATAATTTCAGCCAGATAGATATATGTGCTGGAAGACGGACGTCAAGAACAACCCGTTGTTGGTTGCATAGAGTTGGTTGTCTGAAGTAGTGGAATCAGGGTTGCTGAACCTATTGAGGCTCTCACACTTCGACCAAAGCCCAAAAATTAACATGGTGGTGTGCACACTCATACCGCGCACACACCAAGGCTACCTTTGGTTGGATAGAAATGTTGACCTCAACATCAACCTGATCCATCGGATCACAGGGCTAAGCAAGTAAGGCGGCGACCCAAAGAAGTTCTTTGTCGGCAAAACCAGGGATAAGGAGATTGCCGTGCAGATGAAAGAAACTCACAACATTCCCAAATGCAAGAGACGATTCATCACGAACGATATAAAAGATGATTCTACGCGGTTTGTAGTACAACTACTAGCATGAAAAATATTGCAGAAGGCCAGACCGTCAGCAGTACCAGCCGACGCAGTGCTCCTTGGGGAGAAGGAAGCACATGGCGGTGTTAGGATATTCTTATACTCTATCCTAGTCCTAGCATAATTTTCATTATTTACATCTTCAATCATGCATGCACTTTTAGGTTTTGCATGCATTATTTAGGGTTTGCATGCATTTGCATGCATCCCAGTCATCAGTCTAGCACCTAGCCCTCAGTTAGCCAGCCCCCGAGAGATTCTCTCAGATCATTTTTAGCCCTCCTAGTGCTTAGTGCGCCCCTTCATGCAATTGTATGCATCTCATGCGCCCTCTCTCACGTACCACTGAGTTGCACTTCAGTTAATTGAGTTATCATCAGTTCTTTCATTGATTTAAGGCTAGAATGACTCTCAACTGACTGTATCACTCCGATGGATCTCCAATGAGACTAGACTTCCCATTCTGACTCCAGTTAGCTCCTCATGCACCCTCCACTGAGCCTCCTTCATTCAGTTACACCTACCACATTCAGTTAGACTCAGTTTGACTGATGGTTGACAGTTACTTGAGCATTGATGACTCCACTGATCATGAGATAGACTACTAGTTGTGCTCCAATGACACTCCAATGGTCCTTTGATCACTCCATGAAGGCTAATTCGAATTTCCACCTAAGGCATTCGAATCCTCATGCATTGTACTATTTATTTGTCCATATTGTGATTAATTAATTAGTGTGTGTGAAGTATTTTTGCTTCTATCCAACTTCTACTGTATTATTATTCTATTGCTCATTACACTGCATTGACCACTCTTCTTCTATCTTCCTGCTTAATCATAATTACTCTTGTGAGGTATACATCATCTCTTAGATCTGCTGTGAGGATTTCATAGGCGGAAGGTTTAACTGGTGCCAGTATTTACTGAACGAGTTTCTCGAAGATGTCCATGAAACTCAGGTTAACGACGCCGTGTTTCATTATACTTGGTTGATGGTACTGATTGGATTTGTAGGATGGAAGGACCCAAAGCACTATGTTGGACTCACCTCTCCCAGCAATGACTGTCGAGGACCCAGGTATGCAAACCTCTGGGTAAATTTGATTCAAAAAGACAACAAGCGTCGAATGAATTTTTCTACACATATTACGAGCAGTTGTGCAATGTCATCGTTCGCACACCGTGCATTTCCAAAGAGGTAACATCTAAGTATATTCGCACTTTAAATTTTTACGCTGACATGCATTCCATTTACATTTCAGTGAAGGCACAGAAAAAGAACCCAGAATGGTTCCAAGGGAACTATCACATGGACGAAGCAGATATCGCCCTCATTATGAAGGAATGGCTAGATGAATGGAAGGTGGAAGGACCTATGATCATCGAAAGTGACTTCGAATAAATTAACCCAATTCCAACAACAATTGTTGAAGAGTCACCATCAAGAAAAAGGAAGGAGCCCGGAAGCTCAGTACCAGAGAAAGTCCAGAAAAAGAAGCAGAAGGCTTCAAAGGGCCAGTTGGACGCGAAGCTACATGATGACGATTATGAGATGATCACATCCATGGTCACCTCACATCTAGAAGACGTGTTGAACCTCAAAGATAGTAAGAATGAGTAAATTCAAGCAAGTCTGCAGCAGAATCTCACCGCACTGCAAGGCATAGCGGCAAAATTTGAGCAGGTCCAGCGCAACTTGGTCGTGCCGCGAGAATCATAATCGGAAGGAAGGTCAAGGGACACATCGTAGCCAAAGAAAACACCTTTAGCCTTGACCTTGGCACCAAAACCGCACATCGTCAAAATTGACCCACTAAGCGTAATGTTACCGTGTGATCAGTTAGCTTCGAGCACGTAGAGCATAGAGCATGTGGAGATTGATATCGCGATGCTACCCCTCGAAGGCCTACATAATTTGCACCTACAGGTTGTGGAGGAAATACATGACCGAGATATGGTCATTTTGAACTGACACCAAGAATTACATGAAAGTTATAAATAGTTGTAGGAAGTAAGTGTGAAGAAGGCTAAGGTACTTGAAAGAGAACAGGAGCAGCGAAGAATAATAGAGCAGACTGTCGCTTTAGTCTGCGCGGAGATCCCAGAATGCCACGAGCAGCCAAAGCTCGCGGATACTATAAAGAAGATTTGCTCAGTGGTCAATGATCTTAAGTTTTAAATGGAATACATGGAGATAAACTACAAGGAGAATATTTCTACCTTGAAAGAAGAGAATCAACCGAAGACACCACCAGATCAGGTAGAGCTCAGAGCAGCTGAAGAGAAAGCCGTTGTAGAAAGCATATCCAGTGAAGTGGCTAAGTGTCAAAACTTGCTGGAATAAGATACGAGAGTGTTCACTATGCTGCAAGAGGACCCTAAGCTGCTGCAGGTCCATACCAGCTTCTAGGAAAAGCAGGCAGTGTTAGACGCTCTGAATGCAGAAATGAAGGCTCTGCTACCAAAAGACAAACTCCGTAGATTTCCAGAAGTCAAAGAATTAAAAAGTCAACTTGTAGTGTTAATAGAACAAGAGGCTGAAGCCGGAGACAAGTCACAGCCCCTGCAAGAGGAATCCTATGAACTAACATAGCAGATCGAAGCAAAACTACAGGAACTTCGCGATGCACAGGCGTCAGTACAAGAGCAAACTCAGGATGACTTAACACCGGGTGTGTTGGAAACCATCAAAGTAATTGAACAGGATACCAAGGATACAGTTGCTAAGCTGAGCACAACATATCAAGAGCTTGCTGCTAAGATAGCTCTGTGAAAATCCTCACAGTGGATCCAAAGAGATGATGTAAACCTCACAATGAAAGAATTTAGGAAAATAGAAGAAGAATGGAGCAACAAAACATAGATCCAATAAAACTCAGATAGGAGCAGAATATTCACATATGTTTCATTAATCTGAATAGTAAAACAATAATGATACAATGCATAGGATTCGAATACCAAGGGTGTAATTCGAATTAGCCTACATGGTGAGATCAAAAGATCAGTGGAGTGTCATCAAAGCACAACTAGGAGTCCTCATCATCATCAGTGGAGTCATCAATGCACAATTAACTGTCAACCAGATTTCAAACTGAGTCTAACTGAGTGTGGTAGGTGTAACTGGAACATGTAGGCACTAACTGAATGAAGGAGGCTCAGTGGAGGGTGCATGAGGAGCTAATTGGAGTCATAATAGGTAATCTAGTCTCACTGGGGGTCCAATGGAGTCATACAAGCAATTAGGAGTCAATCTATCCTTAAATCAAGGAAAGACAACTAGCTAACTGAAGTGAACTGAGTGGTAGGTGAAGAAGGGAGCCTTTCTCAGGTGGTAGGTGAGAAGTGGGCACCTTCCTGACTAGGAGGGATAAAACTGCAAGGAAAGAAGCTCCCGGGGCTAGCTAACTGAGGGCTAGGTGCTGGGACTGATGACTGGGATGCATGCATGCATGCAACATCATGACTACATGCAAAATGCATGCATGACTAAAAATGAAAAAATGGAAAATGTTGTTGGGACTAGGATGGAGTATAGGAAAATCCCAACACCCCCTCCTTAATCCATCCTGGGCCCTGGTAACTAGGACCAAATGTCACCCATACAATCAAATAAATGATAAAAAATAAGTATTGTCCATAAACCGAGGAAATGGGGAAAACCTCATGGGAAAAATACCCCCCCTCAAAAGAATAGTAAAATAACTCAAAGAACCATCATACTAAGCAGACAAGGAAGAAGCTTTCCTTAATGAAAGATTTTGCAAAAAACTTGGTAAGATGATCCTCTGTAGGATGCCAATGCATGTGCTAGATCTGGATCTGGTATTCTAATGTGCCTCCCACTGTGTAGAGGATGTATTGGATGAAGTAACTCTTTCAGGAAACCTTTCTGCTACTAGAACGAATGGATCATGATGAGTCTTCCCAAGGGATGGAAGAGTTAACCCCACCATCATGCTGCATCTCTCATGGAGAGGTAGATGGCATAATGCAAGGTTGGCATGATGCTGAAATTTGGTAGTTTTGTGATCAAATGAATCATCAACTGTGTTCTCAGTAGCTGCAAGGATTGTGTGAGCCCATATTGGACTTGGCTCTGGATTGAGAACATGTGTTGGTTCTCGATCTGAATCTGAATTCTTGAACTTTGATCTCAACATCAAGATCTTGATCTTGATATTCATTAGAAGAAGAGTCACTCGGATATTCATCAGATTCCGAAGGAGTAGGAAGAGAGAAGGGCAGAAAATGAGAGAACTCATATGCCTTGGAGGCATTATTTGCAAACCCTTTAGCTATAGTCTTCCCAGTAGAGATCTATGTAATCTCAACTGTGTCAGGACCAAAAGTCACCTTCTTTGGTGATTCGATGTGAGTCATCTGATATAGACAACAAATTTGTTTTCAAGGAGGGAATGAATAGAACATTCTTGAACTTTCCATGCTCCATATGTACTGTACCCAACCCTTTGGCAGAGATCTGAGAGTTGTCTCCCATGTGAATAATAGGCCCATCTTTGAGATCTAAAGAAGAAAATGATTCTTCAGAGGCAACCATGTGGTTGGAGGCTCCAGAATCTATGAGGAGGGCCTTTGATTTTGAAAATACAGCCATCAATGCATGGAAATCCTCATGACCATCAGATCCACTTCCAGAATCAGACATTCTTGCATCTTTTGGAATAGCAATTTTGTTCTGTTCAAGAAGCTTGGTTAGTTGATATATTTTATTGTGCATGCAAGATCTCTCTGGATGGTTTCCTCTCTTGCAGTAGGGACACTTAGATCTTTTATGTTTGTCCTTCTTGGAGCTGGAGGAACCTTTTGATGGACTTGACTTGTCATTCAGCTTGGATTTAGATGGCTTATTGTCCTTTCCTTTTTGCCTCCCTTTCACATTCGCACTATTTGCTTCTCCAGCTAGAAGAGCTAGATCTTTGGAGGCCTTGATGGCACCCATTTGAATCAATTTTTCTTCTTCTTGAATGAGAGCTGCAGTAAAAACTTCTAAGGTTGGCATCTTCCATCCAGGGATTGACATTCGCCCAGAGTGGAAGGTAGATACAAAGACAGAAAATTGAGATTCTAGCTTACTCAAAATGGAGAGCACCAATTGCGCATCCTTTTTCTCAATGCCACACTGCTTGCATTGCATAACTAAGCCTTTAAATTTTGAGAATAATTCTTGAATGGTCTCAAAATCACTTGGTTGTAGGGAAATCAATTCATTTTCCAGAGAATGGCCTCTTCGCTCATCTTGTTTTCCAAAGAGGCCCTCTAATTTCAGCCATAACTCTCTTGGAGTCTTCAACCCTTCGAGATGAAAGAGTAGATATCTAGAAATATGCAGAAGGCACATGTAACCAAAGGCTTCATCTAATCGATTTAGATGCAACCACATCTCCATAGGTGCATGTGGTTCGGCTTCTCTCCCCATTGTTATCATGTGTAGAGATTTATTTATCAACCACATTTCCATATCATCCTTCCAATCAAAGTAATTGAAATGAGTGAGGATTCTAGGAGAGACGGGAGCATTCGAATTGCTCATCTTAACTACTGGAGCGAATGCAAAGGTGAAATTGATGCAACTGCTGAAACTTCGAATTACCTACAAAAAACTCTCAAAAATGGAGGTAGAATATACTCTCAAATGGCTCTGATACCATGTGAAAATCCTCACAGTGGATCCAAAGAGATGATGTAAACCTCACAATGAAATAATTTAGGAAAATAGAAGAAGAATGGAGCAGCAGAACATAGATCCAATGGAACTCAAATAGGAGCAGAATATTCACACATGTTTCATTAATATGAATAGTAAAACAATAATGATACAATGAACAGGATTCGAATACCATGGGTGTAATTCAAATTAGCCTACATGGTGAGATCAAAAGATCAGTGGAGTGACATCAAAGCACAACTAAGAGTCCTCATCATCATCAGTGGAGTCATCAATGCACAAGTAACTGTCAACCAGATGTCAAACTAAGTCTAACTGAGTGTGGTAGGTGTAACTGGGACATGTAGGAACTAAATGAATGAAGGAGGCTCAATGGAGGGAGCATGAGGAGCTAATTGGAGTCAGAATAGGAAATCTAGTCTCACTGGGGGTCCAACGGAGCGATACAAGCAGTTAGGAGTCAATCTAGCCTTAAATCAAGCAAAGACAACTAGCTAACTAAAGTGAATTGAGTGGTAGGTGAAGAAGGGCACCTTTCTCAGGTGGTAGGTGAGAAGTGGAAACCTTCCTGACTAGGAGGGATAAAACTGCAAGGAAAGAAACTCCCAAGGCTAGCTAACTGATGGCTAGGTGTTGGGACTAATGACTAGGATGCATGCAAAATCATGACTGCATGCAAAATGCATGCATGACTGAAAATGCAAAAATGGAAAATGTTTTTAGGACTAGGATGGAGTATAGGAAAATCCCAACAAGCTCTGCAAGAGGAAGAGAAGCTCATGGAACCATAAGTGGAAAGTGGCTCGGGGACGAGCCACATGTAAGTGTTATGGGCATGTTGGGCCTAGGCCAAGTAAGGCATTTTTGTGCAAGACAGTTTTGGACTTGCAAAGTTACAGCGCAACTCAGTTGAAGGAAGTTTTGGCAAGATAGTTTTGGGGAGCTACGAAGTTGAGCACAGCGCAGTACCGGTAGGCTGGTAAGAACGGCATGGCTAAGTTCCAGCTCTGCGAAGTGGTAGCACCACGCAGTGATAGTGGAGCACCTATTTTGGGTAAAGAATGTAAGGAAAGGTCGAGCTGTGAAAGTGACTTGTTTTGAGTAAGCAACTCCAGGATTCCTGGGAATGGGTATGGAGCAGCGTGAAGGCAGATGAAATCGATTTATCAAGAGAATGGCGGAAAACAGTTAGAAGCTAAGCCAAGAAGCCGACAGTGATAGGTAGGCCAGAGGGGCGGAAAGTGACACGCCACGATGCAGTATAACCGTTTTGTGAATACTCTGGATGTCAGAAGGGCGTGCGAGTTGCGAGTGGTCCAACAGAATGACCAAAAGCATGTAAAGTAGTTGTCGACTGTGACAGGCCGAGTCGGCGGGTAACTGCACCATTTTGTAACTTAAGGGTTTTTTGCCTATGCATTGTCACAGACGTGACCTACGGGCATGATCTCTATATAAAGGGAAATTGTGTAAGTGTTAGAACATTAATCCACCACTTAGTACCTTATTATATAGTCGTGGTCAATATTATTGTCATTTATGCTTTAATACACTATGGTTTGGACCTAGGTAGCCTTATTGGTCAAAATATCCACTTAACAGGAAGTGTTCACACCTACTTGAGTGATCCAACTCATTCAAACTCCACATGTGAGCCCTCATTTAATGCTAGAGTGATCCCCTTCCTTGAATTGGGGAATTGTGGTTGACTAGGAGCGCTAGGGTGGATTTGGCCCAATTTTGGCATGATTTTGTGCATTTAATGCCACCTAGAACCTCCCACTCACCTTATTTTGCTCACTCACACTTTCCTATGAGTCATTATTGTTCCATCATGCCTCATCCACGTCCACACCTCCATTTGTGACCATTTGGGCTGAGTTGGAGCAAGTTGGACCCACCTAGGGGGGATTGAGGCCAGTTTGGCCAATTACTCATGTACACTCATTTTGGGATTCCTAAGCCTCACAAATTTATCCAAATGTAATATAAACCTGTTCTTAACATATTCACATGTTAGATAGTCAGATAATATCAAGTTTCTATTCACATTGTGTGTGTAAATTGCTCTTCTTTCAAGCTTTTTTGCAAGTAATTCCATTTGTGAGGTTCTCTAAGGCTCCTAGATCTTGTTGTAGATCAAAATTATCACATGGTATCAGATCCTAGTGTATTTTAGTGAGTTGCAGATCAATATTGAGTGTTTAAGTTGCATTCTTGTGAGAATTTCTAGATAAAATTGAGTGTTGCAGGTGTTGATGTATATGTAACTTCGGAATGTATTTAATCTATGTATTTCATATATATTTATTATACCCTTATAAGAGATGTGTTATTCCTCTATAAGGAAGTGTCATCATGTGGATTGACAAGTGTCGCAAGTGTGTGTACTTGCCGATGGGTTATTAGACCACCATGTGTGGGGTCGGCCCTGAAATATATATTATATTGTGGATGTATCTAGATAGACAAGTCGGCCCCATAGTGTAACTAGGAAAACAGGTTAGTATAAATAGAGATCGGGAGATCTCTATTTTGATCATTCGGAAAGTCACACTTCTCTCACTCAGAAAGTGGCGCACTATTGAGGAGGAGGATCATCTACTACTAGGAGACTATCTCAAGTGTATTTTGGTTGTACTTTGGTTGAGCCATTGCTCTCTCTATCTCTGAGGAAGTTGTGGGGTTTTTCACCTTATGGTTTTCCCCACAAAAACTCTGTGTCTCTTGTCTCTCATGCTTTTGATTCTTGTGATGATTGACATGCTTGTTATGATTGATATGCATTGATATGATGTACATGTTATTCTCTCAGTAAAGATCCTAGAGTATTGTGAATTAATGCTCAAAATTTAACATGGTATCAGAGCTAACATGAGAAGAAGACATTTTGCAGTGACGGAAACTTGAGTTTCTTGTTTATTGGGTTTCTCTCCACAAATTTTGGAAAAGTAGTATAGTAGATTGACTCTACTCATCAAGTAGAATCCATCTGTCCAATCAGAATTCAATTCTGAGCATTTTCATATTTGGCCCTAAAACTTAAGGTTTCCACAAAAATAGGAATTTCTGAAATCTGAAGACATAGCTGGAAGCGCCTTGCCAAAATCGAAGTTTAGAGCTTTGGATCGAGATTTTTGGCTGGGTAGATCTCCGAGTAACTCAAACCCTAATTCAGGGCTCTCCCTAGTGAACCCGAGAGGACAAAAAGGAAAATCTTAAGGGTAAAGCTTTGTTGATCTCAAATTCTGAATACACCAGGCTAATCAGCTCATCAAGGTGCATCTTTCTATCCTTTCAGAAAGTTGAAATTCACATGTTGAATTTTTAGGGTTTTTTCGACAAACCCTAATCCAGGACCAGATCCAGTTTTCAGCATTTCAAGTGGTAATACCTAAATCTTTTCTATTTCCATTTGAAGTACTCTTTAAGATGTCTCACCAAACCAAGCTTGAGGATAAGCTTGAAGGGGCTGATAACTTCCAAGCTTGGAAGTATAGGATTGGGTTAATCCTGGAAGAGAATGAGTTGGACTCATATATAAAAGAAGACATCCCTATCCCAGAGGATGAAGAGGCTAAAGTATTGCATAAGAAGAACTTGGTCAAGGAAAAGAGAATCATTGCTGATTCTATCAAATACCATCTCATACCCCATGTGTCTTCTCTAAATACACCCAAAGAGATGTTTGACTCTTTGACCAAGCTATTTGAAGGGAAGAACATAAATCGGAAGATGACCTTGCAGAACCAATTGAAAGGAGTAAAGTTTCAGAATGGAGAAACCATTCAATCTTATTTTTCAAGGGTCTTCCAGATCAAGGAACAACTATAAGCAGTGGATGAAATGGTGGAGAATGGTGAAGTTGTCATGACCACTCTGAATGGCTTACCTAGGTCATGGGACTCCTTCATTCAAGGAATCTGTGCAAGAAAGAAGTTGATTTCCTTCAGCAGACTACGGGAAGAATGCTCACAAAAAGAAGCAAGGCTTGTGGCATGAGAAGAAAAGATGGGGAATGAAGATCAAGCTCTCATAGCTCACACCAAGAAAGGGAAGTCCAAGAGAGAGCCATCTCACTCCAAGAAATCTTCACATCACTTCAAAGAAAGAAGAATATGCTTCACCTGTAATGAAAAAGGACATATTTCCATAAATTGTCCCAAGAACAAGAAGGACAACAACAACTTCAATAAGAAGAAGAAGGGCAGCAAAAGAAGGTTTCGTGCTCATGCTGTCGAGGATGATGAACCACCCAAGAAGAAGGCTAGGGCAGAAAGTGATGATGACTCATCAAGTGAAGAAGAGTATGTTCTAATCTCTGCTCTCACAGGTACTATCTCCCATGGTTGTAATGATTGGTTAATTGACAGTGGGGCTTCCAAACACATGACTGGGTTTAAGGAATATTTTGTGAACCTATCTGAACATGAATCAACCCATAAGGTGAAACTTGGGGATGATTATCAATACCCAATCAAAGGAAGTGGTGAAGCCTCCTACAACCTAGATTCTGGAAAATCTTTGAAGATGAAAGAAGTCGTTTATGTACCTGGGCTCAAGAAGAACTTACTCTCCATCTCTGCATTGGATGCAAAAGGTATGAGGGTTGCAGTTGTGGATGGCCAAGTCTAATGTGGCCAAAGGGAAAGACCATAGATGATGCAGTAGTGATTGGAGAGCAAGAGGGATGTTTGTATGAATTGAAGGGACAACCTGAACATGCCATGGTGCATGAATCCATGGAGCCAAGTGAACTTTGGCATAGAAGACTTGCTCATATGCACTATAGGGCACTTCCAATTGCAAGCAAGGCTGTAGAGGGTCTTCCTGAAATCAAGACCAAACATGAAGGTGTTTGCAAAGGATGTGCAAAAGGTAAGAACATTAAGAAGGCTTTCCCAAGCAGTGAAAGAAAGGCAAAGGATATCCTGTAAATCATCCACTCAGATGTATGTGGTCCTATGTCATCCAGTTCTCTAAGTGGGTATGTTTACTATGTCTCATTTATTGATGACTTCTCCAGGAAGACTTGGGTATACTTCTTGAAGAACAAAGATGAGGTGTTTGATAAGTTCAAGGAATTCAAAACCTTGATGGAGAATCAAACTGACAAGAAGATCAAAACATTCAGATCCTACAATGGTGGAGAATTCACCTCAGGTGACTTCAAAAAGCTTTGCAGTGATTCAGGGATTAAGAGGGAGTTGACTGCTCCTTACAATCCACAACAGAATGGAGTTGCAGAAAGGAAGAAAAGAACAATCATGGAAGCAACAAGAGCAATGCTACATGACCAGGATCTACCTATGCATTTATGGGCAAAAGCAGCTAGAACAGCTGTATATGTGCAGAACAGAACACCCCACAAGATATTGGACAACAAGACACCAGAAGAGGTCTTTTCTGGTAAGAAACCTGAAGTCAGCCATCTCAGAATATTTGGTTGTCCAGTATACACTCATGTCCCAAAGGAAAAGAGGACCAAACTAGATCCTTCAGGAAAGAAGGGTATCTTTGTGGGTTATAGTGAAAGCTCGAAGGATTACAAAATATACTTTCCAGGGTTCAAAAAGATTGATGTCAGCAGGGATGTGACATTTGATGAAAACTCAGCATTCATCAAATCAAGGAAGGCACCTATCGAAGTTTATGAAGAACCTAAGGAAAATAGATTTCAAGACACTACCATGAATGAAGCAATTCCAGAAGTTGTTCGTGAGTTTGAAGATCCGCAAGAACCTGTAGATCCACCCCGTGAGGATAACTCTCACAAGAGGAAACCTGCATGGGCTAGAGAGCTCATTCAATATGCAGAAAGATTTGGCATTCCAGAAGAAGAACACAGAGCAAAGAAGAGAACCAGATCACATACTAGCTATGTTGCTTTACTCTGTGACATTATGAACAAAGAACTTTCCAGTTATGAAGAAGCAGTGGAAAAGAAAGAATGGAAGGATGCCATGGTTGAGGAATACCAATCAATAATGAAGAATGATGTTTGGGATGTTGTCCCAAGACCTAAAGAGAAGTCTGTTGTGACTTCCAAATGGATCTACAAAATCAAGCATGCTACAGATGGCAGTGTAGAGAAATACAAGGCAAGATGCATAGCTCATGGCTTCCCTCAGAAAGAGGGAATAGATTATGAAGAAACTTTTGCACCTGGAGCCATGTATACTTCCATCAGAACAGTACTTGCCCTGGCTACAGCAATGAAATGGAAAATACACCAGATGGATGTCAAGACTACTTTCTTGAATGGTGTAGTTGAAGAAGAAGTATATGTGGAGCAGCCACTCGGTTTCGAAATACATGACAGAGAGTCATATGTGTGCAGATTGAAGAAAGCCTTGTATGGCTTAAAGAAAGCTCCCAAAACTTGGTATGGTAGGATAGACAGTTTCCTATCTAGTTTGGGCTTTACCAAGAGTAAAGCGGATTCCAACCTTTACTACAAGGTTGAGGAAGGAAATCCTGTGATTCTACTCCTATATGTGGATGACTTATTTGTAACAGGAGATTACAGACTGATTGCAGATACTAAGAGGAAGCTTGCTGCTGAGTTCGATATGAAAGATTTGGGAATGATGCATTATTTCCTAGGTATGGAGGTGTGGAAGAGTGCAGGTGGGATCTTCCCTGGTCAAGGGAAGTACACAGTAGATATCCTGAAGAGATTCGGGATGATGGATTGCAAGGCCATGGCCACACCTATGGCATCGAATCTGAAGCTTCTATGTGTTGCTTCATCTGAGCCGGTTGATGTCTCTATGTATCGTCAGATGATTGGGTCCTTGATGTACCTGACGAACATGAGACTGGATATTTGCTTTTCTGTGAACACATTGAGCCAGTTCCTGATGGATCCGAGGAGTGTTCACCTGGTTGCAGTAAAGCATGTTCTGAGGTACCTGAAGGGTACAGTGGATTATGGGCTCAAGTATGAAGCGAATCAAAAGTTTAACCTGCAGGGTTATGTTGATTCAGATTGGGCTGGCAGTGCTGCAGATAGGAAGAGCACATCTGGATGCTGCTTCAGTATGGGATCAGGTGTGATCTCTTGGTTTAGCAGGAAGCAGTCCTGTGTAGCACTGAGTACAGCTGAGGTAGAGTATGTTGCAGCCTATTCAGCTTGTTGTGAGGCAGTATGGCTACGGAAGCTACTGTCTAAGTTATTTGATCTCCCATTGGATGCTACTGGTATCTTCTGCGATAACTAGAGTTGTGTGAAGCTGTCTGAAAACCCATTGTTTCATGACAAGTTGAAACACATAGAGATCAAATATCACTATATCAGGGATATGGTGCAGAGAGGAGCTGTGAATCTCTTGTATGTTGCGACGGACGAGCATATTGCAGATGTGCTGACGAAGCCACTAGCCAGGGTGAAGTTCGAGTACTTCAGGGAGAGGCTTGGTGTTCTTCAGATCGAGGACACTTCGAGGAAGAAGTGATGGACACATTTGCTAAAGCCATTCCAAGCATGTTGGAAGGAGGATCCTTCACATGGTTGTGGATGTAAGCGCTAGATGATGAGCATCAGGATGATGTTCTAGTTTCTGCTTTGTATGATCAGTTGGATCATTTATATGTATATGTATGTACGCATCATGTTGAATGCTGGATATGATCAGTTGGATCATTTATATGTATGTACGCATCATGTTGGATGCTGGATATGATCGGTTGGATCATTTGTATGTATTTTGTATATGCATCATGTTGGATGCTTGGACCATGTATCTGTATATCTATCAGGTGGATACATTGTATGATCAGGTAGATCATGTATATTGATATGTATCAGGTATGATCAGGTAGATCATGTATGTTGATGGATACATTGTGTGGATCATGTATCTATGTATCAGGTGGATACACTATGTATGATGATATGTATCAGGTAGATACTTGGTGTGCATCAGATGGATGCATTGTATGATCAGGGTGATCGTGGATGACGAGCTTCTCCAGATGACATGCAGTAGGATGTTGCAGTGATGATGATCAGGATGATCATGTGTACATCAGGATGATGTACGGTGAGTATTAGATGCTACTTTGTGGCCGTGGATAAGATTGTGCAAATGAGCATGTCTGGGAGATCCTATAGGTCGGATTTGCGTACCCATAACAGCCTGGGATGCTCTTTTGAGACATTTCTATGGGAGGACATGTAATTTGTGCCCTGGGAGATCTTCAGGTCGGAGTTGTGTACCCGTAACATCCTGAGATGCTCTTGCGAGATTTTGTCCTATGGCATGTAATTTGCTCCTGGGAGATCTGGACAGGATGAAAAAGGCCTTAGATGCTTCAGCCAGGTTTTGCCATGACCACATGTAATTTGCTCCTGGGAGATCTGCACAGGATGAAAAAGGCCTCGGATGCTTCATCCAGGTTTTGTGGTGGACCACATGTAATTTTCTCTTGGGAGATCTGGACAGGATGAAAAAGGCCTCAGATGCTTCAGCCAGGTTTTGTGGTGAGATCACGTGTAATGTGCTCATGGGAGATCCGACAGGTAGAGCTGTGTGCTCGTAACAGCTTGGGATGCTTCAGCCAGGTTTTGTGATGGGTCACATGTAATGCGCTCCTGGGAGATCCGACAAGTAGAGTTGTGTGCTCGTAATAGCCTGGGATGCTACAGCTAGGTTTTGTGATGCACGTAATAAGTCCTGAGGATTCCACAGTATGGCCAGTGATGATGAAGACCTGCAGGTGATGGGCCTACATCCAGTATGAAAAAGGATTGGCTCTGTAGAACTTCCTATGATGAGTAGAGTCAGATATTGGTTGAGATAGCAGTAGCAGTGACAATGATGATGACGATGATCCCGAGAATAAGACTTGTCTAGCAGAACTGTGTCGAGAAATACCTTCCTAGTTCAGAGGGAGTGTTGATGTATATGTAACTTCGGAATGTATTTCATCTATGTATTTCATATATATTTATTGTACCCTTATAAGAGATGTGTTATTCCTCTATAAGGAAGTGTCGTCATGTGGATTGATAAGTGTCGCAAGTGTGTGTACTTGCCTATGGGTTATTAAACCACCATGTGTGGGGTCAGTCCTGAAATATATATTATATTGTGGATGTATCTAGATAGACAAGTCGGCCCCATAGTGTAACTGGGAAAACAGGTTAGTATAAATAGAGATCGGGAGATCTCTATTTTGATCATTCGGAAAGTCACACTTCTCTCACTCAGAAAGTGACGCACTGGTGAGGAGGAGGATCATCTGCTACTAGGAGACTATCTCAAGTATGTTTTGGTTGTACTTTGGTTGAGCCATTGCTCTCTCTATCTCTGACGAAGTTGTGGGGTTTTTCACCTTAGGGTTTTCCCCACGGAAACTCTGTGTCTCTTGTCTCTCATGCTTTTGATTCTTGTGATGATTGACATGCTTGTTATGATTGATATGCATTGATATGTTGTACATGTTATTCTCTCAGTAAAGATCCTAGATTATTGTGAATTAATGCTCAAAATTTAACAGCAGGACTTTCAACAATTTTCTCACCATCAACGCAAGCAGAAATAAAAGAAAACCACCTCTTGCTTACTCCTTTCAATTTATTTGATTGGAAGGATGAAATGGTCATTCAACTGAGATCTAAGGGTCTTTATAAAGTTACCATGGGCACATAAGTGGAGCCAAACTCTGCTTTGGAGAAATCCAAGTACTACAATCAACTTGATGAAGCATATGGATTGCTATGCCTGAGTATTTCGAGAGAGCTCTTATTTCATAGAGACAGATTGAGAACCCCAAATGAAGTATGGGTTAAGCTAGAATCACTCTTTGGGAAAAATGATGAATTGAGAGGACATCAACTTGAAAATGAGCTCATCAGCTTGAGCCCAGCGCATTTTGAAACTATCCAGGAGTTCTTCACAAAGTTCAAGTCTCTAGTGCTTCAGCTGCAGCAATGTGGAATTGTTAAGAAAGAAGAACAATTGATATTGTCCATCCTTTCAAAGCTAGGTCCAGAATTTTCAGTGTTTGTAAGCACCTTCCATTCTGCAAAAAAGACCCTTTGAAATTGGCAAATGCCAACACTAACCAACTTCATGGAATGCCTCACTCAAGATAAAGACATGCTCATTCAAATGGGCACCATCAAATCTAAAGATGAAGCCTTGGCCATGGGTGTTTTGAATGCCTCCAAGGGAAAGCAGAAGGAAAAGAATTCGAAGCAGCCAGAGAAAAGGAAGTTTGATAAACCCAAATCCACTGATGGGTGTTCGAATCCTTCCAAGGAGAAGGATAAGAAAGGGAGAGAGAAGACCAAATGCACCTATTTCCACAAGGGATGGCATCCAGAAAGCTCCTACATGAAGAAAACCATTGATACCAAGTAATGATTCAAGCTCTGTATTTTCTGATAATTCTGGTAATGATATCGCTGAAGATGATATTCCTGTAGCTCACCATGTAAGAATGCACTTTTAACATCCATATGGTGCACTTCCCAACCCTTACGAGCTACAATTGCTAGAGCTAGCCTAATTGAATCCATCTTTGCAACCGGTGCAAAGGTATCGGTATAATACACACCTTGGATTTGAGAGTAGCCCTTAGCAACTAATCTGGCCTTTTACTTTATATCATAACCATCAGCAGCAAGTTTGGTTCGAAAAATCCACTTACATTGCACAAGCTTCCTCTTGGGAGGAAGGGGAACCAAATCCCATGTTTCATTCTCTTGGAGTGAATGGAATTCTTCTTCCATTGCTGATTTCCACCTTGGATCATGATAAGCTTCCTGATATGACTGTGGATCAGATCCAATCATCATATAACAGTGATCAGCAAGAGCACTTTCACTTGCAAAGGAAGCATTGTTTGTTTGAGATCTAGTCTTCTTAGGCTCTTGGGGATTGCCTGCTAATTCACCTACATCTTGTATGATTTTTTCAGCCCACTTGGGCCTTGATGGTGACTCATCTTCAGAAATGTCATCTTCAGCCATATCATTATCAGAATTATCAGAAAATACATAGCTTGAATCATTACTTACTTCATCAAGGTGTGGGGGAGAAGAGCATTCCCCCGGTGCAAGCTCAAAATATGGTATTGGTTCCTCTTCGAATTGCACACTTCTCTCAATGAAATTTTTGAGTGTGGATGTGTAAAAGAGTTTATAGCCCTTTGTATATTCACCATACCCAACCATGATACATTCCCTTCTCTGTGGCTGCAAATCCTTCCTCTTTTCTGAAGGAATTCGAGCCCATGCTCTAAATCCAAAAATCCTGAAATTTGAGACATTTGATTTTGGCCAAACCATGCCTCGTAGGGGGTTTTTCCTTTGACTGATTTGTGGAATTCCCTGTTTTGAATATGTGCAACACAATTGATGGCTTCATACCATATCTTGGGGCTTAGATCCCTTTATTCAATCATGCATGTTGTTATCTCTTTGAGAGATCTATTTTTCCTCTCTGCCACACAATTTTGCTGTGGTGTGTAGGGGATTGAATGTTGCATTTGAATGCCACATTCCTCACAAAGATGCTGCAAATTTTTGTTTACATACTCCTTCCCATTATCAGTCCTAAGGATTTTTATCTTATGCCCACTCTGATTTTCCACTAAGGCCTTCCAAATCTTCAATTTCTCAAACACTTCACATTTTAATTTTAGGAAGTAAACCCAGCAAAATCTAGAGTAGTCATCTATGAAAGTGAATACATACCTTGATCCACCATAGGATGGAGTGGGCAGAGGACCAATGAGGTCTGAATGTACCAATCCAAGTGGTTGAGTGGCTCTCCTTGCCATCCCCTTCTCGTAGATGCGTTCTGGATGCTTCCCAACTACACAGCCAATGCATGCTCCATTCAAGATTTGATTTCAGGAAGCCTTTCCACCATCTCATCTTTGTCCAATGCTTGGAGATACTTGTAGTTCATGTGGCCAAATATTTCATGCCATATCTTGGAGGTCTCGTTGGCATGAGAGAGGAGATATTGGTCACTGGAGTTAGGAAGGAAATTCGAGAATTTGTACATCCTCTCTTGGTGGTCTGCATACCCAACTGCCACAACTTGGTTCAATGAAATTTCTGAAATCTCTACCAAATCAGGAGTAAATGTTACTCTCTTGGCTTCTCCTGTATGGGTCATTTGATATACTGATAACAAATTTGTATCCAATGAAGGTACATAGAGCACATCACTGAAATAACCATGCTCCAAATCAATCCTACCAATCCATTTGGTCTGGATTTTAGAGTCATCTCCCATTCGAACTGTTGGGCCACTATTCAAATGCATAGAGTAGAAGAGCTCTCTAGATGAAGCCATGTTCCTAGATGCCCTTGAATCAATAATGAAGGATGAGGAATTAGAAATACCTGCTACCAAGGCATGACATTTCTCCTTGTTGTCAGAATTGGAGGTGCCATATTTCTTCCTTGAGCCATCAGGGACAGGGATGTTATTTTTCTCTAGCAGCTGCGCCATGGTATCAATGTTTTTCTTCATGCAGGAGCTCTCTAGATGCCATCCCTTGTAAAAATAGGTACATTTGATCTTCTCTCTCCCTTTCTTGTCCTTATCCTTGGAAGGATTCGAACCCCCATCAATGGATTTGGGTTTATCAAACTTCCTCTTCATGTAGCAACCTGAAGGTTTCCAAGAGGATCCTTCACTTGTTTGTAAGTTGAAGAAATCACAATATGGACTCAAGCAAGCCCCCAGGGCTTGGTATGTAAAAATGGATGCTTTTTTGCTCTCAATTGGTTTCATTTGATGCAATTCTGATCCAAATGTATATTTGTAGCATTATGATGGTAATTTGCAGGTTATTGTATTGTATGTTGATGATATTTTAATTACAGGGAGCTGCAACAAACAAATTGGTTCAATTAAGGCATCTCTACACATTCAATTTGCCATGACCGATCTAGGATTGCTAAGGAAATTTTTGGGTTTGGAAATTTAGAAATATGATAGAGGCATCATGTTGATTCAACCAAAGTATGCTTCAGACCTTCTAATTAAGTTTAAAATGGATTATTGTAAGGAATCCAAGTGCCCATTCCTTTCAAGCATCAAACTAGGTGAATTTGGTGATTCTCCATTGGTAGATTGCACACTCTACAAGAATCTAGTTGGTAGTTTGTTGTACCTTACACATACAAAACCTGATTTGTCTTATGATGTAAGTGTTGTATCAAGGTATATGTAGCAGCCACATGAGATCCATTGGAAGGAATCCAAAAACATCCTCCAATATGTCCAAGGAACAAAGAGTTTTGGGGTACATTATGTAGCTAGTTCTTCACTACAACTAGTTGGATTTTCTGATTCGGATTGGGCTGGAGATCCCATTGATAGAAAGTCCACTTAAAGTTTTGTTTTCATGTTTTCTAAAGATCCTATTTTTTGTTCAAGTAAGAAACAACATACCATTTCACTTTCATCAGCAGAGGTCGAGTACAGGGCAACAGTGAATGCAGCCACACAATGTGTTTGGTTGCAAGGAATTCTTCGGGAATTTGATGTTGCCATTGATTCTCCAACCAAAATTTGGGTGGAAAATCAAAGTGCCATCAAGATATCTACTGATACAATTCTGAGGTAGAGAACAAAGCACATAGGGATCCATATGCACTACATCCGGGGCTTAGTGCATGACATAGTGATTTCCTTGCAGTATTGCCCATCCACTGAGCAAACTGTTGATATTTTCACAAAGAGTTCCACTGAGAATATCTTCACTCACTTGAGAGATTTGCTTGGAGTGAGTGATGGATGGTGATTGCTGATATTTTGTTGCAGGTTTCATTCCCATGTCCATTTTAGAGGGAAGGTTTTATCCCATGAGGTTTTCCTTCTTTTCCTCAATTTGCATGGACAAATAAAATTTTGTTATGTCATGAGGTGACTTGAACCGTTGTTTCCAAGGCCTCCCACTAAATTTTCATGAGATGTACTAAGTTTTGGTTAAGGGGGGGTTTTAGAACATTAATCCACCACTTAGTACCTTAGTTTATAGCCTTGTTCAATATTATTGTCATTTATGCTTTAATACACTATGGTTTGGACCTAGGTATCCTTATTGGGAAAAATATCCACTTAACAGGAAATGTTCACACCTACTTGAGCGCTCCAGCTCAGTCAAAATCCACATGTGTGCCCTAATTTAATGCTAGAGCACTCCCCTTCCTTGAATTGGGGAATTGTGAATACTATGGATGTCAGAAGGGCGTGCGAGTTGCGGGCCAGCCAGAGGCCTGATCATTGCGGACAGAGCCCGAATGCCATGAGAAAAGAAGGCGAGAACATTACCAATCTATCCAGCAAGAGCAAGAGAAAAGATAGCCACCGTATCGGGAACAACCGAAAGAAGAGCATGAATGAACGAGCAAAGCCCTCCCCCTTCGAAACCCCTAGCACTAAGGCATAAACCTATGAGTTTGCCCGCTATGTTTTCTTTAGCGGGCTAGCCAGAGACCTTATCACTACGGCAGAGCCCGAATGCCATTGGAAAAGAAGGCGAGAACATTACCAACACGTCCAACATATTCGTGGCAACCTTCGACATGCAAGCATCAATCTTCTGTTCACCGAGGAAATGATGGGGGTTTTCTCTTGGAACCAAAATTGGGGACAACCGAAAGAAGAGCATGAATGAATTATCAAAGCCCTCCACCTTTGAAACCCCTAGCACTAAGGCATAAACCTATGAGTTTTCCCCGCCACGTATGCTGATGCAAGGCATCACTAAAAGTAATTTTTCTTTAGCGGGCCAGCTAGATACCCAGTTTGTTCTCCTTTGTTCAAATTACTTTGCAATGTGTCACCCTTTGAATCTCCTGATATCACCCATCAGTTCCCCCCTTGAGTCTCCCCCATTGCAGTCACAATCCTTGGTCCCTTACACTATGATCCCCTTCCCTGAAGTCAATTTCATATGCTTCCAGGTCATCCTTGTCATCATATTCTGAATAAAGGAATTTTGAGACCTCCCTACTCTACGACCCCTGTCCCCCCTCCCCTAGTATGTTATTCTCGATTTCAATACTATCACCCCTTGGTTGTACACCTCGCGCTCCCATCAAGGACACATCATTGCCTTGGTAGTTGTAGGTCTCCCTCTGTCGACGCCAGCACATCTATTCTAGAGGATAGACCCATAGGTCCCTACTCCTTGGACTCATCACCATCAGTGGCGAGTGCCTACAGACCATTTTTGAGAGGATTCCTTAGTGCCTCTCTGAATGGTTGTTTCTCGTGTGCTCAACTTCAACACCTTGATCGCACTGTTGAGATTCATGCAGGGAATTGGTCGCTTCAGTTGTTGGTCAAAGACCCCGGATTTCCCATGACTCTAACACATTGGTGAGTCTATTTGGAACCCCATAGTTTTATGTTCCCAAGGATATCCGGGCTGCGCTTGGCGACAGTAATCGGAAGCACACTAGTTATATGCTTCCCCGAGTACCCAGCTCATATGTCATTCAGTGTACCTTTGAGATTCTGACCCTCAGTCATTGAGTCCATCTAGTTGTTGGACACCTTAAGATCCAGCAGAACATCATTTTTCATGGTACCATAGTCAGTATGGATGCTACTATTTCCATGCATTAGCTCTTCAGATCAGTCATGGTCAGACCATGAGTATGTCCCAGATTTGTGTCCCCTTTGGACCATTATGATGTACACAACAATTCTCCATGTATTATTCAAGTTCCCTTTTGGGCCTCATTATTATTCTTATATCTTGATACGAGCATGGGTATGCCTGCCTCGTCCATATATTGAGATTATTCCTCATCCATTGTTGAGGCCATGTATTTTCAGTTTTTGTTGTTCGTACGGAGCACATGTTCCAGTATCCAACCAATTTCTGATATTCTCCGTCACAATGCTCATACCCCTGGAAAATGACAAGAACCTATGATTTCTATCATCCATACTATGAGCTCCTTCCCTCACACATCAGGGGGCAATCTGTTAACACCCAAAAATGGTTCACTAGCTCATCTCCCTAGTCACATGACCATTTGTCCACTTTTCCTACCATTTTGGCCTCCAAAACCTCCAAAAACCCTCAAATGGTTATACAAAAGGAAGAAAACAATTTTTTCCTCCTCAAATTAATTAAATTCCTTTACCTCAAAAGGGGTTCAAAATTCCCAAAAATCAAATAAAAAGGGAATAAATTCAAAAAAAAAGGAAAAAGGAGGGAAAAGGAGGGAAAAAAACCCTAAACCATTATTTTCCTAAACCATGGGCCAACACTCCACCACCCAAAAAATCTATAAAAAGGTAATGGAGGCCCCCTATTTTCCATCCACTATTCACTCTACCCGTATGCTGCCGAATTTCACTCAGAACCCTATCCCACCATTCATGCTTGTGTTTACCATTTTAGCAAACCCTTTGGCCAACCTTGAAGCATTTTGGAGAATAGAAGTACATTGGAGTACTGGTGCACCTCTCTAGTACGACTACAAAGACTCCACCAACCTCACCCTTGAGGTAAAAAACCCATGTAACCGCTTGGTTTACTATTTAATGAAAAGAATCGTAAATCCATTTTTTACTATGTTCTCATATATGTATTTACTGTTTATTGTTTTATATTTAGATTGTTAATATTTGTTATGCACATGCTTAGGTTTTACATTCGTTATTTTTTTTATTTACATTAAGTTTTTACTGTTTTTATGAACTGCTACTAAGGATTCCATAATCCTTAGCAGGTTCTCTTTAACACAAGCTAGGGTGAAAACCCTAGCTACACACACCACAAGTATTTATTTGGATATGCAATCTTTAAAACAGGAGCACTAGTAATTAATTCTTTTAACTTCGAGAAACTCCTTTCACACTCCTCAGACCATATAAATTTGACTTCCTTCCTTTGTAATGATTTAATTGGGTGAGCTATCTTGTGTTGGAATATTATCACCATATTTTTTGTATTTTGCATGCCTGCATGCATCTACATGCAATTACATGCATCCAGTCATCAATATGGTTGTCTCCCAGCACCTAGTCCTCAGTATTTCAGCCCCAGGAGACTGTTTCTGCTCATTTTTATCCCTCCTAGCCACAAATGCATCCTTGTTTTCATCACTGGAGTACAAGTGCGCCCTCTTCCACCTATTTAGGAGTTACTTCAGTTAGTTCCATGATTAGTGGATCTTCTCCTTGTTTTGAGGACTGATTACTAGTTTAACTGACTGAACCACTTAGATAGACCTCCAGAGAGACTAGATCATGTAATATTTTAGATCTAAGATCACTCAACGGTAGTAGACCTCACTAGAATTTACTCATGTAGTGCAGAAAGAAGAAGAAGAAATGTTGAATCAATAATCACTCATTACACAGAAAATGGAGAAAAAATGTTGTATCATACATCAGTTGTAAGCTGGCACTCTGTAATGTGAATAATAACTGAATACAATCAATGAGATTCAAATGCCACTAAGTTCATTCGAATTATCCTTGGTGTGTAGCTTGGATAGCATTAGAGACATCATCCAAACCAATGGCAGTGGTCATAAAGGTCAACTAGTCAGTCAAATGAGTCTAACTGAGTGCATGGGCACTGATGTAGGGAAGGAAACTCCAATGTGGGCGCATGAGGAGATTTCAGTAGCCAGTGGAGCTCAAAATAGTCTCAGTAGGTACCTATCTAAGTGCTTCAATCAGTTAACTGATCAATCATCCCCTGAATCAAGGAACTAAGTCATCAACCAACTAATTAATTGAAGTAACTCCTAAATAGGTGGAAAAAGGCGCACATGTTCTCTAATGATGAAAACAAGGGTGCATCAGTGGCTAGGAGGGCTAGAACTGAGCAGAAACAGGCTCCTGGGGGCTGCAAAATAAAGACTAGGTGCTAGGAGACTACCATACTGATGATTGGATGAATGCAGATGACTAGGTGCAAATGCATGCATATGACTGGATGCATGCATAATTGCATGCAGGCATGCAAAATACAAAAATTATGGTGAGAATATTCCAACACCCCTGTGCAAGCTATACTATGAGGTAGTAATTGAAAACTGAAAAGTAGGGCCCTGGTGATTGAGACCAAAGGTCACCCCATACAATCAATCTAAATAAACAAAGTGAAGAAAGAGGGAAAACCCAGTGGGAATAAATCCCTCCCTCAAAATAGACCGAAGGATTCTAATGTAGCATATCATCACTCACCTCGGAAGGAGGAAAGTGTCCTTCTTTTATAAACAAGGATCGATCGATCTGAAATGGATCAATAATGTGAGAAGGATGAAACCTTCCATTCTGATAATCTGATCTGGTTCTCCGTCGATCTGTTGGATCACCAACAATATCTCCGGTAGATCTGAGAGTAGTGGTTTCCCATCTCAAAAGAGGAGGATCATCAGTTGAGAGATCATCAGGTTGTGGAACTGGATATCTCATTTGCTCATCTTCTGAATCAGTTTCTAGATCCTCAGGTTCTTGGGGATTTGGATCTAGCATTCGCTCTTCATCATCATCACTCTCATACTCTAAATTTGAACTGTCATGTGATGAAGATTCGCTCTCTTGGAGCTCATCAAGCAGTGGAGGCATAGTAGGCAATATCTCTTTCTCAACATGATGAGCATCATGAAGAGGCAATTCCTCAAACTATACACTCTTATCAAGTAATGTGGTCATAGTAGAAGGATCAAGAAGCTTGTAGGCCTTTGAATTCAATGCATAACCCACCATGTTACATTCCCTGCTTTGTGGATCTAGGCTCTCCTTTTCTCAACTAGAATCCTTGCCCATGCTCTGGATCCAATTACTCTAAGATAAGACACATCAGGTTTGTATCCCATCCATGCTTCGAAAGGAGTCATGTCTTTAAGTCCTTTGTGAGGAACTTTGTTTTGAATATAGGAGGCACAGTTAATGGCTTCTGCCCAAAGACTAGGGTGCAACCCTTTCGAATTTAGCATGCAAGTGGCCATTTCTTTCAATGTTTTGTTCTTCATTTCAGCAACACCATTCTGTTGTGGTGTATAGGGTGTTAGCACTCAAATCGACCCTAAGGTTGTGGAAAGGCCTCTTCAAGGAAACACACGAAACCAAGATTTAGGAAATAGAGATGGCTTCTATCTTTCCAGAGAGGGATCTCTCAATGTTTGTTTATCAAGGCTAGATATATGAATAAAAATTGAAATTATATTGGTGTTTGGTTGAAGCAAGGTGAACGTTCATTGGGAAATGGAGTCAAAATACTTAAGATAGTAAAGTGGCAATGCTTTGCATAAGAATACTTAACAGAGGCAGGGTAGCTACTCCTTTACAGTCAAAAAGTTGTTTATCTGGTGATAAGGAAGAAAATAAGAACAATCCATTAACACAGAGCATTATGAGATGAACTTTGCATTAACTTTAGTAGAAAAAGGTTTGTGGATGCTTGGAATCAAAGAAACAGAGCATAAACATATGAATTCTGCCTCAATATACACTTATCCAAACATGAAAATAAAACAATATGGCATAGATAACAAGGAAACATTCACGTGAAGAAAAGGAGGTACATACTGTAAAACAAATAACACAAGAATATCTGCGTCAAATCACTTGCTCGGCTTTGCCAATTTTATTAAAGAAGTCTCTCAAATTTACACAGCACAAGGACTCACGGGTTCCAACCAACAACAACCCTTTACTTTCCATTACATATGAATATATATAGGAAGATATAACCTCAGTTCTTCAACTCGAGATATTCTACCCTAGCTTCCAAACAGAAAGTTGTTACAAAATTTGATGACACCTATACAGGCAGTTTCATCCTCTACAAGAATTAGTTACAAGAAAAAACAACAAATGTTGACAGGTGGGCTTAACAACCTTTGCAAGTGCCCTCGAGCATTTACTATCTAGTAACAAACTCTAGTAAATAAACAAAAATCCTTGGTAACTACTTTCTTAGACTACAATCTTCATGGTATTAAGAATATTCAAGCATGTAGTGTTAGTTTTGCTTTCCCATATTTATCCACGAGCTTCCACTGATCAACAGCTGGCAATTCTGGCGTGGCCACTTCCTTTATCAATAATCGCAGTTATCTATCGTCTCTGTATGAATAGTTTTGAAGGTGTGTACATGCTTCTTTAAAAATCATGACCAATTCAAATTCCTTTATCAACTTATCCACCACTGCTTTTCCATATAGTGGTTGGGTCATGCTAGCAAAGTCTGTTTAATCCAACCTGCACCCTATTAACCTATCCTGGTACTCTTTCTGTGTCAGCATGGTCCCATTTTCTTCCCGAAAGAGAGCCAGCCCCTTCTTAAACAATGGGTCAAACATATCCTTGAAATATTTCAATTGGTGTGCCAAGATATCAATCCTGGCCTGAATAGTATTTACCTGTTGATGTTTATTTATCACTCTCTTGGCCCAAATGATGGTAGGAAATCTATCCTTTATGCCTACTTCCTTTACTTCATCCTCAGTTAAGCCATTCAAGAACTCTATGGAATTTTCAGCAAACCCCACAGGCTTCTTGTTCAGTTTTTCATTTGTTGTTGTTACACTTTGCTTAGCCAGCTTGATTATAGCTTCCTTATCTAGGACAAAATCGAGGTAGCACCTCAATTTGTCTGCCTCGGCAATGATGTCATCCCAAATATATTTATTTGCTTCCTGTAGTGAGGTTGACCTATATCTTGTTTCATTAGTTCATCATACTTAACCTGCAGCTCTAAGTACTTGGCTTCCTACACTTTCCTCTCCTGCTCTTCCTCGGTAACCCTGCTTCCCAGGTCTGCATTTTTTGTAATGTCCCCATTTTGACCCCCTTTGTATTAAATCGTAAATGATGTAAATATTGTAATTTAATCATGGTGAGGAGCTCAAGGCCAAGGCCCCACCATTGATTTAGCGTTTTATGTATCAGAAATTAAAAAAAATAGATGCCTATGGTTCTTGTGCGAGATGGGCACAATGTAAGTAAGACATCATGTAAATACGAATTTTAATGGAAAAAGACCCACAACTGACTATGCTATGCAACAAAGAGATGGGGCATGATTCTACAAGGAATAGGGAGGGGAAATAACCAAACCCTTGAGCCACTAGGGTCAGCCCATGTGTCAATGAGAGAACTCATGAACTCTTAACTACCTATTTTGTCTCATGCACCCAATCATTTTAATTCTTCCAAAGATTGGTTGGGGCAGTTAATGTCTTGGGATTGGAGAAGTATGGCAGTTAGATTTTCGTGCATGGGCAAGCCACCAACCTGAAAATCGTATTTTTGGCTTGCTGGGCAAGAAAACCCCCACGAAATGCTTCCTAAGGCAATTTTTCATGCATAACGTTCTTCCTCTCACGTAGACAGAGCTCACTGGAATTTATCCTCACGTTTTTCACTATAACCCTGCGTTTTTCCATGCCCAGGAACTCGTTTTTGGTATTATGCAATAGCTAGGGAAGGAGGGACACGAATTGGGACTGAGGGAGAGGTCGTTTTTCCCCTGGGGCATTTTTCTGGAATGGGTTTTGCTCCCCTAGTCGAATTTCCAAGTTCCAATACGTTTTGAGTCTACCCACGTTTTTCTGAAGTCCAGGAAACCCCCATTTCATGCATCCCACTATTGGAAACGTTTTCTCATGCTCAGCAAGTGTAGTTTGTTGTTAGGTGCATCCCTGTTTTGATGTGAACCTGTGAGCAAGAAACTGGAGTGGTAGTGGACATAATTGGCTTGATAAACCTAGTGTAGGGAGTAACCTCTCTAGAAGATTAAGAGGGCTGGCTACTTTTCTATGCACACCCTGAGAGCACTAGAAAGGAAGGTATGGCTTGAGGGACTGTGTGGCAGTGAAGAGAATACTTCCTTGTGTTGGGTGTGTAGGCATTGTGAGTGCCAAGCTGAATAGATCTGGGAGAGGTACCCATAGCTCTGTGGTTGAGCTCACTAGCTTAGCAATTCTTCCCTTCCATGTCCTAGCAGCCTGATAAACCCAATTGCATATTGGCTTGGCTCATCTTGGTGTATGCTTGGCTATGTGTGAGTCTGTTGTTCCCTAGTTCCTTGTAGTAATCATGCCCATCTCGGGGGTGGCAGTTATATCAAGAGGTTGATAAGCACAACTGGCCTATGGTTGGGTAGAACGTTGCAGTTGCATAGCCAGTTGCTTGGGACTACCTTATTGAGATAAGTATCCTCTCGTGTTTTTAACTTTGCAATTATTCCTTTGATGAATAGTTTGAATGTATTATGGATGTGCTAATGAATTTTACTTCCGTTGTGTTTTCAAATGATTGTGCATTTCCCCATGATCCTTTATAATTCTGCAAAGATCTTTATTTAATGGCTGTCACAGAAATTTTGAATGTATGTTAGATATCAACAGGATTTATTTAATTTCCGTTGTGTTTCTATAGCATGCACATATATATGTCTTTGTATCAATAAGTTTACTTAATGGATATGGGGCTAATTGCTCGGATTGAGCACCACGTCCTCTCTATCTTGCTGGTATGGTAGGAGGGGACATTACATTTTGGTATCAGAGCTGCTGGTTGCAGCATTGGACCTCTATGGGCCAAATCTGATAGCGATTACAAGGGAAGATTTCAAAAATTTTCTTAAGTCTGTTTTGGAAAATTTCATTTTAAGTCTGTTTCTGGAAATTTTTGTTTTAAGTCAGTTTTGGGAAGTCATCCCGAAACTGCGAAAAGGTTCCGCGAACCTTCCCACAATTGCGAAAGAGTTCAGTGAAACTTCCCATTGCGGAAGAGTTCCGCGAACCTTCCCACAATTGCGGAAGAGTTCGGCGAACCTTCCCGCAATCGCGGAAGAATTCAGCGAACCGCTCCGAAACAGCAGAGGAAAAAAAAATTTTAAGTGAAAAATTTTCTAAGTGTCGGCGTCGAAAGGAAATTTTTCAGAAGGAATTCTCTTCCGAAATTTTGGAAGGATTCCCCGAATCGTTCCGAAACGCGAAAGAGTTCGGCGAGTCGTTCCGAAATTGTGGAAGACTTCAGCGAATCGTTCCGCAACTGTGGAAGAGTTCGCCGAATCGTTCTGCAACTGCGGAAGACTTCGCCGAATCGTTCCGCAACTACGGAAGACTTCGGCGAATCGTTCTGCAACTGCGGAAGAATTCGCCGAATCGTTCTGAAAAATCACCCGAAACTGGGGAAGCATTCCACGCAACGGCGGAAGCATTCCGTGAACAGCTCCGAAACTGCGGAAGCCTTCACCGAATGGCTCCGCAATTACGGGAGCATTCACCGAATGGCTCCGCAACTGCGGAAGCCTTCACCGAATGGCTCCGCAATTCGGGAGCATTTGGCAAATCGACCCGCCATTGCTGAAGCGTTCGGCGAACTGCTCCGTAATTGTGGAAGCATTTGGCGAACTGCTCCGCAATTACGGAAGCCGTCGCCGAACCGCCCCGCGACGGTGGCATAATTTGTAAAAAAAAAAAAAAACGAGGGCGCTGCCCTCGACCCTCCCTGCTGTGGAAGGGGGCAAGCCCCCTTGACCCCCTTTTCTTTTTCCCCCTCATATGTCGTTGTTTGTGATTTGACGAATCGTCAGTATGGCATTTTCCCATGTGCATGAAGTAAGTTATGAATTCCTAAGAATGTAATGCAGCTAACAATTGTGTTGATGAACACATTTCACAGAGTCACAGTTACAGCAGGGTAGCACTCTAGATAATACAGTCAGAAAGTTTTGGATCTTGGTTGGGCCAAGAAAATCGACATCATGAATGATGCACAGGACCCCTATGAGCCTGAGATAGATGCCATGGGGGAAAACATACATGTTGAAAATGCTGAAACGGAATCTAATGGGAGAAGGAATCAAGAGACCCCTCCGGGTATTGCAGCCACCATGAGAAGCCTAAGGGTGGAGTTGCAAAGCTGTAGGGAAGATAATGAAAGGATGATTAAAGCTCAGGAAAAACAAAATCAGTTGAATGCAGCCATGCTACAGAGTTTGACAGACATCCAAAGGCAAATAAACTCTGGGCATCAGACATCAAATCTAGAAAGGGGTGGAAGCAGTTCTAGAAGGAATTCCCGTAAGAGGGCCAGTAGCCCAAGAAGAGTTTCTACAGATAGAACATATACTCTAGAAATCTCTTCTAATGAATCATCTGACTCTGAAGAATCCAATGAGGGTTCAAGTTCTTCATCTCACAGGAGCAAGAGGAAGAAGCACTACAAGAACAATTCACATGGGGAATTTAAGAAGGCAAAACCTCCTACATTTGATGGAGAAGTAATGTCTGGTCAAGAAGCTGAAGCTTGGCTCCTTTGGATGAGAAAATATTTCCAAGTCCAAGACTACTCTGGGAATATGAAGGAAAGGGTTGCCATCTTCAACTTGAATGGCAGAGCATCTATATGGTGGGAACACACCAGGCAAGTGAAGAAGATCAATGAAAGAAAGATTGTGTGGAAGCAGTTCAAGAAATACTTCAAGCAGAAGTACCTCTCTGATAGGTACTATGATGATAAGATCAAAGAGTTCCATGAGATGAGATTGGGACAATTGACCATGGAAGAATATGCAAACAAGTTCTTGGAGCTGCTGAGGTATGTCAAGTACATTCGAGATGATAAGGTGAAAATTCAGCGTTTCCTAAGTGGACTGCCCCAGTCATATAAAGACAGAATTGAGTTCGATGAACCTCGAACTCTAGAGGAGGCCATAAGAAAGGCCAAGTATTGCTTTGATCAGAACAGAAGTAAACCGGAATTCCATAAGGCATGGAAGGATAGGAAAAATGAAAAGTTTGATCAAAGGAAGAAAGGGTTCAAGCCTCCTCAATTCCAGAATCAGCAAAGGCAACCATCACAGGTTGTGACTAAGCCAACTAGGATGATGGGAGACAAGCCAAGGGATCCAAAGGAGCCAAGAGAACCACTTCAATGTTGGGGTTGTGGAGGAGACCACATACTTAGGAACTGTCCACATAGGAATGGGAATGAAAATCAAGTTCACAATATCCAAGGAGCTGGAACTGTGGGTCAAGTGGCAAGGACAATCCCTAGAATCTATGCAGCAGTAGACGACCACCAAGCAGATCATCAATCAACTGTGGTTGAAGTTGAAGGTAAGATTGCTAAGCAATCTGTTTCTATTTTGATTGATCCTGGATCTACTCACAGTTATGTCACTCCTAGAATTGTTGAGATGTGTGCTTTCAAGAAATTAAAGCATAGTAAATCATGGTTAGTTCAACTAGCCACTGGAACCAAGAGAAAAGTTAGTGAAATAGTAGAGAAATGTCCATTAGAGATGGATGGGCTATTCACCTATGTAGATCTGAATATTCTACCACTGGGTTCCTATGATGTTCTCATTGGAATGGATTGGTTAGAAGCACACCGGGTTAAACTTGACTGCTACAATAAGACATTTGAATGCGTGGACGAAGAAGGAAACCCGAGGTTTGTAAAAGGCATTCCAAAGGTGACTTCTGTTAGATAGGTTTCAGCCATGCAGTTGAAGAAGTTCTGTAGGAAGGGATGTCAATTGTATGCAGCCCACGTTTTAGAGGCAGCAGAGAGTGAAACTCTTAAATTGGAGGACTATCGTGTATTGCAAGAATTCAAGGATGTTTTTCCTGATGAGATTCCAGGACTCCCTCCAAAGAGAGACATTGACTTTACAATTGAGCTTGTGCCAGGAGCGGCACCAGTGTCTAAGACACCCTATAGGATGAGTACACCAGAATTGCTAGAATTGAAAATGCAATTACAAGAATTGCTGGAAAAGAAATATATTAGGCCAAGTGTGTCCCCGTGGGGAGCACCTGTTCTATTTGTGAAAAAGAAAGATGGAACACTCAGGTTATGTATTGACTACAGGCAGTTGAACAAAGTCACTGTGAAGAACAAATACCCATTGCCCCGAATTGATGACCTTTTTGACCAAATGAGAGGAGCAAAGGTATTTTCAAAGATTGACTTGAGGTCTGGTTACCATCAGGTGAGAATTAAAGAAGAAGATATTCATAAGACAACCTTTAGAACGAGGTATGGACACTATGAGTTTGTAGTGGTACCATTCGGTCTCACAAATGCACCAGCTACATTCATGTGTCTCATGAATAATGTTTTTAGCAAATATTTGGACAAGTTTGTTCTTGTATTCCTAGATGACATTCTCATCTATTCTAAGAATGAAGAAGAGCATGAAGAACATTTGAGAATGACAATGCAATTACTAAGGGAGCATAAGATGTATGCAAAATTGAGCAAATGTGACTTTTATAAAGATAGAATTCACTATTTGGGTCACATCATCTTCGACGAAGGAATATCTGTAGACCCTGAGAAGATTGAAACCATTATGAATTGGCCAACTCCAAGGAATGTGACTGATGTGAGATCTTTTATGGGCCTTGCTGGTTACTACAGGAGGTTTATCGAAGGATTCTCCAAGGTTCCAAACCCGATCACTTCTTTGCAAAAGAAGGGGATAAAATTTGAATGGTCACCAAGATGTGAGGAAAGTAACGGTTGAAAAATCTTCTTACAAGTGCGCCTATTTTGAAGATTGCAGACCCAGAAAAAGACTTTGTGGTATGTACCGATGCATGCAATCAAGGACTTGGAGGAGTTCTTATGCAAGACAACCACGTGATATGCTATGAGTCAAGAAAGTTGAAGGAGCATGAGAAGAACTATGCTACTCATGATATAGAACTTGCAGCCATAGTACATGCTTTAAAGATGTGGAGGCATTACTTAATGGGAAGAAAGTTCGAGTTAAGAACAGACCATTATGGTCTGAAGTACTTGTTTGATCAGCCAACCTTAAATGCTAGGCAAGCTACATGGTTGGAATTTTTGTGTGAATTTGATTTCTAAATCAAACACATAAAAGGGAAAGAAAACAAGGTGGTTGATGCACTCAGCAGGAAGGTACGTGAAATGCATGTGGCAGCGCTTAGTACTTGCCAACCAGATTTGGGGCAGCAGATTGTTAACCATATGGTTGAGGATGAAGTGTATGAGCAGATAAAGGGCAAATTGCAGCAGCAAAACCTTGAAAAGAAGTATGAGGGCTATCATTTGGAAGAAGTCGGACTTCTTACTTATAAGAATAGAGTCTATGTTCCAAATGCGGCAGATTTAAGGAGAATTGTTATGGATGAAATCCATAAAGCTCCATACTCTGGTCACCCAGGATATCAGAAAACAATTTCTACCGCAAGGAAATATTATTTCTGGCCGGGCATGAAGAAGGATGTCGCTGAATACATTTCTAAGTGCATGGAATGTCAACAGGTGAAGAGTGAACACCAACATCCAACAGGTTTATTGCTTTCAGTTCCAATTCGAGAATGGAAATGGGAAGTAATATCCATGGATTTTATTACAGGATTTCCAATGACTAAGAGACAACATGATTCCATCATGGTTGTGGTGGACAAGTTAACAAAGGCAACACATTTCATACCGGTTAAATCCACACATAAAGCCAATGCCATTGCAAACATTTTCATGAAGGAAATTTTCAGATTACATGGGTTGCCTAAGGCAATAATTTCTGACAGGGATACCAAGTTCACTTCCAATTTTTGGAAAGGTCTCTTTGCAGATTTGGGTACACAGCTAAGCTTTAGTACCGCATACCATCCTCAAACAGATGGGAAAACCGAAAGAGTAAATCGGGTGCTTGAAGACATGCTCCGCATGTATGTAATGGACAAACCATCCAAATGGGAGGATTATCTACACTTGGTAGAATTTGCATATAACAATGGGCAACAAGCATCATTGGGAATGAGTCCTTATGAGGCTTTGTATGGCATAAGGTGTAGGACACCAGTGACTTGGGACAATCCAGTGAACAGAATTGTACTTGGGCCAGAATTGCTTAAGGAAATGGAACAAGAGGTTGCAAAGATCCGGCAAAATTTAAAATCATCCCAGGATAGACAGAAAAGCTATGCAGATAAGCATAGAGTGCATAGGGAATTCAATGTTGGGGATCATGTGTATCTTAGAGTGAGATCAAGGAAGAGTTCCTTGAAGCTTGGGAGTTGTGCCAAGCTATCACCTAGATATTGTGGGCCATTTGAAGTGCTTGAAAGAATAGGACCAGTTGCATATAGACTTGCATTGCCTGCTAGCACTAAAGCTCATAATGTTTTTCACGTCTCTTTGCTTAAGAAATATGTACATGATCCTAACCATGTGATTAATTGGGATGTGATCCAGGTGGAACCCAAGGGAGAATTCCAAACCGATCCATTGTGCATCCTAGACAAGAAGGTAACATTGCTCCGGAACCGAGCCATCGGACAAGTAAAGGTGCAATGGAAGCACTACGGTCCCGATGAGGCTACATGGGAGCTGGAGGATGCCATGAGGGTGGCATATCCATTTTTGTTCAATTTTGATGAGCACTGAGGACAGTGCTAATGTAAGGGGAGGGGAATGTAATGTCCCCATTTTGACCCCCTTTGTATTAAATCGTAAATGATGTAAATATTGTAATTTAATCATGGTGAGGAGCTCAAGTCCAAGGCCCCACCATTGATTTAGCGTTTTATGTATCGGCAATTAAAAAAAATAGATGCCTATGGTTCTTGTGCGAGATGGGCACAATGTAAGTAAGACATCATGTAAATACGAATTTTAATGGAAAAAGACCCACAACTGACTATGCTATGCAACAAAGAGATGGGGCATGATTCTATAAGGAATAGGGAGGGGAAATAACCAAACCCTTGAGCCACTAGGGTCAGCCCATGTGTCAATGAGAGAACTCATGAAATCTTAACTACCCATTTTGTCTCATGCACCCAATCATTTTAATTCTTCCAAAAATTGGTTGGGGTAGTTAATGTCCTGGGATTGGAAAAGTATGGCAGTGATATTTTCGTGCATGGGCAAGCCACCAACCTGAAAATTGTATTTTTGGCTTGCTGGGCAAGAAAACCCCCACGAAATGCTGCCTAAGGCAATTTTTCATGCATAACGTTCTTCCTCTCACGCAGACAGAGCTCACTGGAATTTATCCTCACATTTTTCACTATAACCCTGCGTTTTTCCATGCCCAGGAACTTTTTTTTGGTATTATGCAATAGCTGGGGAAGGAGGGACGCGAATTGGGACTGAGGGAGAGGTCGTTTTGCCCCTGGGGAATTTTTCTGGAATGGGTTTTGCTCCCCCAGTCGAATTTCCAAGTGCCAATATGTTTTGAGTCTACCCACGTTTTTCTGAAGTCCAAAAAACCCCCATCTCATGCATCCCACTGTTGGAAACGTTTTCTCATGCTCAGCAAGTGTAGTTTGTTGTTAGGTGCATCCCTGTTTTGATGTGAACCTGTGAGCAAGAAACTGGAGTGGTAGTGGACATAATTGGCTTGATAAACCTAGTGTAGGGAGTAACCTCTCAAGAAGATTAAGAGGGTTGGCTACTTTTCTATGCACACTCTGAGAGCACTAGAAAGGAAGGTATGGCTTGAGGGACTGTGTGGCAGTGAAGAGAATACTTCCTTGTGTTGGGTGTGTAGGCATTGTGAGTGCCAAGCTGAATAGATCTGGGAGAGGTACCCATAGCTCTGTGGTTGAGCTCACTAGCTTAGCAATTCTTCCCTTCCATGTCCTAGCAGCCTGATAAACCCAATTGCAGATTGGCTTGGCTCATCTTGGTGTATGCTTGGCTATGTGTGAGTCTGCTGTTCCCTAGTTCCTTGTAGTAATCATGCCCAGCTCGGGGGTGGCAGTTATATCAAGAGGTTGATAAGCACAACTGGCCTATGGTTGGGTGGAACGTTGTAGTTGCATAGCCAGTTGCTTGGGACTACCTTATTGAGATAAATATCCTCTCGTGTTTTTAACTTTGCAATTATTCCTTTGATGAATAGTTTGAATGTATTATGGATGTGCTAATGAATTTTACTTCCGCTGTGTTTTCAAATGATTATGCATTTCCCCATGATCCTTTATAATTCTGCAAAGATATTTATTTAATGGTTGTCACAGAAATTTTGAATGTATGTTAGATATCAACAGGATTTATTTAATTTCTGTTGTGTTTCTATAGCATGCACAGATATATGTCTTTGTATCAATAAGTTTACTTAATGGATATGGGGCTAATTGCTCGGATTGAGCACCACGTCCTCTCTATCTTGCTGGTATGGTAGGAGGGGACATTACATTTTTCTTCTACAACTTTTCGACTTGTAATTCCTTTAGACTTGCATGTTCCATGGCTTGCACAATGGAGAAATCACCGGATTCAATGGAGGAGGGGGTGATCATATTCTCTAATTCTTTTCTATTTTCCTGCAATTTCCTTTCAAGGTATTCAACTTTGGTTGTCAAACCTTTCTCACTTTGCACCACGAGATCTATATCCACCTACCATTGCTTCTCCTTCTCTTCAAACTTCAACAATCTAGCTTTGTAGTCTATCAACTCATTTTTCACCTCCTCTTTCTTCTCCTCGAGCTCTATTAGCTTAGATGCCTCTATCAGCTGGGTGGAAGGGATCTTTAACTTCTTCTTCAATGTCTGAATATCCTTTTCTTTCTCATCTAGCATCCTTTGTATACTTGCCTTGTTGTCTTCCTGTCTTTCAGTATCCAACAATGCAGTTTGCATCTTTTTTATTTGTGCCTTGTGGGATTTGTTCTCCACTCTCTCTAGTCTAAGTTGATTTTGAACCTTAATCTTACTGGTTTGTAACTTGGATAATTCTAGTGCATCCTTTATCAGTTTCACATAGATAACCTCCCCAGCCTCTTTGTGCAAGTGGATCATATCAGGAACAGGAATATCTTCCAAGTTCACTTTCAGTTCAGTGGCTTTGTTGCTAGTAGCCAAGGCCAAGTTCAAGGTGTTCTAGGCATGGCTCCTGCTAGCTACCAAAGACACATATTTATTGGAAATTTTCCTCACCTATGCATACAGCTTAAACTCTTCTAAGGATGCCTATGTGCTCTCTTTATACTCATCCAATAGTTCTTCTCTACTTTTGCTTGGTGCAGCAGGTTCAGTGGCTTCCCTATCAAATACATATTCCTTAATCTTGAAGGCAAGCAATTTGGCCTTCACTTGCTTCCTTTTATCTTGACTAGTTGACACTTGTACCATCTGCTGCACAGACTCTTCTACTTTTTGTCTCTTTGGGGCTTTTTTTGTTCCCTCATCTATATCCATGACATCAATTATTTCCAATTTCCTGGACCCTCCAGAGCCACTGGAAGGGGGTATGATTTCTCCTATTTCCGAGACCAAGCTAGATGAGCCAGACAGTGGGGATATGGTTGCCTGCACCAAAGAGGTGGAGTCATCCTGTACATCTACATCCATCTTCCCTTTGTTGGGATATTCCAACCAGTTGGCAGTCTCTACCATACCTACCAGCTCAAAATGTTCAAAATCCTTTCAGTTGTTTTCTTTCCTTCTATCTGAGATGATATGGTGGGGGTCATAGTTTATAGGAGTCTTGGTTTGAAGCCCCATTTCGCGCATCACACCTTCAATGGTTGGAAGGGAGGCCTTGTTTTTAACAATGAATGGGCCTCCACTCTTAGATTCTGTCTGATCAGTTCCATGGAAAATTTTCTGGGGGTTAAGAAAGCAGGAAGCATGTATGGTGGGTGAGAAAAACCATAGACTCTGATCACTGTGCCTTTCTCTTATAGGAACCAATCCCCAATCCTCTTTTTAGGGGAAGGATGTAACATTTCCTTCATCTATGTCAACACCCTGGACAGCTTCCTTTGAAAGAAAACATTGTACACCTTTGACATAAGGTTGTTCATGAATTTGTTGTAATCTGTGTACATTTCCTGTGTGAGTAGCCTCTTAGGCATCTACAAGTTTTCTTCATTGAATGATAGGAACATCCTCAGCAGGTATGACTGACACTTGAAGCTTCTAGTCTTGCGGAAGTCCAATAGCTGAGAATGGATATTCTGAGCAAGGGACTCATCAAATTTAAGGAAGGATCATTGGATGGACTGACTGGGTTCATTAGACTCAAGTGGAAATGTGCTCAGGACAAACATCAGGCTTATTAAAGGCTCTGTGATATACATGTCTGTATATAATCCTAAGAACTGGTTAAGCATGGTTATAACACATTTTGACTCTTCTCTAAATAGACTAACTTCACCAGGGAAAGGTTGGTCCTGGAAGGAGACATTAGGCTATAGGAAGGCCCTATAAAAAATATGCTTAAGCTCATTTGTGGCATGTCTAAAATGTCGAATTAGGGCTTCTTCTAGGTATTCTTTAGATTTTTGGCAGAACTCATCTGGGATTGACAGGGCTTTCCTAATAGTGAGGGGATTGACTTGGCACGGGATCTTTGAACTGGATGCGTCCATAATTACCGTCTCAGAGGAGGAGTAATTGGTGGCGCACCAGTCAACGAACTCGGGACAGTTGGGGGTTTGGTCGAATGCAAATAAATGGAAAAATGACTAGTAAACCTTATGCACATCTATATTTATTCCCTAATCAGCTTTAATCTATCCTTTACTGTCTCAATGGAGCCATTTATCAAAACTGTATCATAAACCTCATCATATTTATCTTCTAACAACTCGTCTACCTTCTGGTGTTCGAAACCCGGGGCTCTACCTCTCCTAACTTAGCCATTTAAATAGTTTTGTATGGGATAGAAGGCCTACTTGGTTACTGACAGCTGGTCTGAGCACCTGGCTGAGTTGTCTTCTTCTGCACAGTCGTCGTCTGTCGTTTTCCAATGCACCCAAATCAAACAGTACTCATATCCCCATGCATTATGTTTTTATATTATTTCTTCTTGTCTTATCCTCCTGCACCTATCACAGTGAAGAGGCTTTCTTCATCATCCATCTACCCGATCAACCCTGCATCATTGATCCTTTCCTTGGTTTAACTCCATAGATTTCTGCGGTTTCCATCCTTTCACTTGTTTCCTTCCTCGCACCTTCAATCTTGCGAATCTAGTGGTGACTGTTGATCTGGGCCTAACTTGCATCTCAGCCATCCAAAGGTGCAGCTCCTACCAAGGTTCACAGATTTGGAAAGCGTGAACGCTCCGTTCATGTTAAATTTGCGAACTACACATCTGTAGTCGATTCCTTTCCCCACCAGATATGCACCGTCGAAGCATGTGCCCCCTACCAAAACTTCGCAGATATGGAAAATTCATTACCCTGTGCATGTCAAATTGGTGAAGTACTTTTCATCCGTATATCTATCCTTCCACCCATTTATTTGATTTTCGACTTGCTTGTTTGATAGCAACACTCCGCCCCCGTTTAAACCCCTCCATCTTGCTTTGCGAAAAGCGCTCGTGGCCGTCGATCTCCATCGCCACAGATATGCTTCATCCATTTACGCCCCCATATAGCCTTGAGCGGGTTTTCACATTCCATTTGCATTTCAATGTTAAACTTAGGATTATTGAGCATTTTCATCCCAGACTTAGGAATAAACCTTCAAAGACATCATTTGCACCCTTATGGGTCATATGACCCAAAAACTGAATCTTTACTCATTATTTCATGGGCTGACCCTCTCTAACCTTTCAACTCAAAACTGGTGCTAACAACTGGCTCCAATTGGGGATGTTATCCTCATTGTGAGGTTGCAAAGAACCTCGTGGACCCAGTGTCTGATCCATTGGGATTCTCTCCAAAACTTTGAACCACTGTTCCTGCTTTTCTGTATATAAAAATAAAAAACAAAGGGAATGGCTACCCTCCATATCTCAAGGCCTTCTCCTCGGGCTTCAAATCTATTATTTTACCATCTACACAAATGTAACTGTAAAGCAATATATACAAACTATGATACAAAGGTTACTTGTCGTCCTCAGGACAAGTAATGCTTCAGAAATCTGCCATTTACAGGGCCTCCTGTCAGTTGAGACCCATATTGATGCTCCAAAATGAAAGAATTTACACCTATGTATGCTGCAATGATGTATGGGCCTATCCACATATGGTCAAACTTTCCATGCTTATATTCCCTGGGAGCATCCCACTTTAAGACCAAATCATCAATCTAGAATTGTTCTTCTTTCACCTTCCTATCAAAGGTATTCTTCATTTTCTCATGATGTATTTTTACTTTTTCATAGGCCTTGTCTCTCATCTCATTCAATTTTATTATCTGATTTATTCTTCTCTACATATGATTTGGTTCATCTTCATGCCCCTGCAACAATTTCATGACTGGCACTCCTAAAGATGTGGGAAAAACAACTTCATCTCCATATACTAATTGGAATGGTGACATTCCAATTGCCCTTTTTGTGCTAATCCTGTTAACCCACAGAGCATATTTCAGCTTTGTATGCCAAGCTCTTCTGTTCTCATCTAACATCTTCTTAATTATTCTTACCAGGATTTTGTTAGAAGACTCATCCAATCCATTCCCTTGTGGATAATAGGCAGTAGATTGGTTCATGCTTATGTGGTACTTATGGAAGAAACTTATCATTTTCTTAGATTTGAAGGCAGCTGGATTATCTATCACAATTCTTCTAGGGCATCCAAACCTAGCCAAAATGTTATTCTCTAGAAAGTCCATGATCACAGCATCAGTGGCTCTCCTAGTGGATATGGCTTCAATCCAGTTTGTGAAATAATCAGTTGCTGTCAGAATCCATCTATGTTAACCTGAAGAATTTGGGTTGATTTCCCCAATGAAGTCCAACCCCCACTGCTGGAAAGGTGCCTCTACTAAAATTGGGTGGAGAGGAAGTGGAACCAGCTTCCTCTTACCATCAAAAATATGACATTAATGACATGTGGTGGTCTCCTTATAAACATCAAAAAACATGGTGGGCCAATAAAAACCAGCTCTCAGAATTTTATTTGCTGTTACCTTCCACGAGTAGTGTCCTCCACAATATCCTTTATGGAATTCCTTCATTGTCTGTTGAGATTCATTTTCCAATAGGCAATTCAACAACACACCACCAGGGTCTTTCCAGTACAAGTATTGGTTCATAATGCAGTACTTTGTGGCCTTTAGCTTTACAGATCTAGCTCGTGTTTTACTCAGTCCTGTAGGAGCTTGCAGATTCTGCAATACATATACAATATCAGTGTACCTTGGAGACATAGAGAATTTTGGCATTACCTGCATCCTTGTGTCTAGATGGTTTGAATGGCTGGTCAAGAAGTTGAGCTGTAAAGATTCACAATTATCCTCTGTCATCATTTTGGCCAGCTCTTGTCCCTTAATCAACTTCGTAGGCTTGATCTCAAGATCATACTCCAACAATACAACAATCCATTTTTCCCTTTTCCCTTCTGGATCTAGTTGGGTAAGAATGCTCTTTACTGCATTATTTGGAACATGTGCAATAATGTGTGAATGAAGAATGTATACCCTGAAACCTTTCAAAGATTTTACCAAAGCATAGGCCTGCTTTTCTATGATATCATATTTCAACTCCCCTTCTCTTAATACCCTGCTAAAGAATGCTATAGGATGCTCATCATTTTGGTTATTCTTCTACAATAGGACTCCAGCTATTGTGTGCTCAAATGCATAAAAAAAAACTAGCAAATCTCTAGTAAAATCAAGACTAGCCAGGACTGGGGCTTCAGTGATGGCCCTTTTAATACCCCTGAATGATTCTCTAGCATCTTCTGTCCATTTTATCTGATTCTCCTTCTTCAGCATGTTAGTAATATTTCTCAATATCTCAGCAAAGCTAGGAATGAACCTCCTCAGGAAACATGCATGTCCAATAAAGGACTGCACTTCCTTCTTGCTCCTAGGATCCTCAACCTTTAAGATTGCATTGATCCTTTCTGGATCAATATTAATACCATCCTTTGAAATAATATGCCCAAGCAATTTAGCTTCATCTAATGCAAAATTAGACTTTTGTGGGTTTAGTGAAATACTATAATTTTTGCACTTCATAAAGACTTTCTCCAAGTGCTTGATATGTTCCTTATCAGATCTGGAATAAATAGTGATATCATCCATGTAAATAGCTACAAATTTATCCTTTTCTTCTGCAAAATCAATTTCCATAGCACGCTGAAATGTAGCTCCTAGATTCATCATCCCAAAGGGAATTTTGGCATACATGAATGTACCCCATGGTGTAGTAAAATCAAATCTTCTCTTGGTCCTCGGGGAGCACTTTGATCTGGTTATAGCCTGAGAATACAAGTATAGTTGAAATCCTTTCAGATCCTACCACCCTTTGCAGAATGTGCTCCATCTTGGGTAGTGGGTAATTGTCCTTTAATGAAACTCTGTTGAGATTTCTGAAATCAATACAGAGTCTAATCTCCCCATTTTTCTTTCTAACAGGCACCAAGTTAGCTACCCATTTTGAAAACCTCAAGGTTACAATAATCTTAGCATTGAAAAAATTCTTGATCTCCTTTTCTATCACAGGCAATAACTTGGGGTTTACTCTTCTTAACTTCTGTCTAAAAGGATTTTCTCCAGGATTTATTGGAATGGCATGTTGTATCATAGAGGTATCATACTCTTTCAGGTCTTCATAGCTCTAGGAAAATACATCTGTGTATTTCTTCATCAGATCGATGTATTCTTCTTTCTCTTTTGCAGGTAATTTCTTGGACAATCTCACGATTCGTGGAGCTTCTTCAGTGCCTAAATTTTGATCTTCAACAGCATCATCAGAGGGTATAACCTTAGGATTCTTAGCCATGTCATTCTTATCAAGCAGCTTCTCTAGGGGAATCATACCTCATGGGATAAAATTGCTCTTCAATTGTATTATATCCTCCCCCCAGCGTATTCTTCCATTCTCTGTTTTCAGCTTCTTCATCTTCAGCCGATTCACCATCTTGGAAGCACTCTAAATTTTCATTTTCTGAATCGATCTGAGTGTTCACAAATTCATCAGACATTTCCAAAAACCTCTTTATTTTCATATCATCATCAAAAACTTGCCAATACTTGGAGTTGTCTGGTATTGAGGGTTCATTTACAACTTCCACTTTATACTTTTTTCTAAGAGTAAATAGGGGTTTTGAAACCACAAGCAGTCATAGCCAAAGAATCTGCTACTTGATTTTCAATTCTGGGAACCACCCTGATTTTATGCTCTGTGAAATAGTTTCCAAACATGTCCCAAACTTCATTCTTGTAGGCTCTCATTCTGGGATGTTTTGTTTGGTAACTATCATTCACTTGATTCGCCACAAGCTCTGAGTCTCCAAATACTTCTATTATCTTTTCCCCCATATCTTTCAAATCCTACAAACCCAACAACAAAGCCTCATACTCAGCCACATTATTAGTACATTCAAAAGTCAGTTTATAAGACAAGGCTTTAAATTCTTTGGCTGGAGATATAATCCAAACACCTGCCCCAGCTCCATTTTTACTCAGAGACCCATCAAAATACATAGTACACAACCCTTCTTCATTATGTTTCTTCTCCAAGGCTTCCTTCCTTTTTTCCAATTCCTCATCCTCCTTAACTTCAATCTACACAGGAACTTCAGGATCAGTGTATGGCCCATCATTATAGAGGATCCCAAATCAGTGTCAACATCATAAATAGGATGATTTCCAGGCTTATGCTAACTGCTGACCAGATATGCTAGTCTCTTTCCTCCGTATAACCTTCTATTGCTTCCAAACAGGGGTATAGTGGCATATGACAAATCAATTTGCATATTCCCTTTTAATTTTGATTGCCAAGATCTTGATAACAACATACCAAAATTTGCAGGAATATCAACTACTACAACATCCATCACAATGCTTTTAGCTGGGAGCTGTGCAAGAGTTACCACCATATCCTTTATTAATCCCAGACACCTGACCTTTCTAGAATCAAAAGAAAACAAGACTTTATAAGGCCTAGTAACCTCCAAACCCAAACTTTCCACTACTGTTTTTGGCATTAGATTATGAGATGCACCAGAATCTAACATTGCATTGTGCAAATTCATGTCATGGATATTCAAACTTAGATAAAATGGGGGAACTTATTCATCATCTGTATCTTCGATTTTAGGCCCAAATACAATAGTGGGAGCATCATCTGTCACTTCCAAAATATCTGGTTGACACTCACCTTGATTCTTGACCATTTTAGTAATTTCTTCCCTGTATTCATTATTCCTCAACAACTCATTAAAGGGGATAGAAATATTAACCTTTGATAACTCTGAGTTCAGATTGAATGATGAAATTGACTTATCTACATCAATAGGCCTTGATTGTTTACTTTCCTTTGCTTGTTGTTCCTTATTTTATGGGTTCTCTTTTTATAATAGCCTCCTTCTGATTTTCCTTTTGTTTTTCTGAAATATGCTGAGTGTTGGAAAGTTGGTTTGGGCTGGAATTCCCTTTATTTGTTACTTGAGTTAGTTGAGTTAGTTGCTTTGCATCCCTGAAATGGGACTAGAAAACAATCTTGTCTGAAAAAAGAAGTGGAAAGTAGATAAATATTTAATGTTCCATGCTAATCTTGAAGTGTCATATTTTGTATTTTTTAATTTTGTAAGTGTTTATTTTCCTATTGTTAAATGAATGGGCTTAATTGCATTCAGATGAGTTTTGTTATAGAAATTTGCGGGTTGTCAATAATTGATTGTTGAATGTTGATTTTCCTACTATTAAATGAATGGGCTCAACTGCACTCATATTATTTTTGTTATAGAAAGTTGGGGGTTGTCAATAATTGATTGTTGAATAATTTTGTAAAGGCTTACAGGTATCATGTTACACGAAATTTTTCTCCAGTTGTACAAAACCATGTGACCACATGTTGCCACAATCCCTAAACCCACAACCATGATGAATGATCCTTAACTCTTTTTTCTCTGCAAATAATATTTTTTGTGACTTCGATGCACTTTGCTTCATTAGAAACATGCTTCGAAGTCCATCGATGCTCTTTTCTCTATTGCCAACCTGCGTTGATGGCACAAATTGCTTTCACATCAACTCGCGTCAAGCTCATATGGCACACGTTTCTCTATGTACAAGTCGCGTCGATGTCTATACGGGCAGAAAAATAGGCTTTTGAGAAGTCTCTAGAACCAATCTTATCTAGATGATCCCCTCCCTATTTGCTAGGATCTCACTCGAATTCCTCACTTGTTGGGATCACATATCATCCATTATTCCAAAAGATATCATCTCTCCCCTATCCATATTTTCTTATAAATTCAAGGCTTGGCCATGGGTGAGAGGAGAAGGAATTGAGAATAGAGTTATGGTCTGAATCTAGCTCTGAAATATGACTGTCATCTTCTTAAGTGAAAAAATTATGCTCTTATTTAGTTAAATGTATTTCAGAATCACTGTCATCAAAGTGATGAATCTGGTTATCCATTGGATCTTCTTTCCCTTCCTCATCAACCAAATTTTCAGGGAATGGTGGTCTTATCTGTTGATTTTCGGGGTTCCTTTGGTTTCTTTGAGGCAATGGCCTTCTAAAATTGGGATTCCTTATTTGGTTTTCAAGTTTCTCTCTATTTGGTGGTCTGTTATCTAGGGCCAACCTATCCATCAATTTCTCCATGGTATTCATCATCATTTCAAATTTGACATCACTTGCAGAGGAGGAAGCAAAAGTGGATGGTTGGATTTCTTGTCACTTCTTATCTATCTCAACTCTAACTTTCAGTTTCCCTGAATCCATCATATTTGCTTCTACTTCTAGAGCATCCTTCAACATAGCTGACAGAGTAGCTGACTTCCTCTCCCTCAACATACATGAAAAATATCCATTAAAGGCAGCAACATAATGAAGCTTGGTCGCACCTATTAAGGGTTTAATATCAGTTGGAATGGAGTTGTACACCCTCATAAATATTCTAGAAAATTCAAGGATAGACTCAAAGTTTCCTTTCTTTAAATGGTCATATTGAGATAATATTTTGTTAGGAACCCATGTCTTTACTTTGTTAGTATATTGTTGTTGGACGCATATGCTTTGTAAGTCGTCCCGTAGTATTTGTTGATCAATAGTTTGTGTTATTGTTGTTGGCTCATATGCTTTGTAAGTCGCCCGTAGTATTTTTGATCCATAGTTTGTAGTGGCCCATGGTTTTGACCCATAGTATTGGCACCTAGACTTAGTATATAAGTGTGTGTTGAGGCCTATGAAGGTACCGTGAAGTTATTTGTATTGAGCTTGATCAAAGGAGGTTTCCCCCTCGAAGTGGGTTGCAATCAATATAAAAGCGATTCTGAGTTCTGTTATTTCTGCTATTTCACATATTCTTATTAATTAATTGTTGCAGGTTCATCACATCTCGTATCAGAGCACTTTCTTGGGCTCGCTGGGTGAAATTTCTGCCAAAAATTTTTTTTTGCATCTGTTGCAGAGTCGGATTTGGGAATAATCCCTATCCGCTTAACTGTGGGAAGTACTTGGGCATAAGCCCTAAAACTCATTGTGAGGAGTACCACAGGAACCCCGAAGTAGCTAGCCCATTGAGAGGACCTGCCAGCGAAAAGGGCAACGAACCCTACCTGATTGACTAGTTCCCACGTGTGAGGTAAACCAAGAGCTGTCATTTGTGGCAAAGCGGTTATCAGTTTTACCTGAGCCGTGGAGTGAGAGGTACTGCCCCAATACGCAAGCCGTCAGACAGCATTGGTGGCCGAGTGAAACCATTGAACTGTTAGGAAGCCGCACATACCTGGGGTCCATATCTAATTTCAGCTGAATTGTTGTTGATCACTGCTGCGTCATTTCAGATCCATCCGTTCAGATCCATTCTGAAATCCATTCTAGATCTAGCCATTTTCAATCCATTCGGCGCCGTTTCAGATCCCTCTGTTTCTGCTCACTTCCAGGCCATTGCAGATCTATCTGTTTCAGACCCCTTCCGAGCCGTAGCCGCTCCATTCTGGAAAAAAAAAAAAAAAAAAAAAAGTTTCAGTTTTTTCTCCATATCTCCCTTGTTTTCACTCTGTTTCCCTTGAAACTTTCAGGGAACCCCTATAATCCCATTCTGCATATTTCATTCCTAAGAACCCTATCCCCAATTCCACTTCCCAAAGCCCGAAATCCCACATTTGTCTATTTTTAGTGTTTGCCATAACTTCCTCAGATTTAACCCAATCACCTTCAAATTTTACCACAGAGTTCCTTTCCAAATTCTGCTTCTTTGTCCCCGTCTGCCAAATTTCCCCATTCTTTCACCCCGCTTCTAAAATCCTCATTTTTTGCTTCCTTGTCTATTCGACAGTGTCCAAAACCTAGTCAAACCCCAATTGCCCTTTAGATTTTTTCCCAAATCCATATTTTCCTTTACTGAAGCAGTTTCCATTTTTGTTTTTCTACCCAGTCAACCAAAAAAAAAACTCTTGGATATGGTTGTCACCCGCACAGGAGCAAAAACCATGGAAGAAGCACTTGCAGCCATCAAAGCCAAACTCCAGGATCTGGATGAAAAATTTCTTGGCCTCCATCTTGAACATTCAGCTATGAACAACAAACAGCAGTCCAAGTCTTCATCATACAATGGGTTCTCTTCTTCCAGCAATTTCCGTGGTCCGAAGCTTGATTTTCCTCGCTTCAATGGTACTAATCCAACTGGATGGATCTATCGTGCAGAACAGTATTTCAGTCTGCATAATACTTTTGATGTCAACAAAGTTCCGCTTGCATCCTTTCATTTGGAACAGGAAGCTCTTCAATGGTACCGTTGGTACATCAAGGCTCATGAAGAGCCAAAATGGCCAGACTTTTGCCAGCTCCTTTTGCAACGATTTGGTCCTAGTGCTTTTGATGACTTCACAGGAGCCCTCACTAAACTTTGCCAAATTGGCACTGTGAGAGAGTATCAAACCGAATTTGAGAAACTAGCCAACCACACTGAAGGATTGTCTGATGACTTTTATAGGAGTTGTTTTATCAGTGGTCTAAAGGATGCCATCCGCTCTGAGGTCAAAATGTTCTGTCCCAACACAATGATGGAAATTCTAGGGTTGGCTAAGTTGGCAGAAGACAAGATTGCAGCCCAACAGCGCTCCAAGCCCACTTTTGTTCCCTTCCGAAATATGGGTTCTCAACGACCACCCATACCACAGGCTCCTCGACCAACTCCTATCAAGCGTTTGTCTGAAATAGAGATGCAAGCATGCAGAGAAAAGGGGCTTTGCTATAATTGTGATGAGAAATTCACTCGGGGACATAGATTTGTTCAGCAAAATCTCTATCTCTTGGATGTGGATTCTCCGCCTGCCTCTGAAATTGGTGACGAAGATCCAGAAACAATGGATGCTCAGATCGACATTCAGGAACTGCCTATTGACCCTCCGTCTCAGGATGACCAGCCAGAGATATCTCTCCATGCTTTAGCTGGAATCACCACCCCCCAAATAATGTGGGTCAGGGGTTACTTCAAGAATCTTCCTCTTACAATACTCATTGATTCTGGTAGCACTCATAATTTCATTGACCCTCAGATCGCCAAACAAGCTGATTGTTTTATCCATCCTTGCTCCAACTTTGAATTCATGGTTGCCAATGGGGGCACCTTACCTTGCAAAGGGAAGTGTCGAAATGTGCGTATCTCTATGGGAGATTATACCTTGCGCTCTGACATGTTTTCCTTGACCTTAGGCGGATGTGATGTGGTTTTGGGCGCTCAATGGCTACGTACACTTGGCCCTATCTTATGGGATTTTGTTGAACTTTGGATGCAGTTTTCCCTCAATGGACAAAAACACACATTGAAAGGATTACAACCAGGGTCTCTCAGCATCATCAATTCACATCGCATGGAAAAAATCCTCAAGAAGAATTCACATGGTGTCATCGCTCAGATCCATTCCATTCAGATGCAACCATCAACGATCTCCACTACTCCTTTGGATCTACAACAAATTCTGGATCGATATATAGGTGTCTTTGCTGAACCAGTGGGATTTCCACCTTCAAGGCCAGAAGACCATCATATTCAGCTCCTTCCTGGCAGCATTCCTCCCAACATCAGGCCCTATCGCTACCCATTTCACCAAAAAACGAAGATTGAAATGCTCGTTCGGGACTTATTGAAGCAAGGTATTATTCGCCCAAGCACTAGTTCCTTTTCTTCTCCAGTTCTTCTTGTCCACAAAAAAGATGGGTCATTGTGCCTCTGCATTGACTTCCGAGCACTTAATCACCTCACCATCAAGGATAAGTTTCAAATTCCTGTTGTTGATGAGCTTCTTGATGAGCTTCATGGGGCTCAATTTTTCTCCAAGTTGGATCTTCGTTTTGGGTATCATCAAATTCGGGTTCATGAGGATGATATCCCTAAAACAGCTTTCCGCACACATGATGGCCATTATGAGTTTTTGGTCATGCCCTTTGGACTCACTAATGCTCCTTCCACATTCCAGGCCTTAATGAATAAAATATTTCGGCCCTACTTGCGGAAATTCATTTTGGTATTCTTTGATGATATCCTCATCTACAGTAAAACATGGGATGAACATCTCCAGCATCTGGATCTTGTCATGCAACTTTTCTCTGACCATCATCTCCACGCCAAGTAGTCTAAATTTGTTTTTGGACAGAAGGAAGTTGAGTATCTCGGGCACATTATCTTAGCACAAGGGGTTCACGTGGATCCTGCCAAAATCGATGCCATGAACAATTGGCCGCATCCTCAGACACTCAAGAGCCTTCATGGTTTTTGGGGGTTGACAGGCTACTACCGCAAGTTTGTCAAGGATTATGGGAAGATTGCAGCTCCATTAACTGCTCTATTGAAAAAGGATGCTTTTACATGGACACATGTTGCTCAGTGTGCATTTGACAAACTGAAACAAGCTATGTGTACTACACCTGTTCTAGCTATGCCCGATTTTTCCAAGCCCTTCACTATTGAGAGTGATGCTTGCGGCAATGGACTTGGTGTTGTTCTCCTTCAAGATGAACACCCCATTGCGTTCACCAGCAAAGCCCTTTCAGGTAAGAATTTAGCTGCCTCTACATATGAGAAGGAAATGATGGCTATTTTGCATGCAGTACAGAAGTGGCGACCATACCTATTGGGGAATCATTTCTGCATCAAGATTGATCACCAGAGTCTAAAATATTTCTTGATACAGCGTGTCTCCTCCCTAGCACAACAAAAATGGATTAGCAAACTCATGGGTTATGACTATGAGATCACTTACAAGAAGGGTAAAGACAATATTGTGGCAGATTCTCTTTCTCGCACATTTGATGCCCAAGGTTCTCTTTCAGCTATTTCTATGCCTGTTCCAAATTGGTTGCAATCTATTCAACAGGGTTATGTCAATGACTCTTCCTTATCTCAAATCATCCAACGCTTGACCAACAACCCTTTTGTTGTACCACATTACTCTTGGGATGGTGCTTCTCCGAGATACAAGGGTCGTCTGGTGCTTCCCCAGAGCACAGATCTTCAACAGGCTGTCTTCTATGAACTCCATGCTTCTCCATCGGCAGGGCACTCTAGGTTCCTCAAAACATATGAACGAGCACGACGTAACTTCTTTTAGCAGGGAATGAAAAGGACAATTCAACATATGGTGGTTGAATGTGATACCTGCCAACGCAATAAGGGTGAAACAACACTCCTTCCAGGATTGCTCGAACCCTTTCCCATACCTACACGGATTTGGACAGATATTTCTATGGATTTCAATGAAGGGCTCCCTAAATATGGCGGGAAGACAGTGATTCTCGTTGTGGTTGATCGCCTCTCCAAATATAGTCATTTTTGTGCTCTCAGCCATCCCTATACAGCCTCCTCAGTCGCTCAAATTTTCCTGGACTAGATCTTTCGTCTTCATGGCATCCCTTCTTCCATTGTCTCGGATCGTGATGCGACTTTCACCAGTCATTTTTGGACAGAACTATTTCGCCACACTGGCACCAAACTGAAGATGAGTTCCGGGTATCACCCACAAATAGATGGTCAGACTGAAATTATCAATAAATGCTTGGAAACTTATCTTCGTTGCTTCACCTCTGAACAACAACATCAGTGGGAAAAGTGGCTCCCTCTCGCTGAATGGTGGTACAATACCTCTTACCACACTGCCTCTAAAATGACCCCGTATGAAGTAGTCTATGGTCAGGCACCTCCAGTTGTTCTTCCATACACCCCCAACAGTTCACGAGCTCAGAAATTTGACACGGTCCTTCGAAACCGCGATTAGATTCTTCGCATTTTGTGGGACAATCTTCACATGGCAAGAAATCGCATGAAGCAACAAGCTGATCAGCACCGTTCTGAGCGCACTTTTCAAGCAGGCAATATGGTTTTTCTTTGTCTCCAGTCGTACAAGCAATCCTCCTGAAACTCAAAGGGAGTCATAAGCTCGCTCCAAAGTTCTATGGGACATATCGGATTCTTCAGAAGATTAGGTCCGTTGCTTATAAATTGGAACTTCCTCCTTCCCGCATTCATCCAGTATTTCATGTCTCTTGTCTGAAGAAAGTTCTTGGCACCAACATCAGTGGACAAACTATTTTACCCGAACTGGATAATGAAGGATCCATCCTTTTGGAGCCGGAGGCCATCCTTAATCGGCACACTCGTCAGCTTCACTCTCGCTCTATCACAGAGGTCTTAATTCAGTGGCACGGCATGAAACCAGAGGATGCTACATGGGAACCACTCCTTCAGCTTCAACAACAATTTCCACATCTAAAGCTTTGAGGACAAAGCTTTTTTTAAGGGGGAGGGGATGTTAGGAACCCATGTCTTTACTTTGTTAGTATATTGTTGTTGGACGCATATGCTTTGTAAGTCATCCCATAGTATTTGTTGATCAATAGTTTGTGTTATTGTTGTTGGCACATATGCTTTGTAAGTCGCCCGTAGTATTGTTGATCCATAGTTTGTAGTGGCCCACGGTTTTGACCCATAGTATTGGCGCCTAGAATTAGTATATAAGTGTGTGTTGAGGCCTATGAAGGTACCGTGAAGTTATTTGTATTGAGCTTGCTCAAAGGAGGTTGCCCCCTTGAAGTGGCCTGCGATCAATATAAAAGTGATTATGAGTTCTATCATTTCTGCTATTTCGCATATTCTTATTAATTAATTGTTGCAGGTTCATCACATATTTGCAAGGGATCTTTTTTGCCTCCCACCTATCTAAAAATAGTGTTTGAAAAGATTCAAAGGTAGGGATAGATGCTACTGGTAAATCTTTAAACCATCTCTTAGCTTCCCCAGACAAAATTTGTGCAAACAACCTCATCTTTACATCATCATGATCCACCTCCTCCAAATCAATAAAATATTCAAATATATTCATATGTTCCCTTGTTGTAAAATTCCCATCTCCATCATACAATGAAATTCTCTGTGAGTAATTCTGAGGGAGATCATGCAAAATAGTTGGAAAAGCTAAGGGTGCAAACCTAGCTGCCATTGGTCTAGGTGGATTATGTACTACATGAGGGTTCTAAGGAATATTTTGAGGATTCCGAAGAGGATTGCTAACAAGTTTTGTAATATGTGGCTGAGAGGTTAGAGAGTAAGGGTTATTTTCTTCAACTTTCACAATGTTCTGCAAATTATACCACAAGGGATCTAGCAAATATGAATTGAATCTATTTGGATTTATCTATGTTTCCTCTAGGTATGACTGTGATTTTGACCTCAATAAAGACTTTCTAACACTTACTTCTGAATCCAAATCTTGAAAACCATAAAACCTTTCTTGAGATAAAGAGCCTGCAATACTAGAAATGCTAGATTCCTCTTTTCCACTTCTACGTCTCAACAAACTTTTTGGGTTTTCCACACTTAGTAAAAGCTCAGGATTAGGATTACCTCTTGTATGGATCCTTCTAGGGGCCAGGATTGTTCGGATATCCACATCATCTTTTTCAAGATCTTGCATGCAATTAGGGTTTGCATGCAAATTCTAGGGTTTGCATGCATTTTGCATGCATCCCAGTCACCAGGTTGATGCCTCCAGCACCTTAGCCACCTTATTCTAGCACCCGGGAGCCACTTACTTCAGAGTTTTAGCCCTCCTAGTCTGGAAGGTTCCCACTTCTCACCTACTTCTAGAGAAGGGCGCACTTCTTCACCTACCACTGCAGTTCCACTTCAGTTACATTCAGTTAGCTCCGATTCTCCCTGATTTGAGGCTAGTTTCACTCCCGGTTGACTGTTTCACTTCCGTTGGACCTCCAGATTGACTAGATGACTTTTTCTGACTTCAGTTAACCTCCCATGCGCCCCCCACTGAGCCTCCTTCCCTTAATCAGTGCTACACACTTCAGTTACACTTGTTACACTCAGTTAGACTCAGTTTGACACCTGGATGACTGGTTCTTGTGCATTGATGAGCACCACCGATTGATGATGAGGACTCCTAGTTGGAGTCAAGCTACTCCATTCAGTGATTCGAATGACCTTCTTAGGAAATTCGAATTTCTCACTCACATTGTCAGATTGTATTGTAATTATTCACCCTTATTGGGATATTGAGCACTGATGCATGTTTTGCACAGTTTTACACCATATTTTCTATATTCATCTGTTGTGATTGATTTACTTGTTCATTAGATCTGTTGTGACTAATTTTACATGGTATCAGAGCCATTGCAGGGACAAGATCTCTTTTCTACAGGTGGTTCTACAAGAAGATTTGAGTGAATTGCTCAAAAATTGCAAAAAGTTTTGGCATGAAATATCTCAAGGGCATTCGCTCCTGTGCATGCAAAGCTTGAAAATACTTCCAATACCACTCCAGAAGCTTGAGTTTCCACATAATTCCTGGATCTGATACATTGGACCCATTCAACATTGTTTGATCTCCAATCCCAGGTGTGATGCAACTCTAAAAGGGTGGATTGTTCGACCTCATTGTTCTTGGTTTATTGTGATTTGCAGGTTTATTGTCTCCATCAATTGCATTCGCTACACTGTGCATGCAAGCTCCTCTACATCAGTGTGCACTCGCTCCTAGCAATGGAATACTCTTCTTCAAAGCTTATCCTCACCCCATTCAATTATTTTGATTGGAAAGATGATATGGAGATCATATTACGTTCAAAAGGTTACTACCGAGTCACTCTTGGTCTTGAATTGGAGCCAAAAAATCTGTCAGATAGAACCAAACACTACAACAAGCTTGATGAAGCTTATGGTCTTCTTTGTCTCTCCATCTCCAAAGATCTTCACTTCCATCTCAGCGGATTGAAGACTCCAAAAGCTATATGGGAGCAACTTGAAACACTATTTGGCAAGTAGGATGAGCTTAGGGATTTTCGATTAGAGAATGAATTGATTGCCCTTAGTCCTGAGAATTTCAAGACCATTAATGAATTCTTCACAAAATTCAAGAACTTGAACTTGCAGTTGAAGAACAGTGGAGTTATCAAAGAGGATAAGGAATTAATCCTCTCCATTCTCAGCAAGCTTGGGAAATATTATTCGGTATTTGTCTCTACTTTCAATTCCGGTCGGCTAACTACCCCGAATTGGAAGATGCCTACCTTGAATGTCTTCATTGAGTCCGTCACAAAAGAGCATGACAAGTTGATTCAAATGGGGTCCATAAGCTCCAAAGATTCAGCCCTATATGTTCAAGGACCCAAGATCTCGAATGGTAAAGGAAAGCAAAAGAAGGAGAAGCCCAAATTCGATCCTCACAAGCAAAAAGACAAGGGCAAACAAACGGATGCACCATCTAGTTCGAAGTTCAAGCAAAAGGGCAAAGAAGGTAACCAAAAATCTAAATGTACTTATTGCAACCGTGGCTTTCATCTCGAAAGTTCATGTATGAAGAAGACTATAGATCAAATGGCCCTCCTTTTGGAAAAGAACAACATAACTCTTCTCGACGGTGCAAGGAAGAAGGATAGGAATGATGATCACGAAAGAGGACAAGCACTCATGGCAACAGTTTCGAAGCCCACTACTCTCTTGATAGATTCGGGTGCATCAAATCATATGGCTGCAAATATTGATTCTTTTTCTTCATTCGATCCAAACAGCTCCATCCCCATCCATTTGGGAGATGACTCAAAAATTTCTTCAAAGGGCAAAGGTACGATTCATGTAGATCATGGAAGCTTTTAGAATGTTCTCTATGTGCCTTCCTTGGCTTCAAATCTTCTTTCTGTGTATCAAATGACACACACTGGTGAACCAAAGCAAGTTACATCCAGCCCTACTACAGTTGAAATTTCTGATATCAAAAGTGGAAGACTTGTTGCAGTCGGAAAGGCAAACCACACTGTAAAATGCTATGAGTTTTCACACTTTATTCCACTTGCAAAGCCCACTGCTCTTCGCACACATGGTATCAGAGCCATGCCAGGGACAAGATTTATTTTCTACAGGTGTTCTACATGAAGAGAGAGCAATCTTTTCTCACCAATATATTTCAGCAGTGGCATGCAAAATCTCATGTGCATTCGCTCATGTGCATGCAAGGCTGAAAACATAGTGTTTGTTTGTGTGTGATTTGCAGGTTTCTTACGTCCTCCATGTGGATTCGCTAATGTAAAGATGGAGACGTCTTCTTCACAAAATATTCTTACTCCATTCAACTATGATGAATGGAAACCAAAGATGATTGCATTCTTGAAGAGACAATGTCTTTTTGATATGTGCATTGGTAATACAAGAGATTTTGATTCTGATGAAGAGGAGAATGATTGGCTTAATGATTGTGACAGAGCTTTTGGAGCAATGTGTCTTGCTATGTCTCCTTGTATGTGCTACCTCAGTAATACTGCTGAAAATCCAAGTGATCTATGGGTCCAACTTGACACAGAATTTGGAAAGCAGGAAGAAGAGGATCATGCTAGCCTTTTGGAGAACAAGCCCAGTGAGATCTCCTTATGTGTTCTTTCCGATCATGTCTTGGCCTCAACAATTGTTCAATATGAAGAAGAAACTGTAGATTCAAAACCCACTCTCTCAAAGTATTCTATTTCGAATTCTGAGCAAGATAAACAAGCTCATACTCTAGATTCCGAAGAGGTTCTTGAATCCTCTCTTTCACATGAGTTTGTCGGCATGCAGAATAATGATCTACTTGAAGTTTTGGAGGTAAAATCTGATTTTGGAGGTGAAGCATTCGCCCTCCTTGATTGCATACCTCCTATAGACTTATGTTCTATCATTTGCAAAGTTTCTCGTATTTTTAATGAAGATGAAGAGCACTACCATTTGCTTGAGTTCAATTCTCATGCACTTTTTGCTGATTTTGGTTTTGATCTCACCCTTGTTGGTTCAAAGGAGATCTCAAGAAACCATTCATCTATTTTTGGAGCTGATTTAACTTCTATTGATAAGAAGTTCAAGTTTCAAGATCTATTTTATCCGATTGGATCTACTCCTACCTCACTTGGTTTGAATCACAGGTTCCAGGATCATCCTTATATTTTCAGATTTGTTCTCACCATTTTCGGTATGAAGAGCAAGTTCTTAAAGTCTCCACATTCGCTTGCATCCACTGATGGAGAATTCAAGCTCATGTTTTTGGAGCATGATCCATTTACTCCCAAGAGTAAGATACCTCCAGACATATCTACAGGTTTATTGTCTCCATCAATTGCATTCGCTACACTGTGCATGCAAGCTCCTCTACATCAGTGTGCACTCGCTCCTAGCAATGGAATACTCTTCTTCAAAGCCTATCCTCACCCCATTCAATTATTTTGATCGGAAAGATGATATGGAGATCATATTACGTTCAAAAGGTTACTACAGAGTCACTCTTGGTCTTGAATTGGAGCCAAACAATCTGTCAGATAGAACCAAACACTACAACAAGCTTGATGAAGCTTATGGTCTTCTTTGTCTCTCCATCTCCAAAGATCTTCACTTCCATCTCAGTGGATTGAAGACTCCAAAAGCTATATGGGATCAACTTGAAACACTATTTGGTAGGCAGGATGAGCTTAGGGCTTTTCAATTAGAGAATGAATTGATTGCCCTTAGTCCTGAGAATTTCGAGACCATTAATGAATTCTTCACAAAATTCAAGAACTTGAACTTGCAGTTGAAGAACAATGGTGTTATCAAAGAGGATAAACAATTGATCCTCTCCATTCTCAGCAATCTTGGGAAAGATTATTCGGTATTTGTCTCTACTTTCAATTCCGGTCGGCTAACTACCCCGAATTGGAAGATGCCTACCTTGAATGCCTTCATTGAGTCCATCACAAAAGAGCATGACAAGTTGATTCAAATGGGGTCCATAAGCTCCAAAGATTCAGCCCTATATGTTCAAGGACCCAAGATCTCGAATGGTAAAGGAAAGCAAAAGAAGGAGAAGCCCAAATTCGATCCTCACAAGCAAAAAGACAAGGGCAAACAAACGGATGCACCATCTAGTTCGAAGTTCAAGCAAAAGGGCAAAGAAGGTAACCAAAAATCTAAATGTACTTATTGCAACCGTGGCTTTCATCCCAAAAGTTCATGTATGAAGAAGACTATAGATCAAATGGCCCTCCTTTTGGAAAAGAACAACATAACTCTTCCCGATGGTGCAAGGAAGAAGGATAGGAATGATGATCACGAAAGAGGACAAGCACTCATGGCAACAGTTTCGAAGCCCACTACTCTCTTGATAGATTCGGGTGCATCAAATCATATGGCTGCAAATATTGATTCTTTTTCTTCATTCGATCCAAACAGCTCCATCCCCATCCATTTGGGAGATGACTCAAAAATTTCTTCAAAGGGCAAAGGTACGATTCATGTAGATCATGGAAGCTTTCATAATGTTCTCTATGTGCCTTCCTTGGCTTCAAATCTTCTTTCTGTGTATCAAATGAGACACACTGGTGAACCGAAGCAAGTTACATTCAGCCCTAATACAGTTGAAATTTCTGATATCAAAAGTGGAAGACTTGTTGCAGTCGGAAAGGCAAACCACACTGCAAAATGCTATGACTTTTCACACTTTATTCCGCTTGTAAATCCCACTACTCTTCGCACACATGGTATCAGAGCCATGCCAGGGACAAGATTTATTTTCTACAGGTGTTCTACATGAAGAGAGAGCAATCTTTGCTCACCAATATATTTCAGCAGCGGCATGCAAAATCTCATGTGCATTCGCTCATGTGCATGCAAGGCTGAAAACATAGTGTTTGTTTGTGTGTGATTTGTAGGTTTCTTACTTCCTCCATGTGCATTCGCTAATGCAAAGATGGAGACTTCTTCTTCACAAAATATTCTTACTCCATTCAACTATGATGAATGGAAACCAAAGATGATTGCATTCTTGAAGAGACAATGTCTTTTTGATATGTGCATTGGTAATATAAGAGATTTTGATTCTGATGAAGAGGAGAATGATTGGCTTAATGATTGTGACAGAGATTTTGGAGCAATGTGTCTTGCTATGTCTCCTTGTATGCACTACCTCAGTAATACTGCTGAAAATCCAAGTGATCTATGGGTCCAACTTGACAGAGAATTTGGAAAGCAGGAAGAAGAGGATCATGCTAGCCTTTTGGAGAACAAGCCCAGTGAGATCTCCTTATGTGTTCTTTCCGATCATGTCTTGGCCTCAACAATTGTTCAATATGAAGAAGAAACTGTAGATTCAAAACCCACTCTCTCAAAGTCTTCTATTTCGAATTCTGAGCAAGATAAAAAAGCTCATACTCTAGATTCCGAAGAGGTTCTTGAATCCTCTCTTTCACATGAGTTTGTCGGCATGCAGAATAATGATCTACTTGAAGTTTTGGAGGTAAAATATGATTTTGGAGGTGAATCATTCGCCCTCCTTGATTGCATACCTCCTATAGACTTATGTTCTATCATTTGCAAAGTTTCTCGGATTTTTAATGAAGATGAAGAGCACTACCATTTGCTTGAGTTCAATTCTCATGCACTTTTTACTGATTTTGGTTTTGATCTCACCCTTGTTGGTTCAAAGGAGATCTCAAGAAACCATTCATCTATTTTTGGAGCTGATTTAACTTCTATTGATAAGAAGTTCAAGTTTCAAGATCTATTTTATCCGATTGGATCTATTCCTACCTCACTTGGTTCGAATCACAGGTTCCAGGATCATCCTTATATTTTCAGATTTGTTCTCACCATTTTCGGTATGAAGAGCAAGTTCTTAAAGTCTCCACATTCGCTTGCATCCACTGATGGAGAATTCAAGCTCATGTTTTTGGAGCATGATCCATTTACTCCCAAGAGTAAGATACCTCCAGACATATCTACTTGATTTTGGAGCAATTAAATCTTTTGGTGTGCTACAGTCTATTTTGAGGGGGGGCTATTTTTCCCATGAGGCTTTCCCCATTTCCTCGGTTTATTGACTGTTATTAGTTTGGATTATTATTGTATTGGGGTGACCTTTGGTCTTAGTTACCAGGGCCCCACATTATTTTTTGCACATCATAGTCTAGCTTGAGGGGGGGTGTTCGGATATCCACATCATCTTTTTCAGGATCTTGCATGCAATTAGGGTTTGCATGCAAATTCTAGGGTTTGCATGCATCCCAGTCACCAGGTTGATGCCTCCAGCACCTTAGCCACCTTATTCTAGCACCCGGGAGCCACTTACTTCAGATTTTTAGCCCTCCTAGTCTGGAAGGCGCCCACTTCTCACCTACTTCCAGAGAAGGGCACACTTCTTCACCTACCATTGCAGTTCCACTTCAGTTACATTCAGTTAGCTCCGATTCTCCCTGATTTGAGGCTAGTTTCACTCCCGACTGACTGTTTCACTTCCGTTGGACCTCCAGATTGACTAGATGACTTGTTCTGACTTCAGTTAGCCTCCCATGCGCCCACCACTGAGCTTCCTTCCCTTAATCAGTGCTACACACTTCAATTACACTTGTTACACTCAGTTAGACTCAGATTGACACCTGGATGACTGGTTCTTGTGCATTGATGAGCACCAACGATTGATGATGAGGACTCCTAGTTGGAGTCAAGCTACTCCATTCAGTGATTCGAATGACCTTCTTAGGCAATTCGAATTGCTCACTCACATTGTCAGATTGTATTGTAATTATTCACCCTTATTGGGATATTGAGCACCGATGCATGTTTTGCATAGTTTTACACCATATTTTCTATATTCATCTGTTGTGATTGATTTACTTGTTCATTAGATCTGCTGTGACTAATTTTACAAGGATTCCTTCTGAAACCATCTTTGGAAATCAATGTGGAGTCACCAATATCCCCAATGGAGTTACCTTTAACTGAAATCCTGATGAGTGGAGTCGCCAGGTACAACCTTCTTCAAATGCAGAAATCTTTGTTTTCCCACAACAATCCTTTCTTTCTATGAAAACTTGAAATCCTTGTCGTTTCTCCCAGGGACAATATGACTTTCTCCCCCTGGCAGCGGTGCCAGTTATGTTAGCACTCAAATCGACCCTAAGGTTATGGAAAGGCCTCTTCAAGGAAACACACAAAACCAAGCTTTAGGTAAGAGAGTTGGCTTCTATCTTTCCAGAGAGGTATCTCTCAATGTTTGTTTATCAAGGCCAGATATATGAATAAAAATTAAAATTAGATTGTTGTTTGGTTGAATCAAGCTTAACGTTCATTGGGCAATGGAGTCAAAACACTTAAGATAGTAAAGTGGAAATGCTTTGCATAAGAATTCTTAACAGAGGCAGGGTAGCTACTCCTTTACATTCAAAAAGTTGTTTATCTGGTGATAGGGAAGAAAATAAGATCAATCCATTAACACAAAGCATTGTAACATGAATTCTGCAATAACTTTAGTAGAAAAAGGTTTGCGGATGCTTGGAATCAAAGAAACAAAGCATAATCATATGAATTCTGCCTCAATATACACTTATCCAAAAATGAAAAGAAAACAATATGGCATAGACAACAAGGAAACATTCACATGAAGAAAGGGAAGTACAGACTGTAAAACAAATAACACAAGAATATCTGCTTCAAATGACTTGCTCGACTCTGCCAATTTTATTAAAGAAGTCTCTAAAATTTACATAGCACAAGGACTCATCGGTTCCAACCAACAACAACCCTTTACTTTCCATTACATATGAATATATATAGGAGGAGATAACCTCATTTATTCATCTCGAGATATTCTACCCTAGCTTCCAAACAGAAATTTGTTACAAAATTCGATGACACCTATACAGGAAGTTTCATCCTCTACGAGAATTAGTTACAACAAAAAATAGCAAATGCTGACAGGTGGGATTAACAGCCTTTACAAGTGCCCTCGATCATTTACTAGCTAGTAACAAACTCTAGTAAATAAACAGAAATCCTTGGTAACTACTTTCTTAGGCTGCAATCTTCATGGTATTCAGAATCTTCAAGCATGTAGTGTTAGTTTTGCTTTCCCATATTTCTCCATGAGCTTCCACTGATCAGCAGCTGGAAATTATGATGTGGCCACTTCCTTTAGAAATACTCACAGCTCTGTATGGTCTCTGTATGAATAGTTTTGAAGGTGTGTACATGCTTCTTTAAAAATCATGACCAATTCAAATTCCTTTGTCAACTTCTCCACCATTGCATTGCTAGACAGTGGCTGGGTCATGCCAACAAAGTCTGTGTAATCCAGCCTGCACCCTATTAACCTATCCTGGTAGTCTTTCTGTGTCAGCATGGTACCATTTTCTTCCCAAAAGAGAGGCAGTCCCTTCTTAAACAATGGGTCAAACATATCCTTGAAATATTTCAATTGGTGTGCCAAGATATCAATCCTGGCCTGAATAGTATTTACCTGCTGATGTTTATTTATCACTCTCTTGGCCCAAATGATGGTAGACAATATATCCTTTATGCTTCTTTCCTTTACTTCATCCTCAATTAAACCATTCAAGAACTCTATGGCATTTTTAGCACAAACCATAGGATTCTTGTTCGGTTTTTCATTTGTTGTTGTTACACTTTGCTTAGCCAGCTTGATTACAGCTTCCTTGTCTAGGACAAAATTGAGGTAGGGCCTCAATTTGTCTGCCTCGACAATGATGTCATCCCAAATAAATTTATTTGCTTCTTGTAGTGAGGCTTGAACTCTAGCCTATTTCATTAGTTCATCATACTTAACCTACAGCTCTAAGTACTTGGCTTCTCATGCTTTCTTCTCCTTCTCTTCCTCTCTAACCCTGCTTCCCAGGTCTGCATTTTGCTTCTGCAACTTTTCTACTTCTAAGTCCTTTAGACTTGCCTATTCCATGGCTTGCACAATGGAGAAGTCACTGGATTCAATGGAGGAGGGGGTGATCATATTCTCTAATTCTTTGCTCTTTTCCTGCAATTTCCTTTCAAGATCTTCGGCTTTGGCTTTCAAACCTTTCTCACTTTCCACCACGAGAGCTATATCCACCTGCCACTACTTCTCCTTCTCTTCAAACTTCAACAATCTAGATTTGCAGTCTGTCAACTCATTTTTCAGCTCCTCTTTCTTCTCCTCGAGCTCTGTCAGCTTAGATGCCTCTATCAGCTGGGTGGAAGGGATCTTTAACTTCTTCTTCAATGTCTGAATATCCTTGTCTTTCTCATCCAACAGCCTTTGTATACTAGCCTTCTTGTCTTCATGGCTTTCAGTAGCCAGCAATGCATTTTGCAGATTTTTGATTTGTGCCTTGTGGGCTTTGTTCTCCACTCTCTCTAGCCTAAGTTGATTTCGAACCTTACTCTTACTGGTTTGTAACTTGGATAATTCTAGTGAATACTTTAGTATTTTGGCATAGATAACCTCCCCAGTCTCTTTATGCAAGTGGATCATATCAGGAACAAGAATATATTCCAAGTTCACTTTCAGTTTAGTGGCTTTGTTTCTGGTAGCTAAGGCCAAGTTCAAGGTGTTCTAGGCATGGCTCCTGCTAGATACCAAAGACACATATTTATTGGAAATCTGCCTCACCTCTGCATACAGCTTAGACTCTTCTGAGGCTTCCTATGTTCTCTCTTTATACTCATCCAATAGTTCTTCTTTTCTTTTGTTTGGTGCAGCAGGTTCAGTGGCTGCCCTATCAAATACATATTCCTTAATCTCGAAGGCAGGCAATTTGGCCTTCACCTGCTTCTTTTTAGCTTGACTAGTTGACACATGTACCATCTATTTCCCAGGATCTTCTACTTACGGTCTCTTTGGGGTTCTTTCTGTTCCCTCATCTATATCCATGACATCAATGATTTCCAATTTGTTGGACCCTCCAGAGCCACTGGAAGCCGGTATGATTTCTCCTATTGTTGGGACCAAGCTAGATGAGCCAGGCAGTGGGGATATGATTTCCTGCACCAGAGAGGTGGATTCATCCTGTACATCTACATCCATCTTCCTTTGCTGGGATATTCCAACCAGTTGGCAGTCTTTGCCATACCTTCCAGCTCAAAATGTTCAAAACCCTTTCTGTTGCTTTCTTTCCTTCTGTCTGAGATGATATGGTGGGGGTCATATTTTATAGCAGCCTTGGTTTGAAACCCCATTTCATGCATCACACCTTCAATGGTTGGAAGGGAAGCCTTGTTTTTAACAATGGATGGGCCTACAGCCCATGGAAAGGTGATATCTGAAGCCTTCCTATGGTCCAGGAAATTTTCAATTTCCACTCTTAGCTTTTGTCTGATCAATTCCATGGAAAATGTTCTTGGGGTTAAGAAAGCAGGCAACATGTATGGTGGGTGAGCAAACCCATAGACTCTTATCACTGTGGCTTTCTCTAATAGGAACCAATCCCCATTCCTCTTTTCAGGGAAAGGCTGTAACATTTCCTTCATCTCTGCCAATACCCTAGGCAGCTTCCTCTGAAAGAAAACATTGTACACCTCTGACATAAGGTTATTCATGAATTTCTTGAAGTCTTTTTACATTTCCTATGTGAGTAGCCTCTCAGGCATCTGCAAGTTTTCTTCATTGAATGATAGGAACATCCTTAATAGGTATGACTGAAACCTGAAGCTTCTAGTCTTGTGGAAATCCACTAGTTGAGAATGGATATTCTTAGCAAGGGACTCATCAAATTTAAGGCAGGAGCATTGGATGGACTGAATGGGTTCATTATACTCAAGTGGACATTTGCTCAGGACAAACAGTAGGCTTATTAAAGGCTCAATGATATACATGTATGTATCTAATCCTAAGAACTAGTTCAGCATGGTTATAACACATTTGGACTCTTCTCTAAATAGATTGACTTCACCAGGGAAAGGTTGGTCTTGGAAGGAGACATTAGGATGTAGGCAGGCCCTATAAAAAATATGCTTAAGCTCGGTTGTGGCCTGTCTGAAATGTTGAATTAGGGATTCTTCTAGGTATTCTTTGGATTTTTGGCAGAACTCATCTGGGATTGATAGGGATTTCCTACCAGTGAGGGGATTGACTTGGCACAGGATCTTTGAACTGGATGCGTCCATAATTACCCTCTCAAAGGAGAAGTAATTGGTGGCGCACTAGTCAACGAACTCAGGACAGTTGGGGGTTTGGTCGACTGCAAATAAATGGAAAAATGACTGGTAAACCTTATGCACATCTATATTCCATTCCCTAATTAGCTTTAATCTATCCTTTACTGTCTTAATGGATCCATCATAAACCTCAACATATTTATCTTCTAATAACTCATCTACCTTCTGGTGTTCGAAACCCGGGGGCTCTACCTCTCCTAACTCAACCATTTAAATAGTTTTGTATGGGATAGAAGGCCTACCTGGTTACTGACAGCTAGTCTGAGATCTTGGATGAGTTGTCTTCTTCTTCATAGTCGCCGTCTGTCGTTTTCCAATGCACCCGAATCAAATAGTACTCAGATCCCCATGTATTCCATTTTTATATTATTTCTTCTTGTCTTATCCTCCCTGCACCTGTCACAGTGAAGAGGATTTCTTCGTCGTCCATCTACCCGATCAACCCTACATCGTTGGTCCTTTCCTTAGTTTAACTCCACAACTTTCCACGGTTCCCATCCTTTCACTTGGTTCCTTCCTCGCACCTTCAATCTGTGAATCTAGTGGTGACCGTTTATTTGGGTCTAACTTGCATCTCAGTCGTCCAAAGGTACGGCTCCTACCAAGGTTCGCATATTTGGAAAGAGCCAACACTCCGCACATGTTAAATCTGTGAACTACACATCAGTCGTTGATTCCTTTCCCCGCCATATCTACACCATCGAAGCATGCGGCCCCTACCAAAACTTTGCATATATGGAAAGTTTGTTAACCCACGCATGTCAAATCTGCGAAGTACTTGTCGTCCGTAGATCTGTCCTTTCGCCCGTTGATTTGATTTCCAACTTGCTTGCAAGATAGCAACACTCTGCCCCCTCTTAAACCCCTCCATATTTCTTTGATGAAAGTGCTCTTGGCCGTTGATCTCCATCGCCGCATATCTGCTCCGTCCATTTATGCCCCCATATAGCCTTGAACGGGTTTTCATAGTCCATTTTCATTGCAATGTTAAACTTAGGATTATTGATCATTTTCATCCCGAAATTAGGAATAAACCTTCAGAGAATTCATTTGCACCCTTATGGATCATATGACCCAAAAACGGAAGCTTTACTCATTATTTCATGGGTCTAACCCTCTCCAACCTTTCAACTGAAACCGGTGGTAACACAGTGAACATTATGTTGCATCTCAATGCCCTCTTCAGCACAAAAGGTTTGAAAGTCACCCTTGATGTACTCACCTCCATTGTCAATGCGAATGGCCTTGATCTTTCTATCTGAAAATGTTTCTACAGAAGACTTGAAAAACTTAAAGAATCCAAATACTTCTGACTTTAATCTAAGAGATTATATCCATGTAAATATGGAATAATCATCAATAAAAGTGAGTATATACCTTGCTTTTTTCAAAGATAGATCTGGAAATGGCCCTGCAACATCAATATGAATTAGATCTAGAGGATGAGAGGCTCTCCTTGCCTTCCCCTTCTCAAATTTATTCTCAGGATGCTTGCCAATCAAACAACCATGATAGTTTCCCTTACCAAACTTGATCTTGGGAATCCCTTCAACCATCTATTTAGTATGCATGTCTTGCAAGTATTTGTAATGTCCCTTTTTTGAAATTTATTAAAATGGTGAATTTTTTAACTTTTTCCACTAGTTCGACCTTTAAGTAGTCTTGGGTTCTTGACCTCCAAATGGATCTAAATGCTCCCAATTTGTTACAGAAGGTGTATGAATGGTTTTAGTTCATAAATATTAGGTTCATGGATGATTTAGAGTCATCAATAAGCTTCTGCAACTCCTCTTTAAGTTCTGTAAAAAGTAAGGAACTTGACTAGCAATTTCTCTTTGACTAGTATTGGTCTCTTGGTATCCAAATGACTCCAAATGCTTGTATAATGGGTTTGAAGGTATTTTATAGGTATTAATACATATAACAGATGCTTATGGATACTTAAAAACCCTTAAAACACTTCTACAACATTCATTTACAATTTGGACAAGGTAGGGAAGATTACTAGTAATTTCGAGCTTCAAATCCCCCAAGGGTAGTGGACAAAGATGGATTCCCAAATGTTGTTAAACCCTTCCAAATTTTTGGACATAGGTATGGTACTGATAAGTGGATTTAATTATCTCCCCAATGTATCATTAATTATCTCTTATGGACTTCTGCAACTCCTTAAAATCATATGTTTATATGCACGATTTCACATAGGGGGGAAAGCTAGTTATTTTCACCATGACTTGTGAAATTAGAATTTTAGGTGCCAAGGGATTATGATCTGTTAATGAAACTTCTTTAGAACTGATACCACTACATAATTCTTTGAATTTTCCACTGAGTTTCCCATCTTTGAGTCTTCGAGATTCCATGAAGATTTTAGAGAAGAACTACCATGCTTGTTGTTGCACTACTCTGATTAAAATCACTTTATTAAGTGGGGAATCCTTTCCCCTGTTAATTTTTCAATAATTTCATTCCATTATCATTCAGGATCACTAACAGAATAACATGTACGACATATCAACAGCATATCAATCATAGACACAAAAGCAATCACACAAGAGACATAGTTTCACCAGGGAAAACCAAGAAGGTGAAAAACCCCGCAACTTCCTCAGAGATAAGATAAGCCACAATACAAGATCAAAATGATCAAACCCAAAGAGATGTCTCTAGCAGATACTCCTCCTCCTCCACTAGTGCACCACTTTATCTCTTAGCTATGCGAGCTTGAGAAGTGAGTGAGTGAATAGAATGAGAGAGGCACACCCTCTATTTATACACTAACTTGACCTACCAATAAATCACTAGGGCTGACTTCCTAATGAATCCTAATAACCCAACCACATGACCTAATTAGGGCTGACCCCACACTAGTGGTATAATAACCCATCAATACAAATGATGACACTTCCAATCAGAGGAATAACACATCTCTGTTGGATATACAGTAAAGTACAAATGTAATATACAAGTGAATATCTTCTGAAGTTACATATACATCAACAGTCCCTCTTAACTAGGAAGGTATTCTTTCGACACATGTCATCAATACATATCAGTGCAAGTCTTCAATTCTAGAGATGGATCATCATCACTGGATCACGGAGCATCATCATCACTACTGTTGTACTCAACATCTCGATCACTGGGCTATCTCTAAAATCTTCTCATCATAGGAAGTTCTACAGAGCCAGCCCTTTTTCATGCTGGATATAGGCCTAGCCTCCTGTAGGTCTTCATCATATCTGGCCATACTGTGGATCCCAGGACTAATTACGTGCATCAACAAAACCTCGAAAGAGCATCCCAGGATGTTACGAGCACACAACTCTACCTGTCCAGATCTCCTAGGATCTTTTACATGTGACCTTCACAAAACCTTTAAAGAGCAGCTTGTAACCTGCAAGATCTCTATAGAGCATCCCAGGATGTTACGAGCACACAGCTCTACCTGTCCGGATCTCCAGGATATTTTCTATGTGAACTTTCTCAAAACCTTTAAAGAGCATCTTGCAACCTGCAAGATCTCTATAGAGCATCCTAGGCTGTTACGAGCACACAGCTCTACCTGTCCGGATCTCCAGGATCTTTTCTATGCAAGACTTTCGCAAAACCTTTAAAGAGCATCTTACAACCTATAAGATCTCTATAGAGAATCCCAAGCTGTTACAAGCACACAGCTCTACCTCTCCGGATCTCCAGGATCTTTTCTATGCCAAACTGTAGCAAAACCTCGAAAGAGCATCCCAGGCTGTTACGAGCACACAACTCTACCTGTTTGGATCTCCTAGGATCTTTTCTCTGCTACTTGCACAACCTGTCCACGACCACGTAGTATCAGCCTAATACTCACCATACATCATCCTGATGTACATGATCATCCTGATCATCATCATAGCATCGTCTTGATACTTGTTGGTGTCCATTTTGTCACCATTTTTTATCATAAAATCTACTCTGAGTGGTGTCATTTTCATTATTTTTTGCTATAATAAGTTATTATTTCCGTCATTCAGACCATCAAACAGACCAGGTATGCATATATTCATTTATCATATGAATTTTGGTCAAATCTTGCTATATTATGATTTATTAATGTTTTAAGTGACATTTCCAGACATGTTTGGCATTTAGTTTTCGCTCTACAGGATGCGGTCTTCAAACGGCCCTCCATGCAGACGCATGTTTACGTTGACAATGTTCAGCCACATCCTGCCCGCCATTCAGACCTGTGTTCGATCCACAGAATCATTGGTTGGCATATTCGTAGCCATTAAAGACAAAAGCAGACACATGGGTTCGGTTAGCTACATGGTGGGTATGGTTGATGAGCTCCTGTTCTAGAAGATTTGCCTCTTTTCCTCCTGAGCTCGATAGCACACGGTCTCCCCATGTGAACACTCTAGCGTTCCGACTTTCCTGTTCGTTCAGCCTGATATCACGCACGCCTGCTCACGTCAATGTTCTAGAGGAGCCTTGTCTACCCACACTCAGTCCGCCAACACACGCTCTATCCATGTCGACGCTCCAACAGCCCTCTCCTCCGTCCATCCAGCTCTCCAGCATACATTATGCGCATGAATGAAGGAAATGAACACGTAGCTATTCACGTTGGGTAGGTTCGATGCTGTGAAAGCAGGTAGGCGACCTATGCGTTGTCGTGAATCACAAGCAGTCGTTTTACAGTATTAAAGACTGCCTATTATTAGATCATTCGGCCACTAAAGGGTCGAATTGCTCTCTCCATTGTAAAATTGTATAAATAGACATCTTTGTGACCGAGATGAGTTAGTCCCAGAGTCTAAGTCTCTATATTTTTAAAACTGTTAGTCCTTTGATCTACAAGCACTATGTAATTTTCTCAGTTAATGGAAGTTTCAGTTCATTGATGCTCTGTTGTTAGTGACTAAGTCGATTTAGTTTCCATCTCGGATTGCTGGGAAGGGCCCCTCATGAACTGGAGGTTTTGTTTATGTTTTCTGTATTTTCTTTTCTGCAAATAGCTAGTTCATTTTCCAGTGTGTGTAATTAATTTCGTTTTTCCTATATATGTCATTTCTTTGCTCTCTGTAATTTGTATTTCCTTGCTAACGTAATTTACTTTTCTAGTATTAATAGTGGTCGACCAAGCATAGAGTTCTGTAGTTTGCTTTCAGTTTTTCATGATTAAGTAGAGTTTAGTTAGAAGTTGTTTCAAGTTCTGTTATAGTTAGAATTAGTTCCATTAGCTTATGTTCTGTAGCTTTAGGTTAATTCTATCTTTCATCTCAGTCTTTCTTTAGCATATAATAGGAATAGTTCATCTCTTAAGTAATGATCAAAATAGATTGCTTCTTATTATCGTAGCTTCTCAATAGTCTTCTCACTGACTTCTTTGCACTATAGGTTCATCTGCATTCACCAACTGACGTTAATATCATCAAAACTTCCTCTTTCTTTAGTTTAATTAATTTTCTTCCATCCGGACTGTCATTCGGACAGTCATTCGGATCTTCATTCGGACTTTCATTCTTTCTGCGTTGTTTTATGCTTATTTTGAATTCAGTTTCTTAGGTTCTTTAACTGTAATCTTTCTTGCTTTTAATTAGTATCTTTAACCATAATTAGGGCTTTGATTTATATTCTATAAGATTTTTTAATTAAAGTTTATCATTATTCTTAATGCAGCAACCGTATCCGGTTGGACTATTAATAGTCGAATCCGACTTTCATATTGAATGATAAATAAGAATAATATATTAGATGATGCTGATAAAATTACAATAAGATCGCCTTTATAGGGCTTGAGGAAACATAGTGAAGGGTTACGCCCTTTCACTAGTAACCTTATAATCTATTAATTTATAAATAATAATATTAATTAAATATTCACAGCATTTCCTTCCCCTTAGGAAAGCTTTGTCCTCAAAGCTTGAGTATTTTCCTAATGTCATCCTTCATTTAGATTCGGCGTTGGTATTAGAATCGGATGAGATTTCTTGTGCAGAGACTTGCACTTCCTCTCCATTGGTGATTCTGCACTATATTTTCTGGTTATCCCTACATTTATGTCTGGGGTCCAGTCGTCACCGCATCGACGACATGTGTTTTTCTTCTTTTTTTCTATTATCAGAGTAAGTGTTAGATGAATTTGATCTATTTTCCATTTCATAGGCATATGATTCAGGTTTGTGGCATTGATAGCCGGGTGACAAAGTATCTGCACAATACCTACATTGTGTCTCTTTTTCTTGTCGATAATGGTTATCGCCTCTTGTTTTTATTCCTCCCAATTTGCGTTTTGCAGCTTTTGCTTGATGCCATGCTACTTCTACATTAGGTATGTCATGTAACTTTAACTCTTTTTGGAGGTATGGTTTAAGACCTCCTAAATAGGTTTCGAGTCTTTGCTTGTCAGACAACCCAAATACTCGTGTCGATAAGGATTCCCACTGATGTGTGAATTCCTCCACGCTTCCAACCTGTTGTAATCTGGTAAGTTTACTGAAAAATTCATATTCTTTGATTCCTTGAAACCTATTAAAAAAATCATTTTTGAACAAGTTCCAGGTGTAGGCAAAATTGTCTCTCTTCCACCATAAGTACCAATTATAGGTGTACCCTTCCATATGCATTGACGCATATTTCACCTTCTCCTCATCAGATTGAATATTGTAAATGTCGAAGTATTCTTCCACTTTATTTAGCCAAGCAACTCATTGGTCTTCACTTCCATTGTATTTCGACAACTCTATTTTTGCCTTAGGTGGGTACACTATGTAAGGGTGATATTGATTGCCTTTTTCTTTATGGTTTGATGGTGGATCGGAACTACTGGACGATGTAAGTGACATATTTGAACTGCTTAGTTGTTGGTGGTGATTTTTAGATTTTTTATTCTCTAATATCTTACTGATAGCTTCTATTTTGCTGTTTAATCGTGCCTCCATATCTGGCAGTACTTTTGTTTCTATCTCTTGCTTAAGTGTCGCATTGTTAATCTTTATTTCTTTTCGCAATTCTTCTTGATTCTTGGCAAGTGCTTCCTGTGTGAAAATATGAAATGAGGCATCTAGCATGTCTGGACTGCCGACTTGGTTTGTCTTAGGCATTAGTCTTTGTAACACCTCCATTAATGTATTATGGTTCTGCGTCATGGTGCTCAAGTTTTGGGTTATGGTGTTTATGTTTTGAGTCATAGTACTCATTTTTTCATCCAAGTCTTTTTGTTTTTCGTTCAGGATGTCAAATTTTTCACCCATCCTTCTTTCTAGTACCAGAACAACTTCCTCTTTGATTTCTTTTTTAAGCACTGTATTGTTATTTTTCATCTCTTCCTTCAAGTGTTTTTGGTTAGCAACGAGGGATTTGATGTCCTTCTCCATTTTTTTTATTTGCTCTTTTAGTTCGGCCATGGTTCTTGATCTAGTGTGGGGAGGTGAATTTTTGGGCCCAATTTTGGCTTTAGAGGGATGTGGTGACACTTAATTTTTAAGTGATGGGAAGGGAAAATAATAAAAATAATAATACAATAATATAATTATTAATGTTAAGAGGAGACTACGTTGGTGAAGAAGTTCTCGACGTTTCAAACCCTAAATGCGGGTCCATCTTCAGGAGAGCGAAGCCTCGCTCTCCTGAAGATGGACCCGCATTTAGGGTTTGAAACGTCGAGAACTTCTTCACCAAAGCAGTCTCCTCTTAACATTGATTTTACCTGCGTAAAAATCAGGATTCAAATATAATTATTGTTATTTTTAACTTTTATTATAATTTGAATTATAAAAACAATGATTAATATAATAATAATAGGTATATTATTATATAATGTTTGATTTTATAAAGAATTAGGGTTTTGATCGTTGAGCTTGGTATGGTCGTGGGAGTTGTAGAGGAAACGTGGAAAGGAGAGCTAGAATCGATGTGGTAGAGAGTGGAAGGGAGTGTTGATGGCTGGAGAAAGTGTGGGCGAGTTTAGGGGATGAGGGAAGGAACAGTGCAACCGTGGAGTGGGAATTTGGGGTGGTGGATGGCAGAGGATATGGCAACACGAAGTTGGGGAGTGCTGCAAAAGGGAGTGGCGCAGGTGGCAAGTGGAGTGACATGGAGGTAGTAGCGACGGTGAAGGGATGGGATACGCAGTGCGATGGAGTGCGTGGAACAGGGAAGGAGGGAAGCATTGGACGTAATGGAGGGGAGCATTAGAGGGAAGCGTGAAGGGGTTCAACCGATCACGCTAGAGGAGATGGTGGTGGAGGGCGTAGGTGTGAGGCTTGCGAAATGGAAGTAGTGGAGGTGGAGGTTGATGGAGGTGGCTACGGGAGATGTGTGGAGAGTGCGCAGAGAGTGCACAAACGGGGAGTAGGGGGTAGAGCGGGAGGAAGGGTATGCTATAGAAGGAGATGGATATGGGTCGTGAGGGAAAATGGGAGCAGCAGCGGGTGTTGGAGTGAAGGCGTTGGATGGATGGAAGAGGAGATCCAAGAGGTAATATTCAACGGATTGGAAGGGGGGCGTGGAAAGGAGGGAGGACGAGCAGGGCGTGGGCATGGAATGAGGATGGAGAGATGGACGCAGGTGCGAGGGGAGCAATGGTGAGGGCTGGTGGCGATGTAGAGTCGAGTGAATGCATGGGGGTGGGAGCGTGGGTATGGAGGCACAGAGAAGGTGATGATGAAGTAGTGGAATGGTGGAGAGTTGAACGTTGAATGAAGATCTGAACATTGAACGTAGACCATGCAGAGAGATGAACGAAGAGCTGAACGTTGACTTGTTAGAGGGAAGAGGGGATGAGCCGAGTCTGAGCTCAAGCCGAAGGAACAAACTCACTCTGATACCAAATGCAGCAACCATATCTAGTTGGACTGTTAATTGTTGATGTATATGTAACTTCGGAATGTATTTCATCTATGTATTTCATATATATTTATTGTACCCTTATAAGAGATGTGTTATTCCTCTATAAGGAAGTGCCGTCATGTGGATTGACAAGTGTCGCAAGTGTGTGTACTTGTCGATGGGTTATTAGACCACCATGTGTGGGGTTGGCCCTGAAATATATATATTATTGTGGATGTATCTAGATAGACAAGTCAGCCCCATAGTGTAACTGGGCAAACAGGTTAGTATAAATAGAGATCGGGAGATCTCTATTTTCATCATTCGGAAAGTCAAACTTCTCTCACTCAGAAAGCGGCGCACTAGTGAGGAGTAGGATCATCTGCTACTAGGAGACTATCTCAAGTGTATTTTGGTTGTACTTTGGTTGAGCCATTGCTCTCTCTATCTCTGAGGAAGTTGTGGGGTTTTTCACCTTAGGGTTTTCCCCACGGAAACTCTGTGTCTCTTGTCTCTCATGTTTTTGATTCTTGTGATGCTTGTCATGCTTATTGTGATTGTTATGCATTGATATACTGTATATGTTATTCTCTCAGTAAAGATCCAAGAGTATTCTGAATTAATGCTCAAAATTTAACATGGTATCAGAGCTAACCTAAGAAGAAGACATTTTGCAGTGACAGAAACTTGAGTTTCTTATTTATTGGGTTTCGCTCCATAGATTTTGGAAAAGCAGTATAGTAGATTGACTCTACTCATCAAGGAGAATCCATCTGTCCAATCAGAATTCAATTCTGAGCATTTTTCAGATTTGGCCCTAAAAATTAGGGTTTCCACAAAAATAGGAATTTCTGAAATATAAAGACATAGCTGGAAGCGCCTTGCAAAAATCGAAGTTTAGAGCTTTTGATCGATATTTTTGGATGGGTAGATCTCTGGGAAACTCAAACCCTAATTCAGGGCTCTCCCTAGTGAACCCGGGAGGACAAAAAGGCAAATCTGAAGGGTAAAGATTTGCTGATCTCAAATTCTGAATACACCAGGCTGATCAGCTCATCAAGGTGCATATTTCTATCCTTTCAAAAAGTTGAAATTCACATTTTGAATTTTTAGGGTTTTTCCGACAAACCCTAATCCAGGACCAGATCCAGTTTTCAGCATTTCAAGTGGTGAGACCTAAATCTTTTCTATTTCCATTTGAAGTACTCTTTAAGATGTCTCACCACACCAAGCTTGAGGATAATCTTGAAGGGGCTTATAACTTCCGAGCTTGGAAGTATAGGATTAGGTTAATCCTGGAAGAGAATGAGTTGGACTCATATATAAAAGAAGACATCCCTATCCCATAGGATGAAGAGGCTAAAGTATTGCATAAGAACAACTTGGTCAAGGCAAAGAGAATCATTGTTGATTCTATCAAAGACCATCTCATACCCCATGTATCTTCTCTAAAGACACCCAAAGAGATGTTTGACTCTTTGACCAAGCTATTTGAAGGGAAGAACATAAATCAGAAGATGATCCTACGGAACCAATTGAAAGGAGTAAAGTTTCAAAATGGAGAAACCATTCAATCTTATTTTTTAAGGGTCTCCCAGATCAAGGAACAACTAGAAGCAGTGGATGAAATAGTGGAGAATGGTGATGTTTTCATGACCACTCTGAATGGCCTACCTAGGTCATGGGACTCCTTCATTCAAGGAATCTGTGCGAGAAAGAAGTTGATTTCCTTCAGCAGACTATGGGAAGAATGCTCACAAGAAGAAGCAAGGCTTGTGGCACGAGAAGAAAAGATGGGGAATGAAGATCAAGCTCTCACAGCTCACACCAAGAAAGGGAAGTCCAAGAGAGAGCCATCTCACTCCAAGAAATATTCACATCACTTCAAAGAAAGAAGAATATGCTTCACCTGTAATGAAAAAGGACATATTGCCATAAATTGTCCCAAGAACAAGAAGGACAACAACAACTTCAACAAGAAGAAGAAGGAAAGCAAAAGAAGGTTTGATGCTCATGCTTCCGAGGATGATGAACCACCCAAGAAGAAGGCTAGGGTAGAAAGTGATGATAGTAATGATGACTCATCAAGTGAAGAAGGGTATGTTCTAATCTCTGCTCTCACAGGTACTATCTCCCATGGTTGTAATGATTGGTTAATTGACAGTGGGGCTTCCAAACACATGACTGGGTTTAAGGAATCTTTTGTGAACCTATCTGAACATGAATCACCCCATAAGGTGAAACTTGGGGATTATTATCAATACCCAATCAAGGGAAGTGGTGAAGCCTCCTACAACCTAGATTCTGGAAAATCTTTGAAGATGAAAGAAGTCCTTTATGTACCTGGGCTCAAGAAGAACTTACTCTCCATATCTGCATTGGATGAAAAAGGTATGAGGGTTGCATTTGTGGATGGCCAAGTCCTAATGTGGCCAAAGGGAAAGACCATAGATGATGCAGTAGTGATTGGAGAGCAAGAGGGAGGTTTGTATAAATTGAAGGGACAACCTAAACATACCATGGTGCATGAATCCATGGAGCCAAGTGAACTTTGGCATAGAAGACTTGCTCATATGCACTATAGGGCACTTCCAATTGCAAGCAAGGCTGTAGAGGGTCTTCCTGAAATCAAGACCAATCATGAAGGAGTTTGCAAAGGATGTGCAAAAATGTAAGAACATTAAGAAGGCTTTCCCAAGCAGTGAAAGCAAGGCAAAGGATATCCTGGAAATCATCCATTTAGATGTATGTGGTCCTATGTCATCTAGTTCTCTAAGTGGGTATTTTTACTATGTCTCATTTATTGATGACTTCTCCAGGAAGACTTGGGTCTACATCTTGAAGAACAAAGATGAGGTACTTGATAAGTTCAAGGAATTCGAAACCTTGATGGAGAATCAAACTGACAAGAAGATCAAAACATTCAGATCCGACAATGGTGGAGAATTCACCTCAGGTGACTTCAAGAAGCTTTGCAGTGATTCAGGGATTAAGAGGGAGTTGACTGCTCCTTATAATCCTCAACAGAATGGAGTTGCAGAAAGGAAGAATAGAACAATCATGGAAGCAGCAAGGGCAATGCTGCATGAACAAGATCTACCTATGCATCTATGGGCAGAAGTAGCTAGAATAGATGTATATGTGCAGAACAGAACACCCCACAAGATATTGGACATCAAGATACTAGAAGAGGTCCTTTCTGGTAAGAAACCTAAAGTCAGCCATCTCAGAATATTTGGTTGTCCAGTATACACTCATGTCCCAAAGGAAAACAAGACTAAACTAGATCCTTCAGGAAAGAAGGGTATCTTTGTGGGTTACAGTGAAAGCTCGAAGGCTTACAGATTATACTTTCTGGGTTCAAGAAGATTGATGTCAGCAAGGATGAATATAAGTTCAAGGACAGGTAATCCAGGAAGCAAATATCAAGAGGAAGCATACTTCAGCAACTCCTTCCAGGAAGCAAAGACTCAGAGGGAGTCCACCCAATAAACAAACAAAGATAAGTATTTCAATTATCATTTCTTGCCTATTTTTGTTTAAATAATATTATGCTTAGGAGATGTATTGTGCATATTAGAATGATTGCATTAATGAACAGGATACTACTAATATGCATGTGATGGGTAAGTGGCCTATGGAACTGTACAACATTCCAGTGCTACTTATCTAGAATGAAACCTCTTTGCTGACATGTTGGGAGTAGTGCAAACTCTTAACAATGTTCTGGTAGAGACTGGAAGGCATCTAGAAAGTTGTGGAACATGGATAAATGTTGTATTGAAGCATTGGCTAAGATAACTGCATGACATATTTCTTTATGTGTAAAGAATTTGTTCTGAAAATTATGAGATGTTTCTAATCATGCAATTTAACTTGTTTTGTAGGAAAGACCGTATATCTTCACCTACAAAAGAAGGACTACAACATTTGTTCCAGCAACAAAGATATCTATTGAAGATATTGAAGTTCCCAGGATCTGGAATGAAGAAATGGAATGCCATGATCCATCGATCATGAAGATGATGTTTGGGATGCAGTCCCAAGACCTGACAGGGAATCACATGTGTGCAGATTGAAGAAAGCCTTGTATGGCTTGTATCAAGTTCCCAGAACTTGGTGTGATACAAAGAGGAAGCTTGCTGCTGAGTTCGATATGAAAGATTTGGGAATGATGCATTATTTCCTAGGTATGGAGGTGTGGTAGAGTGCAGGTGGGATATTCGTTGGTCAAGGGAAGTACACAGTAGATATCCTGAAGAGATTCGGGATGATGGGTTGCAAGGCCATGGCCACACCTATGGCATCGAATCTGAAGCTTCTATGTGATGCTTCATCTGAGCCAGTTGATGTCTCTATGTATCGTCAGATGATTGGGTCCTTGATGTACCTGACGAACACGAGACCAGATATTTGCTTTGCTGTGAACACATTGAGCCAGTTCCTAATGGATCCGAGGAGTGTTCACCTGGTTGATGTAAAGCATGTTCTGAGTTACCTGAAGGGTACAGTGGATTATGGGCTCAAGTATGAAGCGAATCAAAAGTTTAACCTGCAGCGTTATGTTGATTCAGATTGGGCTGGCAGTGCTGCAGATAGGAAGAGCACATCTGGATGCTGCTTCAGTATGGGATCAGGTGTGATCTCTTGGTTTAGCAGGAAGCAGTCCTACCTAGCACTGAGTACAGCTGAGGTAGAGTATGTTGCAGCTTGTTCAGCTAGTTGTGAGGCAGTATGGATACGGAAGCTACTGTCTGAGTTATTTGATCTCCCATTGGATGCTACTGGTATCTTCTGCGATAACCAGAGTTGTGTAAAGTTTTATGAGAACCCAGTGTTTCATGACAGGTCGAAACACATAGAGATCAAATATCACTATATCAGGGATATGGTGCAGAGAGGATCTATGAAGCTCCTGTATGTTGCAACGGACAAGCAGATTGTAGATGTGCTGATGAAGCCACTAGCCAGGGTGAAGTTCGAGTACTTCAGGGAGAGGCTTGGTTTTCTTCAGATCGAGGACACTTCGAGGAAGAAGTGATGGACACATTTGCTGAAGCCATTCCAAGCATGTTGGAAGGAGGATCCTTCACATGGCTGTGGATGTAAGCCCTGGATGATGAGCATCAGGATGATGTTCTAGTTTCTGCTTTGTATGATCGGTTGGATCATTTACATGTATGTTTGCATCATGTTGGATGATGGATATGATCAGTTGGATCATTTACATGTATGTACGCATCATGTTGGATGTTGGATATGATCGGTTGGATCATTTGTATGTATTTTGTATATGCATCATGTTGGATGCTTGGACCATGTATATTGATATGTATTAGGTATGATCAGGTAGATCATGTATGTTGATGGATACATTGTGTGGATCATGTATATATGTATCAGGTGGATACACTTTGTATGATGATATGTATCAGGTAGATACTTGGTGTGCATCAGATGGATGCATTGTATGATCAGGGTGATCGTGGATGATGAGCTTCTCCAGATGACATGTATCAAGATGTTCCAGTGATGATGATCAGGTGTACATTAGGATGATGTATGGTGAGTATCAGATGATACTTTGTGGCCGTGGATCAGGTTGTGCAGATGAGCATGTCTGGGAGATCCTATAGGTCGGAGTTGCGTACCCGTAACAGCCTGGGATGCTCTTTCAAGACATTGCTCTGGGAGGACATGTAATTTGTGCCCTAGGAGATCTTCAGGTCGGAGTTGTGTACCCGTAACATCCTCAGATGCTCTTGCGAGGTTTTGTCCTATGGCATGTAATTTGCTCCTAGGAGATCTGGATAGGATGAAAAAGGCCTCAGATGCTTCAGCCAAGTTTTGCCATGACGACATGTAATTTGCTCCTGGGAGATTTGGACATGATGAAAAAGGCCTCAGATGCTTCAGCCAGGTTTTGTGGTGGACCACATGTAATTTGCTCCTGGGAGATATGGACAAGATGAAAAAGGCCTCAGATGCTTCAGCCAGGTTTTTTGGTGAGATCACATGTAATGTGCTCCTGGGAGATCCGACAGGTAGAGCTGTGTGCTCGTAACAGCCTGGGATGCTTTAGACATCTTTTGTGATGGGTCACATGTAATGTGCTCCTAGGAGATCCTACAGGTAGAGTTGTGTGCTCGTAATAGCCTGGGATGCTGCAGCCAAGTTTTGTGATGCATGTAATAAGTCCTGAGGATTCCACAGTATGGCCAGTGATGATGAAGACCTGCAGGTGGTGGGCCTACATCCAGTATGAAAAAGGACTGGCTCTGTAGAACTTCCTATGATGAGTAGAGTCAGAGATTGGTTGAGATAGCAGTAGCAGTGACGATGATGATGACGATGCATCGATGACGATGATCCCGAGAAGAAGACTTGTCTAGCAGAACTGTGTCGAGAAATACCTTCCTAGTTAAGAGGGAGTGTTGATGTCTATGTAACTTCGGAATGTATTTCATCTATGTATTTCATATATATTTATTGTACCCTTATAAGAGATGTGTTATTCCTCTATAAGGAAGTGTCATCATGTGGATTGACAAGTGTCGCAAGTGTGTGTACTTGTCGATGGGTTATTAGACCACCATGTGTGGGGTCAACCCTGAAATATATATATTATTGTGGATGTATCTAGATAAACAAGTCAACCCCATAGTGTAACTGGGCAAACAGTTTAGTATAAATAGAGATCGGGAGATCTCTATTTTCATCATTCGGAAAGTCACACTTCTCTCACGCAGAAAGTGGTGCACTAGTGAGGAGGAGGATCATCTGCTACTAGGAGACTATCTCAAGTGTATTTTGGTTGTACTTTGGTTGAGCCATTGCTCTCTCTATCTCTAAGGAAGTTGTGGGGTTTTTCACCTTAGGGTTTCCCCCACGAAAACTCTGTGTCTCTTGTCTCTCATGCTTTTGATTCTTGTGATGCTTATTGTGATTGTTATGCATTGATATACTGTATATGTTATTCTCTCAGTAAAGATCCAAGAGTATTGTGAATTAATTCTCAAAATTTAACATTAATAGTCGAATCCGACTTTCATATTGAATGATAAATAAGAATAATATATTAGATGATGCTGATAAAATTACAATAAGATCTCCTTTATAGGGATTGAGGAATCATAGTGAAGGGTTACGCCCTTTGACTAGTAACCTAATAACCTATTAATTTATAAATAATAATATTAATTAAATATTCAAAGCACTTAATCTCCATCTCATTTTCCTTCACTTCGTTTCAAGTATTTTCTGAATCATGTCTTTCATATCTGATTTACTAATATGTTGCTGCTTTCAGATTTATCAGTCTTATTTGTAGCATAGTTTACTATATGTTTATAAGGTTTATTTTCAAATTAGAGTTAATAATTTCATTCTCCAAGTTCCTTAGTTTTGGTAGTTTCTTCATCAGATATAGGATCAGTTTCCCATTCATCCAGATAATGAAGATGTTCATGAAATAGAATTTGGATCAGAAATAAATATCTTTATCAAGTTTTCTACTTGCTTCTATATAACATATCTTTATCAAGTTTTCTACTTGCTTCCAAATTGAATCCAGAAATAAATATATTTATTAAGTTTTTGTTTGGTAGAATTTTTCCCTACGGATAAGTCAAAATTCTCTTAACTTTAAAGTAGATTCCCAACTAACTCTAAAGCAAGAAACAAGACAAAACAAATGCTACCTTGAAATTCCTGAACTAACTTTCACAACAAGATTATATGCATTCAGAAACAATGAGAGATATGACACACCTTTCAATCTGACGTTTGTCCCGCTTTTAGCTCTTGATCCAAAGCTCCAATGTAGAACCTGTTGAGATCAACCAAAGAACAAACATACAAGCTTCCAAATACCTTGAAGTAAAGATTAGATTCAAATCTAGATTAGATACATTCCATGTTAAAGACTTGCACAATACACATGAAATGGGGAAAACAAGACAAGTTATCTTTATTACAAACTTGAAGAATACGTACAAAGGTTGCTTGATGTCCAAGCCAATCCTCTAGCTCCAAGTGCTTCCTCCTCTAGCTATCTCCACAAGGCTGCAAGATCATAAGTTTGATGCTACCAAGAGTCCTCCCCATTTCCCATGGAATGCCTCTCCTTTATAGTGTATGGTAGGGTTAACCAACAAGAGAGATGGGTGGATCTAGGGAGAGATAAGTGGATCAAGGTTTCTAATCACAGAAAATGAGTTGGGATCGAATCACGGATCCCAATCCTCCAATATCTCTCGAAAATCCAAAATCCCACAAGCCATGGAAAAAAGGCTATAAAAGGAGTACCGCGCTCTGTGGTCTGAGCATAACGTGGTAGTACCGCGTGTCTAGGACAAAGCATAGCACGGTAGTGTGGACTACCGCGCACCTATAACTAAGCAAGGCGCAGTAGTGTGGGTAAATAAAGTCTCAGCTGGGTCAAATCTTGACAGGGTGGATTTACCTTCAAGGATTACTCATCTTCTGGGTGGTTCAAACAGTAGGGGAAGTGTCGTCAACTCTGTTTGTGGTGGAGATGCGACACCGTGGAATATGGAGGTATAACAGATGCCCCCTAAAGTGTGAGGTCGGAAGGGACTGATGGCCGAAAGACTTTACGAATATTGTGCAGAGATAGCATCGAGGAGAACGACAAGGAGCTGAAACAGAAACAAAGTGCTAGATATACCACCGAGGTGGGCATCCCCATGCTCGGAAACAAATGACTCAAAGCATGGTTTCCGACCAATACATTGCAGATCCATGAGTACTGAGATGATATAGACTGCGGACAGACCATGGCTACTATGAACAAGCGTAGATCCATGAGACAATAATGACATGGCCACGACCAATACAATAAGTGGATCTGTGTGACAATACAAAGGACATCTCCATCGCAACCTGGATGTAATCAAGATACTGAGGTATGCCCAGGGTCTTCTACCCGATCGCAATAATGATACGAATCTAGCCATGTGATTACAAAGTGTTGAAGTCGAACATGGTAGAAACCATTTGATTACCGGTCAATGATGTGAACCGTTAAGAAATGCGAGGGAAATCACCAATGATGAGGATGATCCCCAAGGTATCTGAAGTACATCTCAACGAAATGCGAATAGATGAGTTGATGTCGAGCATTCGAGAGATTGTTCGATCAGAGGTCAATGATGTGAACCTACTGTCGAACACGAGAAAACCTGCCATTGAGGCATGCAGGTACCAAGGTACTAATGGTTGATCTCTAAGTCCAATTCCTGGATAGTGATTTGGTGTCGACGGGAATAGACTTGTCGAAGGTGGGCCATAATGATTCCCACATCATCGACACGAAATCGGCACGAACGATAAGATGATGAAACAATGGAGTATGTACTGACACAGCGGAGGCCTGACACAATGAATGACTCTGAACAATGCAACCCTTTGAACATATAACGGCATGTAACAGGACTTGGCAGCAGGGATTATTGATAACAGAGGATAGACACCGGATGAGTAGGCTCGTGGCCAGGGAGACGACTCAAGATGATGACCATAACTCAGTGAAAAATGGATACCCAATATAGACAAGAGACAGACACATGCCATGTTCAAAGGTAACGACTGACAAGCTGCCAAAAATAAACTTGACTTGTCCCCCCATATTCCCCCGACATGATAGACGAGTACCTCTTTGTTGTTTTTCGAGCTTGAAGAGGATAACAGATGCTCAGTGTAGCTCATCTCATGGATGAGTCCACTCTCACATGTTTTGCAACCTGAGAAAGGATGGGTTCGTCCCAAAGTGGGTCCTTCGATGTTAAAACTTTAACGAGTCCAAGGAAGGAAAACTCTGTAGTTTTTCGCATTTAGAGAGCCTGAAAAACTTAAAGGAAGCTCCACAATGTACTTTTTCATAAATTTAGTCCCTCGATCCCGAAAAAGTGTAAAATAATTCCCGAGAGAACTCTCCCAGCTGAGATTGACTGAGGTATACCTTTCTCGTAAATAGTCTAGACGGGCCGAAAAAGGGGTAACTTATCACCGAATAGACGAACTTTCAAATACTTTTACAAGTGTGAAAGAGTCAAGATCACTTGGCAATCTTTTCAATTTTAGGGAGTCTGAAAAGAGCTTAACTATGGACTCCTATGGTCTTTTTCGTAATTTTTAATTATTCTGGTCCGAAAAAAGAATAAAATACAACCAGGATAATACTTTCCTCATCGTTTTAACGAGCATGAGTAAAGCTGACCAAACTTGACACCATTTACTTGAGTTTGACAAGCACGACATGGGTGTGAAAAGCACTTGGAATCTTTTTCAAGTTTTAAATCCAGAGCACGAAAAAGATAAAGTAGGCTCAAAATGAAGGTCAAATGATGAATAAACACCAGTGTGAATATATCACTTTTTAAAGGAGGTCCTGTCAATAAATGCTCATAAAACTAGATATTAGCAATGTGAAATGGGCTTTATTTTGACCATATAAAATAATAAGTAAAAAATAGGTGAAAAAGCTATATAAAGAATAGGTAAAACGAGAAAGTTACCATTTCACTTGTTTTTTACCAAAAGAGGAGATTTCACCCACTTGAGGAGCAAAACTTCAAGGATCCATATCTGGAGTTTCAGGGCACCGTTTCAACAACCGTCTGCGCCAGGTAAGAGCTCTCAAACTTCTCTTTCATTTGATGTAGGAATCATTTGCTTTCAGTAAGAAAAATTGATTTTTTGGGCGAGCCCTACTGGGCAAAAATCGCCCTTCACAGTACCGCGTGGGGGCCCATATCGGGAAACACGGTACTGTTCGACAGTACCGCACTATGTATTTAAGATGAAACGCGGTACTATGCAGTACCGCGCGGCAAGGTCTTCCCCAGGTGCGATGAAGGCAAATCTTAGGATGAAAAAATCAAATTTTCTCAAATTTTTTGCTGAAACTAAGTTGTTAAATGATTACTAAATGTTTTCCTTGACCTTTTGCAGGAGTTTGCAATTTGTTTGGGTCAAAATGGTCCATTGGAAAGAAAGAGAACATGAAGCGGGTGATTTGGTGGCCGAAAATGACCTACCTACCGTGACTGCATTACGGGAGTGTGGTTTGTTGAAGTTCTTTAAGACCAAAGGCATTCGTCAGCAAGCCAAACTTCTTACCCATCTTATCCAATTGTGGGACCCTGACATTCAAGCTTTCCGAGTGGGAGAGCATGTTCTCGAAATTCAACTCGAGGATATTTATTTCCTCACGGGCCTCTCGAAAAGAGGGGCTCGGGTGAACTTTATTGGATACACAGCCTCGAAAACGAGCACAGATGACTTGATTGCTCGGTATTGCCGTCAGGGTTTGAGTAAGAAAAGCGGCAAAGTGGTCATAAAAGATTTCATAGAACTCCCTGTAAAAACCATACTGTTCACCATCACACGTGCAGCAGGGAGTGTGGGTCCGCATCAGGCGTCCTGTACACAAATGAATCTTGCAGCGGAGTGTATGGCGGGAACAGTATTTAACTCATGTGAGGCGGTGTTGGCCAATTTCAAGGAACAAGTGCACAAGTGTAGGGTTGGAGAGAACTCTCAATTTGGTTATGGGAGTATCCTAGTCACCTTCTTTCTAGCAAGGGTGCCATTGCTGCGTCCACAGATATCTATGCCCCGCCGTCCACCTACCGAGCCATGGATGGCTCGATGGAGTGATTATGTAGGGCGTCTTGGGGGACCTCGGCGCTTGGCGTTTGGTGAGGATTTCTTCTCCTAGCTCGAGGAGCAGATAGTCATGATCGATGACTACCCCTATGCAGGGGTGGACTTCCGTGAGGACATCGACTTGGCGCTACCAGAGGATGAAGATTGGGACAACTCAGGTATGACCTTCATGGATATGTTTTTTCTTTTTTGAGTATATAATTTTATTTTCTTTTTTAGAATGTGTAAAAGACTTCTAATGTATGTTCGCATGCATGTCGCAGATCGTGGACCACAGAGATCAACTGGGTACTTGCCCTTACGTCACGGTGGTGTTGATCGCCAAGCTGTTCTTGACGAGGAGGAGGACGAAGATGAAGCAGGAGGCGTTCGGGACATAGAGAGGAACTTACAGGGGTTGACTCATGGTATCCCTGCTATGAGGATGGATGACGTCCCTTTACATCTCCAGCGACATACTGTAGGTGTGCCTAGTCATATTGGTCGACTTCTTCGTAGGGTGGCTCGAGCTGTAGTATGTTACCACCAGCAGCGTGAGGAGTCTGACGAGGGACATGATAGATCTCCCAGATCTCCATAGATGGTCTTTTTTGTCTTTTGCGGCATGTATACGATATGTAGGCTTTGAGAACCAAATTTTTGTATGGGATTTGGTCCCAAATTTTGTCTTTGACACAAACTTTATGTATTTTGGAAAAAACACTTTTATATACAGTGATATGGACCTATTTTCATGATCTAATTTATTTACAATGACTTGTGCATTTTATCTTTTATGATGTGTTTATGTATGGGCAAGATGCCAATCCAAAATGTAATTAGCCAATGAATCAGCTATACAATTGAATTCTCTCGGTATGTGTTGATATGTAATGAGATTAAATGATCATTCCAAGAGGCGTACTCTCAGAAATAAACGAAGTAGTATAGGATCGCGAACTGTGTAAACTCGGTTTAGATGAGAAACCATGAGTTGGGAGTCTAAGAAGACTGATATGGAGTCAATTCCAAGTGAAGCAACCTCCGTCAAGAGACCAATGACTGCATGGTACTCTGCGATATTGTTGGTTGCAGGACCTAAACAATTGGCTCCTGAAGAAATCAACTCGCCAGTGGGGGAATAGATTACCCATGCTGCGGAAGCGAGATTCCAGGTATGTCGGCTTGCACCGTCGGCGAATCCGAAGTAGGAAGACATCTGCGCATAAAATCACGAGTCAAAGTAAGAGTGGATACATGAGGTCCACGCGCACACCAAAAAATGAGTAAAAGAAAACTAAGTACATTATGTACAACAAGTAACCCGCGTAGGGCAACCTTACGCGTAGAAACGTTTGAGGTATAGCCCATTGCGGGGCCGTGCCAATGGCGTACCATCACAATCGATTAGTTCATAGGCTCCTTTTTCCAAAACACGTTTTACAACAAAGGGGTCGTACCACATAGATTTAAGTTTTCCTTTTCCAAGCTTATCGTGCATTTGATCATATGTAAGTACGAGATCACCTTCATTGAAGATCCGAGGTTGAACGGATTTGTTATATTGAGCTTTGACACATTTTTTGTGAGCTTCATTAGCTAAAGCAGCGTTACGGCGGGTTTCATCTAGCTTAGCTAGGTATAGAAACCGTTCCTCTTCGGAAGTGGTGTGTGGAAGTAGCTCTATGGCTATCTTAAGTGATGGAATTTCACATTCAATCGGCAAAATGGCTTCTAGGCCATACACCAGTTGGAATGGTGTAAACCCAGTAGCACTTTTCACTGAGGTTCGGTATGCCCATAGTGCTGAGAATAGAGCTAAGTGCCAGTTGAATTTCTGGGTACCCACAATACGCTGAATCATTCGTTTCAGGACTTTGTTAATGGCTTCAACTTGGCCATTAGCTTGTGGGTAATACGGGGTTGATTTTTCATGGCGAAAACCCAGCTTGGCACTTAGTTCTTCGATCATATGGTTCCTGAAATGGGAGCCATGATCGGTCACAATAGATTGTGGGACACCAAACCTAGCTATAATATGATTGAATATGAATTGCGTTGCTGTTTTGCTGTCCTCAGCATACGTAGGCATCGCTTCAGCCCATTTTGTGAAATAGTCGACAGCTACTATGACATATCTATGCCCCTTGGCTGAAGTGGGCTTACAGTGCATGAAATCGATGCCCCATTTGGAAAAAGGGCTGACGGAAATAACAGGATGGAGTGGAGCAGGGTGCGAGCGTGCTTTACTATGAAAGAATTGGCATGGTGGACACTTCTTGATTGTTTCAATGCAGTCTTTGAAAATTGAGGGCCAGAAGTATCCTGCTCGCAGTATTTTCTGGGTCGTAGCCATCCCAGAGAGATGACCACCACATGCTCCAGCGTGGCAGTCATTAAGAACGCATTCCGCCTCATCTAAGGTCAAACAACGTCGAAGAACGGTGTCGACACCACGTCGATAAAGAGTATCGTTGACTATGAGGTAGTATTTTGCGTGATGTCGGATGTGTCGCCGTTCATCGTGAGTGAGGTCAGGACGGAAGCATTGGGTTTGGAGATATAAAAGAATATCCCCATACCACGGATCAGACGTGCTAATGAGGAACAACGATTCATCATGAAGAGAATCGATGGGCTCGGGTTTCTCAGTAGCATGGGGCAAGTTACAAATCAACTCCGCGAAGACCAGAGACTTCTTGGATTTGGCTTTGACAAATTCAAAGTCAAAATCCTGAAGGATGACGATCCAACGAGAATATTTTTCCCCAAGCACTTGGTGCGTGAGGATATAATACATTGGATTGAATTCGGCTATAACAGTGGTCCGACGGAGTAAGATGTAGTGACGGAATCTCTGGACAGCAAATACTGTTGCCAGAGCCAGTTTTTCAACATGTGAATAACGAGTTTCGGAGTCGAGAAGACTCTTACTAAGATAGTATACCACATGTTCTATGCCGTTTTGGTCTTCCTGGACTAGCACCATACCGATGGTGGAAGTCGAGGCTGAGAGATAAAGAATGTAGTCCCGTGTGTAATCGGGGGGTTGAATCACAGGATCTTTGGTTAAGGCTGCCTTTAGATTGTCAAAGGAGCGTTGGTCTTCATCATCCCAAATAAAGGGAACATTCTTCTTGAGAAGCCGCATGTAGCCTTTTGTTATCTCGGACAGATTACAGATGAAACGGCGTAGAAATTTTGCATGCCCTTGCAAACATTGAAGTTCTGGAATGTTGGTGGGTGAAGGCAGGGCTAAGATATCTGCTACCTTTGCAGGATCTAAACGTATCCCGCTTTTGGAGACTATGAAGCCCAACAGTTTTCCGACTTCTACACAGAAGACGCACTTATGCGGGTTCAAACGTATATTGTAGCGACGGCACCTTTCGAAAATGGCACTCAAGTGGTCTGGATGGTCTTCCCAAGTCCGAGAGTGAGCGGGAAGGTCATCAAGATATGGTTCTACAATATGTTTGATGTCGTGAAATGCGTATGACATCGCCCGTTGGAAAGTTGCCCCGGCATTTTTAAGGCCAAAAGGTAACTTTCGATACGCAAAAATCCCCCAAGGGCAGATAAAGGCCGTTTTGTGCTGGTCGGCTGGGAGGATATCGATCTGATTATAGCCAGAGAAGCCATCCATAAATGAAAAGATGACACTTCTGGCACAGTTATCGATGATCTGGTCAATAAACGGAGTTGGGTAGTTGTCCTTTGGACAAGCCTTGTTCAAATCACGGTAATCAACACAGACCCTAATCATTCCCTGTTTCTTGACTACGGGAACGTTGTTGGATACCCATTATGTCAATGGGATAGGATAGATAAAACCAGCACGCAAAAGCTTTTCAACTTCTGCCTTAATAGCGGCTTCCTTACGAGGATGGACGGGTCGAAGTTTTTGCCGAACAGTTCGGGTGCCAGGGAAAGTTGGAATTTCGTGGACCACTATCGAGGGGTTTATCCCTGGCATTTCTTCATAACTCCAAGCAAAACATCGCGGAAAGTTTTGAAGTAGGCACTATAGAACTCCATTTCGATGGGAGTACATGTTTTGCGATATGTACGTTTTCCACGATACCAGGCTTCACTGAAATATCAATGGGAGTGGTTGCCATAAGATTAGCCAAGTTTCCTTCGGAAAATACCTCGTCGAGGGAAGTGGGGAACTTGGTTTGAACCATCCCAAGTGAAGTACTGGATTTTGTATCAGGCTCAAGTGGCTGAACGGTGGGGAATGAAGATCGATGATGAAAATCTCCCCATGGTGGCTCATCACCGCACATCACCTCCATAATTGATTCATCAGTGGGAAAAATCAAATTGAGAGGATCGAAAAGTGGTGGGTATGGATGAGTCTCAGCCGAGAGTTGTGCCACGGAATGATGAGTAGAGCAGTCGACCCAATCGGTGGCTGATTGGATCGCGTTATATGCTGCGAGGTTTCTGTTCAGAGGCATAGAGTTTCCGTAGTCTTCAATCTGAGAGGGACTCAGAATCACCCATGAATCATTGGAAGGGGTGATATTCGATGAAATCATGTTAACTGGTTGAACATGGGTTCCCAGCTCTGGAAAAACTCCAATAAGGGATGAATCCTTCATGAGACGAACACCAATGTCTTGGAACCGGTACCGAGGTTGATCTAATAATGGGACGGTGTTGGCAGAGTTTGGATGGGAGTCTGGGATACAGTAATCCAGTTGATCAATAGTGACAATTTTCCCTTCATGAGGAAATTGCACAATCCGGAAGACTGTAGATGCTATGGCGGTCATGGCGTAAAACCAGTTCCGACCAAGGAGGAGATTGTAATCCAATGGTGCATCTACGACTTCAATGTGTACGGATACTATTTTGCCCCCCAGTTCAACACCAATTGAGGGAATGAGTCCGTAAGGTTGAAAACCGTGTCCATCAAACTCCCTGAGAGTAGTGGGAGAAGTTGTGACTTCGGGTGAGCCTAAGGCTCTCCAGCAGTTCAAAGACATGATCGACATGGAAGCACCTTCATCTAACACAGTGCGATGGATGATATTTCCATGGATTTTTGTGTGAACCTGGAAGGCTAACTAGTGAGAAAGTCGAGGTTTAGCGTGCTCCAAGTTAAACATGATAGAGTTTGAAGTATCTGGGTCCATTGCCCCCAGTGCTGAAAGTAGGGTTCTACGCTGCGTGGGACAGTGTTGGAGAACCTCGAGAGTCGACATGGCGCAAGGTGCTTGAGCCAGATCCTCAACAATATTGTAATTTTGGGCGGCTCGAGCATTGGGATTAAATGTCGCCTTTCGTATGGTGCCCTTGGGTGGGCATAGCACTGTATCCGTAAGCGGTCTCTCAATATGGAGATGGCCGGTAGGGGGGGAATAGGAGTTGGATCTTCAATGGGAGATTTTCCTTTGGCTATCTCAGGTTGTTTGTTTGAACTTGGAGGGTTGTTGTATGTGTTTGAATGAGTGGTGATATGAACCTCTTCATTACTCGTCATTAGGATTTCGCGGTTTGTGGACGTCTCTCCGCGGGTGGGATTGGTCGGGTTGCCCCCTTGTGGGGTTTCTTGGGCAACCATTTGCTGTTGCTGTTGGGGGAAAGGGTCAGTTAATACTGCCAGGTGAGATGATCCTTTAACGAACTTGTTGACCTCATCCTTGTAGGGACAATCACGCGTGTAATGATCATCTTGACAAATTAGGCAGGGAAACTTAGCCTTTCGACGTGGTTTCTGGTCATTCTGGGTGGGTTGTGGCTTGGGGTTCTCCTGCTAGTTTTTCTTGGGTTTACCACGATTTTTTTTCTTCTTTCTCCCGGATGGTTGTGACGTAGATTGAACTGCGTTCACTTCGGAGGAAATAGCAGGAGAAGTAGTTGTTTTTGAAGCAGCCTGAGGTAAAGCGGGGGAAGCAGAAGCTTGTTGTCCCGTCGAGTTGGTAGTAGGCTGGGTCTTGACTGAACCAACGATACCATCAATGGGAGGTTCAGTGGTAGGTTTGGTTGGATCAGTGTTAATGCGGGAGGCATGAGGAAGAAGTTCATGTAAAGTACCAGATTGAGTGTATACCAAATCCATGTATTGGGCTATCGAGATGGCTTGTTCTTCTGTAACCGGCCCGCGCATAGCAATATCTCTGGCTATGGGAGGCAAAAAGGATTTTGTGAACCAATCAGTGAGTAGCTGATCCGGAATGGGTGCCTTGATTAGCCAACGGTGTCGTCGCCACTCATGGATGTGATCCGAAATGTGTGTAGAAGTGGTTTGACGCAATGAGGTTAACAGTTCTGTTCCAGTCTCATACCGGATGGGGAGCTGGAAATGAGTCAGAAATTGCATAGCCAAGGTGTTGAAATCACGAAAGGAGTGTTGTGGCAGCTCGATGTACCATTTTGCTGCCGTGCCGGTAAGCGTACGTTGGAAGAGCCGAAGTCGAATGGAATCATCCATCAAGGAGTTGGATGAACACCAAAGATGGAAGGTCATCACGTGGTTCTTGGGGTCTTCCCCGGGCTTAGCATCGAACTTACGAATGTCCGATGGTAGTTTGGCTAGAATGGGTGGCCATTCAGGTTCATGCCATATAGGATCGTTAATAAGCCTCGACAAATTAGGTAAGTCAAGTGTGGCCAAAAAGGGAAGTTGACGGTTAGTCTGCGGGTATGAGTAATAACCATGTGGTGCAGAGAAACCTCGAGGGCCCTGCATAGCATACCACTGCGTGTTATACCCATATGTGTTTCCCGGGGGGTACTGCTGGAAGTTCTGTGGGTAGTAAGCCATCTGGTTAACCAGTTGATTGTAAGAAACCAGTTGGTAAGTGTTCTGCTGAGTGGGTATAGTACCCTGGGGTTGCTGAAACCTAGGGATGGTTGCTGCTCCTTGTTGGGGAAAAGTTCCTTGGAATTGTTGTGTTCCAGGAATGTTACCACCGTATTGAGTAAGTGGAGTGTTTCCCATAGCAGGGTTGGGGGGTGGCTACGACGGTGGTGTCCATGGAAGGCTCGTTCCTGCTTGAGGAGCGAGTGGAAATTGAAGGGATGGGTTCCATGGAGTTGTAGCAGCTGAAGGGTAAGGGAAGCCAAAGTTCAAGTTGGGGGGAATCTGATATTGCCCCCCAGCTTGGTTCCAGTTTCCAAAAAGTGAGTACCCCCCACTCTGTGGGATTTGAGATTCCCAAGAAGGAAGCATACCTGACGGGGGAGGTTGAGAATAAGGTCCGGTTGGAACACCGGAATAAGGTTGCCCGCTGCCAGGTGTGTTGTACATACCATACTGAGCAGATGCTGCTGGTTGGGAGAGTTGTTGGATGGAACCAATGGGTTTTCCGCCAGCAGATGGGTTGGATGGCCCTATAGGAGAAGGCTGTTGACTAGGAACGGGGTTCCCAACAAAAGGTTGTCCTCCAACTAGTTGGGTTGATGGCCCTATAGGAGGAGGTTGTTGAATAAAAATGGGGTTCCCAACAAAAGGTTGTCCCCCAGCTGGTTGGGTTGATGGCCCACCAGGGGGGTTTGCATGTTGGAGTTAGGGACCACTGCAGTCGGTTTTCCACCTCCTGAGATAGTGTAAATGGTGGCTGAAGGTGATCCTCTGGTCAAAATGGAAGATCCAGCAGTATGACTAGGTGTTCTTCCGCCGCTAGCCAAATATGATAGTGTGGATTGGCCAACGGCACCAAAAGTACCGATTTGCGGAGGGGGTCGTCCATATCTGACAGGCGAGGATGGAGAAAAAACTGGGTTATCCCTCATAGAATGTGCACCAAAAATGGGTGATGGCAGCAAATGTGGGGAATTTAGTCCAGGGGTATCAGTGTCGTCCATAACGTGTTCAATGATAGGAGGACCATTGAAAACTGGGTCCGAGTTCATGTCCTGAAAAGGGTTTTGGGGATCCGACGAGAACCTAGGTATAGTAACGTCCGAAGGTCCGGAACCGTCTGCATAGGAGTGACGAAACTCTATGCTAGACGGGATGTTGGGATCCCTATAGTCAGAAGGACGAGTAACAGGGGGATATCTAGACGCTGTCGAGAGCATTTGCTCTGTGTTGTGTCTAAATCGTGCCGATGCTAACAGGGAGTTCGCTAGACTGACCATACTAGACTGGATGGAAGCCATGATTTCATGTCCCGGAGGGAGTTTGGGTAGAGATAAAGTACGAGGTACGTTGCTAGAAGAACTTGTTTCGTGTGGATGAACACTGGGTGACGTAGTGATAACAGGCGGAGGCTCCGCCTGGGAAGTGATGAAGCCATAATCAGGTTCAAAAGGTGTGTCAGGAAGTCGAGTATCTTCAACGATTTCAATGTACCCTCCTGGGACTGAAATCAAGCTAGGTATATCCTGGTCGGACCCTTCGGTGGTGCCAACAGATTCGTCTGTGTCATCGTGAAAAGTGTTTGATGGACGGGAAGTGCTGACATCAGGTAGAAGGATGACCTCTGGTCTAGTACTTTGGGCTGTACTAGATTCATCCACTGTAATGGTGTCCACTGTGGCAGATATATCTGGAATAACAGTGGGTGAAGTGATAGTGGAAGTCTCAGATATGCTAGTGGTTGCAGAAGCTGCAATAGATTCTGAGACTGTGCTGTGAGTAGCAGTTACAGGCGGAACTGAAGATGTTGTACGTATCGGTGGTGGAATGTTCCCTCGACCAGCACCGCAGCCAGAAGGAGCGGGAATGCGTGATGCAGGTGGACCGGAAGTCCGTGGCGGTGGTGGTGGTGGAGGGCTTTGGCCCTGTATTCTTTGTGATCTCTGTGGTTGTTCTGACATGATGAAAGGAAAATGAAAATCGGGGGCAGTTTCATAACAAAGAACTCAAAAACTCTAATGCAGCCGAGTGTGCAGAAGAGGACCTAGAAAAAGCAAGGCTCGCAGGCCAAAAAAACAAGCTCTAAAATCTATACTGAGACCGGTGTCTCAATAAGCGAGCTGATACAAAAAATGGCCAGAATACCGACAAGCAGTCCCTATAAAGAAAAATGACCCTCTACAAAGATGAGATAACAAGCAAACTCCTAACTAAGAGCTGGAGACCTCAACAGGCTGTATCCTTCGCAAGGTGATGAAATCCAAGTCGAACAATACAACATGAGAGACCGATATAAGAAGGATATCCCTCTACCGAAAGGGATCCTGGGTAAAATATCCCTAGTAGAATAGTCACTAAGCTACCTCGTTCATGACACGTTGGAAAACGTTTTTGGCACTTCATCCTTCCAAAGAAGACAATGATCGATGTTGCCTTAGGGCTAAGTGGAGTGCGGCATTCCACAGAGTCCGTCCGGTTCTCAATCTCGCGGCCGTTTAACCCCTGAAAGTTAAAAACAATCAGGAGGCCCCTCCACAAACTGGCTGTGACCGTGTCAATAAATACTAGAGGATTTTAGTTCCCTAAAGACAATGACTATGTCTCAGATGAAAATGAAAAGGGGGAATTATTTTGATGCCTATCCCCGGTGTCCTACCTAACTACCAAATTCTTTTGATTTCCTCAAGTGAGGTTAATGTTGGTTTAATTAGGGAGATTAATTTTAGTGGTTGTCTTACTCAATCAGGTAATGGACGTGAAACTTGATGGTGTTATGACGACTCAAACCATGCAAATGAGAATGAATCAAAAATAAGCCTTTGTCTTCGATGAAATCTAGCTAAGGAAGAGAGAGAGTTCTTCGATCAAACATGCATGAAATTTTTCACAAGCAAAAATCAAAGCAAAAGATTTTTTCTTTTCTTTTTGTAAACAAAGCCAAACTAAAATAAACACTCTTTTTAATGCACTGATTCTACAACTAAGATGCTCCAAATATGAGAATTTCTGTGGCAAATTCAATGGTTCATTTCCTAATGCACAATGATGCTACTAGACTTTTTCAATTCAAACAATAGAATTGTTCTCAAATGATAATTTTTTTATTACTGAAAATGATGAACACAATGTGACTGTAAAAGCTACAGGGTTCAATAAAAGAGAACAGTGGTGTTGAGTTGGTTGTGGTGAAAAAATCAATTCAATGCAATCAAACTGGAAAAATGACCCAATATGTCAAAAATGCCACTAATTCAAATAAATCAAGCTCACAACAAGGAAATAATCACACCACACAGACTGTAAAATGACCAGGATGATAACAGGTAACAACAAACACTACCTAAGGTAGAGAAAGACTCAGGAAACCAAGCAAGGATAAAAAAATTTTAAAAAATTGCAAACACTATCGCGGGGCAGAATGAGGCTAAAACGCGGTACTGCTAAACTACCGCTATGGTACTAACATAGGGAACGCGGTACTACCGCGCTGTAATCAGTGAAGAGGGCGCGGTACTGTGGCAAGGTAAGAAAAAAGCACAACTTGAGAAAAGAAAATGGATTTTTCAGGGTTGTTGCTAACCCAGGGGACTCAGTGATCATACAGGGAGAAAAAATACAGTGAGGAGGGGTGAATGAAGGTCAAAAAAGACCAAGATTCAAAATTGGTTTGAAGTGCAATAAAAAATCACAATCAAAAGATGGATGACAGTGAACTGAATCAATCAAGCAGAAATCAAAACAAACGGAGTCACCATTCTTTTTTGGTAGAATTTTTCCCTACGGATAAGTCAAAATTCTCTTAACTTTAAAATAGATTCCCAACTAACTCTAAAGCAAGAAACAAGACAAAACAAATGCTACCTTGAAATTCCTGAACTAACTTTCACAACAAGATTATATGCATTCAGAAATAATGAGAGATATGACACACCTTTCAATCTGACGTTTGTCCCGCTTTTAGCTCTTGATCCAAAGCTCCAATGTAGAACCTGTTGAGATCAACCAAAGAACAAACATACAAGCTTCCAAATACCTTGAAGTAAAGATTAGATTCAAATCTAGATTAGATACATTCCATGTTAAAGACTTGCACAAAACACATGAAATGGGGAAAACAAGACAAGTTATCTTTATTACAAACTTGAAGAATACTTACAAAGGTTGCTTGATGTCCAAGCCAATCCTCTAGCTCCAAGTGCTTCCTCCTCTAGCTATCTCCACAAGGCTGCAAGATCATAAGTTTGATGCTACCAAGAGTCCTCCCCATTTCCCATGGAATGCCTCTCCTTTATAGTGTATGGTAGGGTTAACCAACAAGAGAGATGGGTGGATCTAGGGAGATATAAGTGGATCAAGGTTTCTAATCACAGAAAATGAGTTGGGATCGAATCAAGGATCCCAATCCTCCAATATCTCTCGAAAATACAAAATCCCACAAGCCATGGAAAAAAGGCTATAAAAGGAGTACCGCGCTTTGTGGTCTGAGCATAACGTGGTAGTACCGCGTGTCTAGGACAAAGCATAGCACGGTAGTGTGGACTACCGCGCACCTATAACTGAGCAAGGCGTGGTAGTGTGGGTAAATAAAGTCTCAGCTGGGTCAAATCTTGACAGGGTGGATTTACCTTCAAGGATTACTCATCTTCTGGGTGGTTCAAACAGTAGGGTAAGTGTCGTCAACTCTGTTTGTGGTGGAGATGCGACACCGTGGAATATGGAGGTATAACAGTTTTCTACTTGCTTCTAGATTTCATTAGTTTTATATCATTTTGCTTATGTATATAAGATAGATCATAATGTTTAAAGTTAACTGTAATTGGACTCTTTGTAGTTTACATCTCTTCATTGAAATTAGGTTAGATTTACTTCCATTTTGTTTTGCTATTACATTTGAAATTCATTATGACACATTCACTCCAATTCCTATTACTTTTGACGTACAACATCAAGAAAAATGGAATTAGAATTAGATGATTTAGTATAGTTTTGAAGTATTAACTGAATGCATAAGTAGTTATTGAATTCATTAATAGTTTGTAGTTTTGCTTTGAATTAACTTAGCTTTCTGTTTATGTAATTTACTATTAAATTGAGTCATTTCATAGATAGGTCTTTGATTTCATTTACAGTTGTTTCTAATTCCTAGATTAGAATCTGAAGAATTGATTAAGTAGTTTCCATTCTTATAAAAATAGTTTTCTCTTTAATCAGTAATTTCCATTGTTTAATCATAGAGTAGAGTAGTATGATTTGATACTATTCTGATCTGTTGGTTTAATTTGTTTTAGTTAGTTCATTTGTTATATTTTTTTGAAGTTTGACTCGGTTTTTCATTTTGAAAGATCTTTCGATCTTTTCTTTATTAAAACATTTCTAAGGTCTGACAAGCCGAAACTTAGGTGCCATTCTACCTTAGCATATACTGTGCCTCAACTCTAAGATTACCAACCCTGGTCAATAATTAAACATTAGGTGTTTTCTTTAAGACAACTCACACACGTCAACATTTTGGCGCCGTTGTTGGGGATTTGTAGATAGATAGGTAGAATTCAGTTGTAGAAAGGTAGAATTCAGTCGTAGATAATTAGGACCTTCTCTTAAAAACTTAAGGATAGATTTGAATTCTCTTCTTTTGAAATTTAGAAATAGGCTGGTGGTGGGTGAGCGGTAAGACTAGAGGTAAGAACCTACGCATCTGTTATAACAGGCATCCCCAAAACCCAGCAATAGTAGTGATGCAGTTAGAATTTGTTCCAGCTATAGTTGTTTTTTCATGAATAGGTCTACAGACTCGCAAGGTAGATTTATTAAAAATAAAATTCCTACTAACCTATACGGGGGGCATGCCACCCCAACTACTAACTCAGCAGAAAGGTATCAGAAGACACCTAAAGGGGACAGTCCTACTTGGAAAGCAAAGGAAATCCTTTCTGGAAATCAATTAGGAGAAACCATAGGGACATCAGAAAAATATGTTCATAAAGAAATTCCACAGGAACCTCAAGCTCATATTGAGATTGAACGTAGACAAGAGGAAACTCCAAAGGATAAAACTTTAGAACCCTCCAACTCTCCATTAGTCCAAAAACCCAAAGACACTACTTTTTCAATAATATGTGGTCCAAACTTAGTATATTTTGTCGATCCTACACAAGTAGATGCTCTTTTTGAGAATTATGTGAACATAGTCATCTCACAGATTGAGACAACAACAATAGGACCTTCAAAACTGGATACCCGCGTAGCTAGTAATTCTCCTCCTAAAAAGAAGAATACTCTTCCTGAAACAGAACGTTGGTATATCCCATATTCACCAAGAAAGGATCCACCTAGGTATTCCCTCTTTGGCAATCGAATCTTCATGGAGGATGAAAATGAAGATCGTGTCCGACAAGATGAAGGAGAAGGAGAGGTTAGAACCGAAGGTACTTTTGGATTCCCTATCTAAGACACTGCACAAGATGTAACTATGAAAAATATCCCTCCCTCCTCACTACCAACCTTCTATGGGAAGAGTAGTGAGGATCCGGACACATTCTTATTCGAGTTTGACATTTTGTGTAGGAGTTATAATTACCTACAAGATGGACAAAAACTAAAACTCTTTCTTGCCACATTGAAAGATTCTGCTCTTCGATGGTTTATGGGATTAGGAGAATCTAGTATTAGAACTTGGGAAGAAATGAAGAATGCATTTCTACAGAAATATTAGGATTACTGTATACCTAAGGACTCTCACAATGATATCTTTAAAATTCAACAACTTGAAGATGAGAGCCTAGAAGACTATCTCGAGAGATTTAACTATGTGTTACATAAATCTAAATATAGTGATCTTCAGGAAGATGCAGTAAGAACACTCTTCCTCAAGGGAATCTCAGAAGAATTCTTAGAGAACCTTAATCTCATGGCAGCAGGAGATATTTATCAACAACCTTTTGCACAGATTTGTGAATTATGTAGGAATTACTCTACGAGCAGAGAGAAAGGTGGAAGACATTTTCGATAATCTTATGGTAGGAACCCGAAAGGGGGCACATCCAGTCCTGGTGGAGTTACAAGGATAGAGTTGGGAAACCTATTGGAAAATTTCAAAACAGATATCTTAGGAGCCATGGGTTCTCAACTAGATGCACTATAAGCTAAAAAGAGGCAAGATGAAGAGTGTGTAACAATGAGTGTTTTTTGTCCTAGGTGTAGAACTAAACATCCTCAATGAGAACGTCCGTTGAATAATGTTTTAGTTTGTCACCTCTGTACAGAAGAACATCCGACTGATAATTGTCCATCATTGCCTGGGTTGCAAGCTGTGTATAAGAGTGGAAACTTTGGTGAATCATCTAGGAGGCCTTGGCAACCTAGAGATCAACCATCATATCAGGACCCATCACAAATTCCACCCTATTACTATCCTTATCAACCCCCTCAACAATGGAATACTTCAGGTTGGCAGAATTGGCCTCCGCAATACCCTCCTCAGAATACCCAACAACAAAAATGTCCACATGGGTGGAGAGGAAAATATTATGCTCAACCACCTCCTCCTATGCCTAATTGTCCTTACCCACCTAATATTTAGCAACTTTTTCCTGGATTTACACCTCCTTCACTACCCCCTATCCCAAATCAACCTCACTGTTTCCAAAACATGAATCCTCCAAGACCCACAATATTACCTGCACAACCGATACTGAATCCTAACAACAAACCAACCCAAGCTCTCAACATAATTGGGTTGTTGCCTCTTCCATCATATGCCATTTCGATCACACCAATACACGATATTCAACTGCGGTCTGGAAGAGTTCTGCAAGACCATCCCAAGTCATCAGTTGTTATCCAAGAAGAAAATGAATAAGAAAACATACCTACCGAAGTTTTGAATGATTCCATTCTTGAAGATGTGGTTATTCCTAAATATTCAACACACAACCATCCACATAAAGAAGTAATTCCAAGGGAAAAATCACCTCCATAACCGGAGTGTCTAGTAATAGAAAAACCTATAACTTATCTAGAGTATGATATCATTGACGAATTGAAAAATATTTGTATTAAGATCCCTTTGTTACAAGCCATTAAGGATATCCCATTCTATAGTAAATTAATAAAGGAACTTTGTATTAAAATACCAAGGAGAAAGCAAAAAGACCCTCTGACGATTCATATAATAGGATAAATTTCAGATTACATAGCAAACCAACCTAGAATCCCAAAGTATTCAAACCCAGGGAACCCTATGGTGACTGTTATCATCAATAACACCACCATAGGAAACACACTTATTGATCTAGGAGCTATTATCAACCTGATGACTACCACAGCTTTAGAAATTCTCAATTTAGGACACTTCCTCTGCCCTACCCCAACGATGCTAGAATTAGCAGATCGCACTATGGTTCAACCTACCAGGATCTTAGATGACATCACTATATCAGTAGCTTCATGGGAATATCCCATGGACTTCATGGTCATAGAGTCAAAATACCCTTCCAAAGGTCACCCCATTATTTTAGGAAGACCTTGGTTGGCTACTGCCAATGCATTTATAGGATGTAGGGATGGAGAGATGATTATCTCTGATGGGTTATCTATGAGAAAACTAGCTTTATACCCACCAGCTCAGGTAGTAACTGAAATCCTATTTTGGTTAGATTGTCCTTTTGGAGATGAGAACTTGGAAGAACTTTCCCTTGTTAGTGATTTATCTTGGGCACTTCAAGAGAAAAATACCGAGAATGTGTTGAACCAATTTATCTCTTCCACAACATGTGTAGACTTTCCTCAGTCTTTCTCCCAACTTGACCAAATCTTTGGAGATGAATTCCAAGAAAACATGAGCCTCTCAACATTTACGAGTACACCCTGTGTCTTCGCAATCGAGGAACACCTAGGATCCTATACCATACCTTGTGAGGTTAGTACCGACAAATTTCTACATATGAATGCAGGTTTAGATGAGAGTCAGCAAAAACAATTACTAAAAGTTCTCAAGAGTCAAACTGGAGCATTTTCATGGGAATATATCGATATGAAAGGTATACACCTAGATACCTGTATCCACCACATTTACACAGACTCGAACATACCTCTTATTAGGAAGCCCCGGAGAAGAATGAATCCATCCCTAAAGGATATAGTAAAGGATGAATTACAAAAACTCCTTAATGCTGGTTTCATTTACCCAATTTCCAACAGTAAATGGGTGTCTCCTATGGTGGTAGTTCCAAAGAAAGTCACGGGGAAATGGCGTATCTGTGTTGACTTTCGAGAACTGAACAAGGCCACTCTTAAGGACTACTTCCCATTGCCTTTCATTGATCAGGTGTTAAACACCTTATCCGGGAAACAATATTTTTCATTCCTTGATGGGTATAGTGGATATAATCAAATACTAATAGCACCTAAGGATCAAGACAAGACAACCTTTACTTGTTCTTGGGGGACATATGCCTATTGAGTGTTACCATTTGGCCTATGTAATGCACCTGCTACTTTCCAGCGAGAAGTTTTAGGAATCTTTGCTAACCTTATACACAACTGTGTAAAAGTTGATATGGATGATTTTACGGTTTATGGTAATACCTTCCAAGAAGAAGCCCTTGATAACCTCGAAATAGTTCTTATTCGGTGCCAAGAAATGAACTTAGCTCTTAGTCATGAAAAATGTAAAATGTTACTAACTGAAGGCATACTTCTCGGACATCATGTCTCCCTTCAAGGTATCAAGGTGGATCCTTCCAAGATAGATATAATTCTTAATCTTCCTCCTCCAAAAACTTTGAAGGAAGTAAGAAGTTTTCTTGGCCATGCGGGCTATTATAGACATTTTATTGAAAATTTCACTAAGATAGCCGCACCTATGTTCAAACTACTTATGAAAGACACATAATTCCAATGGACTAAACCATGTCAACATGCCTTCGAAACTATGAAGGCAAAGCTATCAGTGGCACCAATACTTAGGGGCCCAAATTGGTCCCTTCCTTTCCATATATCCACTGATGTCTCCGACATAGCTATAGGGGAAGTCTTAGGTCAAAAAGAGGGACAGACATCACATGCCATTTACTTTGCTAGTAAAAATATGACTCTTGCAGAATCGAAATATATTGTTACTGAAAAAAGAGTTTCTAGCAGTAGTCTATGCCATCAACAAGTTTTGTCATCATATCACAGGATATGAGATTTTTATACACACTGACCTCTCTTTCATCAGGTTTTTAATGAATAAACCTATCACCAATGGCAGAGTGACTCGGTGGCTTATTTTGTTACAAGAATTTAACATCACCATTGTTGATCATCCCGATCGAGAGAATGTGGTAGCTGATTGTTTCTCTCGAATTCAAACTGACAATAATTCTAGTCTCGTCGATGATAAATTCCCAGATGAACATTTGTTCATTGTGTCTGTTCGAACCCCATGGTTTGCAATCATAGCCAATTATTTAGCAAATGGAAAGCTACCAAACCATCTCTCCCCACCCGAGAAACGTAGGATCATAGTTCAAAGCTCTAATTATTCTTGGGTGGATAATGATCTCTTTCATACTGGTCCTCACCTTATTATTAGACAATGTGTACAGGAGGATGAGATGGCAGAGATCCTACATGCATGTCATGGTGGACCTTGTGGTGGGAATTTTTATGATAAGAGAACAGCATACAAAGTGTTGCACTCTGGGTATTATTGGCCAAGCATTTTTAAAGATGTTGCCAAGTATGTCAAGGGGTGTGACAATTGACAAATAATGGGTAGACCTACGTCATCCGATGAGATGCCATTACAAACCCAAGTTATGATTGATCCTTTTGAAAAATGGGCTCTATATTTCGTTGGGCCAATTTCCCCTATGTCTCGCAAGAAGAAGTACATTCTAGTATGTACAGATTATGTGACCAAGTGGGTAGAATCCAAAGCTTTGTTCCGAGCCACAGAGAAATCTTTGGTAGAATTTATATTTGAAGAAATCTTCACTCGATTTGGTGTACCTAGGGAAATTGTAACCAATCAAGGATCTCAGTTTACCTCCAAATTAATGAAAGAGATTACTGACAAATATGGTATTAGACATTGTAAATATTCACCATATCACCCGCAAGCCAATGGTCAGGTAGAATCCACTAACAAAGTATTAGAAGCAATCATGACTAAGACTATTCAGTTACACCACAAGGACTGGGCAGATAGGCTCCCAGAAGCCTTGTGGGATTACAGAATAACATGGAGGAACACCACTGGCCACACACCTTATGAACTCGTTTATGGTAAACAAGTTCTTCTACCTATTGAATTTCAAGTCAAAACCTTTCGTATGGCTGCATAATTAGGGATGAATCTAGAAGAAGCACAAAGACAACAAATCCTACAAATAAATGAATTAGACGAGATTAGGCAAGATGTTATTCAATGCACAATATTAATACAAAACCAACGCAAAAAGTGGCATGATAGATACATTAAACAAAAACAATTCAAAACTCGAGACTAGGCATTACTTTTTGATTCGAGATACAAAAACTTTAAAGGTAAATTAACTACTCGTTGGATGGGTCCATATGAAATTGTTACATCTTTTGATAATGGATCCTTTAACATTAATACAATTGATGATTCGCAAATTTCTTTTGTTGTAAATGGACATAGACTTAGACTTTATCATCAACCAATATCTAAACAATATTTTGTAAGGAATTCCTTATAGCAAGAGGAAATGGAGCTGGTATAAGAGGAAGTCATTCCTCCTTCTCCTAGTTCTTGAATAATTCTGGGTTATCTTCTTTTGTATATATGTAAATATGTTTTTGTTTTTCAATAATAAAGAGTCATTTCTAACAACTAATTGCATTCTTTACAGGAAATTCATTTTTTGATTAGCTTATGAAATTTTGTAAGTTAAAACAGGAAGACTCTTCTCCCTTTTCCTAAACTTCATATGTCTTTTTCTTTTTACATATGTTTTTGTTTTGAATAAAATTGAATCATATAACAAGTGGTTTTGTAGTTTGATTTCAAGAACTTTATAATCAGCTCATGCGATATTATCCGAAAAGGGAAGTTCTCTAAAATAAAATAGTTATAGTTCCCCTTCTCTTTCGATTATTGTTGAAATTGAAAATTTATAATGAAAACTAAAGCATTCTTGATATCATTTTTAACCATTTTATTCTATGATTCCGTATATGGTATTTGATTCAGACATGCACATTTCTGATTATCATTAGAATAGTCGCTTAAAGACCTACTTTAATCATTATGATCTACAGAAAGATCTATCTTACACCTATGGATTACTAGCTCATCCTAGACTCATTATCAAAACTTGTCTCTTAAGCACTTTTAAAAGGTAGACCAAAAGTGAGTGATATTTTCTATTTTGTGCGGAACATTACTGACCTTTTATGAAGAAGATAGATTGAGAAGTCAGAGAATAGCTTTAGGTTATTATCTCTTGACATGATCTATAATTTGGCCCATTATAAATAAAGTTACTCATAAGGTTCGTGCTAAAATTTGAATTATATGTTTAACAGGCTTAACACACTCTAGTACCAACTAGATTCCTTACTAAAAATATCATTATACGAAGCAAACCCGTCGGGGGTACTGAACAGGATTGCTGGCAGTGGCTCCATGCTAAGTAAAATCTTAAACAAGGAAGCTCGGTAAATGCAAGTAAACCCGTCCGGGTACTGAACAAGCTCGCTGGCAGCGGGACTATCTTGCATGGTACCAAGATAAACCCGCCGGGGTACTGAACAGGCCTGCTGGAAGCGGGGGTAATATCGAGTAAAAGAGGTTTGGTTAACGCTTTGCTATTCACATGGATCATAAAAAACCTGAGTATACAAACACATGTTTAGGCCAATTATTTATACTGTCATTAGAGAATGGCTGTAAGTTGGACTTGGACCTTGTCATCTAATTCAAACAATACCTAGGATATGATTATCCTAGAAATGGGACCCATAACTATAGTTAATCTCACAAACTCTACGGTGAACCTTATCTATATTCTTTGGATGACAAGAAATATTTACAATGAGTCATGGATGACTAGTTTTCCTAAGGCATTTCACATAAATTGTATTATCATTCTTCATATGGTCTTCTTAAGAACTGTTGTATTCTTTTTGAAGAATGTACATATCTGAATCATCTACATATATTAGTTAATATTTCATTTCTTATGAGAATTATCACAGCATTTTTTAGATTATTGCCTGAAATATGCATTAAAAATATTTGAATATTAATCAAATTTTCTTTGATGGCTTGAGGACACGCCATATTTTTGGTTTGGGGGAGGATCAGAATGTTTTGACTTTCTGAATATTTATAAAGAAGCAAATTTATTTATCTCTGATAAAATGTATTTTTAGGAATAATGCGAAATAGCAGAAGAAGGATTGTCCTAATCAATGACAAATAAAGAGGAACACAACTGAAAGATCCAGAAAAGCAAAGTTTACAGCATCTTTTGTGCACTAACAGTCTCAAAAATTCCCTTCAAAATCTGCTTCAGTCAGCATTAGCAAGCAAATCTTGTACAAACAAAAGTCTGTATGAAGGATTGAATGACAGGTCGAATGTCGATCTGAATGAGGTGATGAATGAGGAAAATGTATAACGATCTGAATGAAGTGCCGAATGAAACCATAAATTATAATGGCTTTATTAAACATGCCAAGGTGGCCAAATTTGAATATTTGATAAATTTAATTGGCTAATTATGTCAGGAATCAATCAAATGTCAATTTCGCACGTGGTCTCATTCACTTATCTATCTCGCCTCCATTAAACGAATGGATTATGCATCATTTCGAATCATTGCATGGCTGCCATATGGTTTTAATTATCCTATCGTATGACCTGTCATCATATTAATCGAGTTATCATTATCTCCCACATATAATCTACGTTTATAATTTCATTTCAGGAATTATATTCAACCTGTCCAAAGCTCGGCTTTGGACATGGTTGAAAATATCATGGCCACACGTATTCTTTGACTCACGCATTTCTATGTTGGCGCTCGATTCAAGATCTTTGAATGAAAGGTGTGATCTCTCAAGCATGCATCTAGTTCATCCTTCAACCATTCAAACGGACTTCAATTTAAACTGATGACTGCGTGAATTTCGCTCCACTCTTTTTTCCATATTCTCTATTAAGCCGTGTCTCCTGCATATTTTGCATCCCCTGTACCTATCCGCATCCCTCGACCTCTGTCTAGTTATGTCGATCCGTCACGAACCTGGAAGTTACCAGGATTTACTTTGCATCCCCGAGTTCAAAGAGTTCCATGAGGTATTTCTTCGAGTCGGGTGGGGTCTGTTTCCCTGTCATTTCCAAGGATATGACCACGAAATTTCACCGTTGTTCGCCAAAGGATTCGATGGAAAGATGGGAAAAGTTTTCCATCTCAATTTTTCTGTGACGGAAGAATCTATCGCATTAGCCACGAAGCTCCCTAAGGAAGGATCCCATTGGCATACACATCTCCTCCTTCCACGGAAAGCTCACGAATTTGCTTTGAAGACCGAATATCAACATGTCACTGGAAAAAAGGATTCCATCGAGAGTGGCTCAAGCCGGAATACCTAGATCCCTTGACTGTGATCATCCATCTGATCACTTATGAGGGTAATTTTACTGTTTTTAAAGTCTGCCATTTTAGATTGCTAGCACATTTTGTTAACAATCAAACCCTCAATTTTCCATTCTATTTCCTGAAAATTTTAGAGAAAATGTCAAGTCAGGTCAGGAAGAATATGGTTAATCCTTCTAGTAGCTTGTACCATCACTGTCTTATTAAAATATTGATCATTCACCAACTGAAAAAGAGAGGGAAAACCTGGGATTGTTTTGTTTTTGAAATACTAAACCCTCATTTGATCGAGAATCCTATTTCCAAATCCTCTGCTTCTCGAAAACACCATTGTTTCCAATCCTGTATTAGTGAGCCTACCCAAGCCTCTACACAAGCATAGCAGGACACCAAGCATGTGCAGTTTGATGAGAATCCTTCAGGATATGTACACCTTGTCCATCCATCGCCTTCTCCTCAGCTTACCCTTGGTGATCCTACTTCAGAACCTCCACTCTTTTCAGTACCCACTAAATCCACAAGAACAAACCGTGACCAATCCGTCGACCAGTCTGTCATCCATACTTCTGTTCAGCCATCACATTCAGAAAACCAGTTAGACGACCATGCCCTTGAAACACCTCTCCTCACATTAGCCAATGTATCTACTCGATTGTGTGAATCCCCTGCTACTGAAATTTCCCCTGCACACAATGACGACAGAGTTCTTGAAGAACATACGGTTGATCTTGAAACATATTCAAGAAGGTTAAAAGGACCTGGAACATTGCATAGAACAACCTATTTTGAATCAACAGGAAGTGGATATATTAACTCAAGTAATAGCACGGTTGACAGACTAAAATCAAAATTATGTGGAAACAATCTCTAAGCTTCATGAAGAAAACAAGGCACTACGCACACAAGTAAGAAGCATTGAATGCTTGGTCAATGCCAGAACAACGTCCCATACTACTCTCCGGATGAAGTATGACACCTTGAACGACCAGTTTAGGAAGCTCCAGAAGCTTAAAGCTAAAACCACTTCCTCTTCCAAGTCGAAGGCAGCTGCTACCGTAGCTCAACCTTCTTCCTGAACTTCTCTGTTTTGCTCAGTGGGACCTGGAATATCTCTAGTTTGGGGGAATGTTGGTGTCCATTTTGTCACCATTTTTTATCATCAAATCTACTCTAAGTGGCATCATTTTCATTATTTTTTGCTATAATAAGTTATTCTTTCCGCCATTCAGACCATCAAATAGACCAGGTATGCATATATTCATTTATCATATAAATTTTGGTCAAATATTGCTATATTATGATTTATTAATGTTTTAAGTGACATTTCCAGACATGCGTGTCATTTATTTTTCGCTCTACAAGCTACGGTCTTCAAATAGCCCTCCATGAAGATGTGTGTTTACGTTGCCAATGTTCAGCCACATCCAGCCCACCATTCAGCCCTGCGTTTGATCCGCGGAATCATAGATTGTCATATTCCTGGCCATTAAAGACAGAAGAGGACACATGGGTTCGATTAGCTACGTGGTGGGTATGGTTTATGAGCTCCTGTTCTAGAAGATTCGCCTCTTTGCCTCCTGAGCTCGACAACACACGGTCTCCCCAAGTCAACACTCCAACGTTTTGACTTTTCTGTTCGTTCATCCTAATATCACGCACGCTTGCTCACACCGATGTTCTAGAGGAGCCTTTTCCTCCCACGCTCAGTCTGCCAGCACACGTTCTGTCCACGTCGACGCTCTAGTATCCCTCTCCTCCATCCATCCAGCTCGCAAGCATACATTCTTCCCACGACTGAAGGAAACGAACACGCAGCTATTCGCATTGGGTAGGGTCGATGCCGCGAAAGCAGGAAGGAAACCTCTGCGTTGTCGTGAATCAAAAGCAGCCATTTTACAGTCTTAAAGACTACCTATTATTAGAGAAGTCGACCACTAAAGGGTTGACTTTATCTCTCCATTGTAAAATTGTATAAATAGACATCTTTGTGACCGAGATGAGTTAGTCCCAGAGTCCGAGTCTCTAGATTTTTAAAACTGTTAGTCCTTTGAGCTACAAGCACTATGTAATTTTCTCAGTTAATGGAAGTTTCACTTCGTTGATGCTTTGTTGTTAGTGACTAAGTCGATTTAGTTTCCATCTATGATTGTTAGGAAGGGCCCCTCATCAACCAGAGGTTTTGTTTATGTTTTCTATATTTTCTTTTTTGCAAATAGCTAGTTCATTTTCCAGTGTGTGTAATTAATTTCGTTTTTCCTGTATATGTCATTTCTTTACTCTCTGTAATTTGTATTTCGCTGCTAACGTAATTTACTTTTCCAGGATTAATAGTGGTCGACCAAGCATAGTGTTCTGTAGTTTGCTTTTAGTTTTTCATGATTAAGTAGACTTTAGCTAGAAGTTGTTTCAAGTTCTGTTATAGTTAGAATTAGTTCCATTAGCTTATGTTCTGTAGCTGTAGGTTAATTCTATCTTTCATCTTAGTCTTTCTTTAGCATATAATAGGAATAGTTCATCTCTTAAGAAATGATTAGAATATATTGCTTCTTATTATCGTAGCTTCTCAATAGTCTTCTCACTGACTTCTTTGCACTGTAGGTTCATCTGCATTCGCCAGCTGACATTAAGATCATCAAAACTGCCTCTTTCTTTAGTTTAATTCATTTTCTTCCATCCGGCTGTCATTCGGACAGTCATCTAGATCGTCATTCGGACTTTCATTCTTTCTGCACTGTTTTATGCTTATTTCGAATTCAGTTTCTTAGGTTCTTTAACTGTAATATTTCTTACTTTTAATTAGTATCTTTAACCATAATTAGGGCTTTGCTTTATATTCTATAATATTTTTTAATTAAAGTTTGTAATTATTCTTAATCTCCATCTCATTTTCCTTCACTTCGTTTCAAGTATTTTCTGAATCATGTCTTTCATATCTGATTTACTAATATGTTGCTGATTTCAGATTTGTCAGTCTTATTCGTAGCATAGTTTACTATATGTTTATAAGGTTTATTTTAAAACTAGAGTTAATAATTTCATTCTCCAAGTACCTTAGTTTTGGTAGTTTCTTCATCAGATATAGGATCAGTTTATCATTCATCCAGATAATGAAGATGTTCATGAAATAGAATTTGGATCAGAAATAAATATCTTTATCAAGTTTTCTACTTGATTCTATATAACATATCTTTATCAAGTTTTCTACTTGCTTCCAAATTGAATCCAGAAATAAATATATTTATTAAGTTTTCTACTTACTTCTAGATTTCATTAGTTGTATATCATTTTGCTTATGGATAGAAGATAGATCATAATGTTTAAAGTTAACTGTAACTGGACTCTTTGTAGTTTACATATCTTTATTGAAATTAGGTTATATTTACTTCCATTTTGTTTTGCTATTACATTTGAAAGTCATTACGACACATTCACTCCAGTTCCTATTACTTTTGACGTACAACATCAAGGAGAATGGAATTAGAATTAGATGCTTTAGTATAGTTTTGAAGTATTAACTGAATGCATAAGTAGTTATTGAATTCATTAATAGTTTGTAGTTTTGCTTTGAATTAACTTAGCTTTCTGTTTATGTAATTTACTATTAAATTGAGTCATTTCATAGATAGGTCTTTGATTTCATTTACAGTTGTTTCTAATTCCTAGATTAGAATCTGAAGAATTGATTAAGTAGTTTCCATTCTTATAAAAATAGTTTTCTCTTTAATCAGTAATTTCCATTGTTTAATCATAGAGTAGAGTAGTATGATTTGATACTATTCTGATATGTTGGTTTAATTTGGTTTAGTTAGTCCATTTGTTATCTTTTTCTGAAGTTTGAATCGGTTTTTCATTTTGAAAGATCTTTCGATCTTTTCTTTATTAAAAATTTTCTAAGGTCTAACAAGCCGAAACTTAGGTGCCATTCTACCTTAGCATATACTGTGCCTCAAATCTAAGATTACCAACCCTAGTCGATAATTAAATATTAGGTGTTTTCTTTAAGACAGCTCACACACCTCAACAATACTCATCACACATGATCATCTTGATCATCGTCATTGCATCGTCCTGATGCATATCAATATACATTATCCAACTGATCATACAAAGCATCCACCTGATGCATATCATCACATATGATGCAACTGATCATACAAAGCATCCACCTGATGCATATCATCACATATGATCCAACTGATCATACAAAGCATCCACCTGATGCATATCATCACATATGATCCAACCGATCATACAAAGCATCCAACTGATGCATATCATCATACTAGATCCAACTGATCATCGTCATACATAACATCATACGGAGCATCGTCATGATGTTCATCACACAGCGCTTACGTCCACAGCCATGGGAAGGATCCTCCTACCGCCATGCTTGGAATGGCTCCTGCAAATGTGTCCCATCACTTCTTCTTCAAAGTATCTTCTATATGAAGAACACCAAGCCTCTCTCTGAAGTACTCAAACTTCACTCTGGCTAGTGGTTTCGTCAACACATCTGCAATCTACTCATCCGTCACAACATACAGGAGCTTCATTTCTCCTCTCTGCACCATATCCCTGGTATAGTGATATTTGATCTCAATGTGCTTCTACCTGTCATGGAACACCGAATTCTCAGACAACTTCACACAACTCTGGTTGTCACAATAGATACAGGTAGCATCCAATGGGAGATCAAATAACTCAGACGGTAGCTTCCTAAGCCATACTCCCTCACAACTAGCCAAACAAGCTGCGACATACTCTGCTTTGGCTGTACTCAGTGTTATGCAGGACTGCTTCCTGCTAAACCAAGAGATCACACCTGATCCCATATTGAAGTAGCACCTAGAAGTGCTCTTCCCATCTGCAGCACTTCCTGCCCAATGTGAATCAACATAACCCTCCAGGTTAAACTTTTGACTCGCATCATACTTGAGCCCATAATCAATTGTACCCTCTAGGTACCTCAGAATATGCTTTACAACAACCAGGTGAACACCTATGGGATCCGTCAGGAACTGGATCAATGTGTTCGCCATAAAGCAAATATATGGTCTTGTGTTCGTTAGGTAAATCAAGGACCTAATCATCTGACAATACACCGTGACATCAACCGGATCAGATGAAGCATCACACGGAAGCTTCAAGTTCGATGCCATAGGTGTGGCCATGGCCTTGCATTCCATCATCCCGAACCTCTTCAGGATCTCTACTGCATACTTCCCTTGTCCAAGGAAGATTCCATCTGCACTCTGCCACCCCTCCATGCCTATAAAGTAATGCATCATCCCCAATTCCTTCATTTCAAACTCGGCAGCAAGCTTCCTTTTCGTATCGGCAATTAGCCCATCCTCACCTGTAACAAAAAGGTCATCCACATACTATATAGGATCGTTGGATTGCCTTCCTCAACCTTGTAGTAAAGGTTGGAATCCTCTTTACTCTTGGTAAAGCCCAAACTAGATAAAAAGTTGTGTATCCTACCATACCAAGTCCTAGGATCTTGTTTCAAGCCATACAAGGATTTCTTCAATATGCACACATATGACTCCCTGTCATGTGTTTCAAAACCAAGTGGATGCTCCACATACACTTCCTCTTCGACTACACCATTCAATAAAGTTGTCTTGACATCCATCTGGTGTATCTTCCATTTCATCACTGCAGTCAGAGCAAGTGTTGTTCTGATGGAAGTGTATCTGGCCACAGGAGCAAAAGTTTCTTCATAATCTATTCCCTCTTTCTGGGAGAAGCCATGAGCTACAAACCTTGCCTTATATTTCTCTATGTTGCCATCTGCAGCATGCTTGATCTTATAGATCCACTTGGAAGTCACAACAGACTTCCCTTTAGGTCTTGGGACCACATCCCAAACATCATTATTCATGATCGATTGGTATTCTTCGACCATGTAATCCTTCCATTCTTTCTTTTTCGCTGCCTCTTCATAACTAGAAGGTTCTTTGTTCATAATATCACAGAGTAAGGAAACATAACTGGTGGTGACCTAGTCCTTTTTCTTTCTCTGTGTTCCTCCTCTGGAATGCCATATCTTTCTGCATCTTGGATGAGCTCTCTAGCCCATATAGGTTTCCTCTTGTGATATTTCTTCTCACGGGGTGGATCTACAGGTTCTTGTGGATCTTCAATTTCACGATCTTCTTTTGGAATTGCTTCATTCATAGTGGTGTCTTGAATTCTGGTTACCCTTGGTTCTTCATTGTCTTCAACAGGTGTCTTCCTTGATTTGATGTATGTTGAGCCTTCATCAAATGTTACATCCCTGCTGATGTCAATCTTCTTGAATCCTGGAAAGTAGATTCTGTAAGCCTTCGAGCTTTCACTATAACCCACAAAGATGCCCTTCTTTCCTGAAGGATCTAGCTTTGTCCTCTTTTCCTTTGGAATGTGTGTGTACACAAGATAGCCAAATATTCTGAGATGGCTAACTTCAGGTTTCTTACCAGAGAAAACTTCTTTTGGTGTCTTGTTGTCAAGTATCTTGTGAGGTGTTCTGTTCTATACATATACAGTTGTCCTAGCTGCTTCTGCCCATAGGTGCATAGGTAGATCCTGGTCATGAAGCATTTCTCGTGTTCCTTCCATGATAGTTCTATTCTTCCTTTCTGCAACTCCATCCTGTTGTGGATTGTAAGGAGTGGTCAACTCCCTCTTAATCCCTGAATCACTGTATAACTTCTTGAATTCTCCTGAAGTGAATTCTCCGCCATTATCGGATCTGAAGGTCTTGATCTTCTTATCAGTTTGATTTTCTATCAAGGCTTTGAATTCCTTGAACTTATCGAACACTTCATCTTTATTCTTCTAGAAGTGAACCCAAGTCTTCCTATAGAAATCATCAATGAAGGAAACATAGTATGCATACCCACTCAGAGAAATGGATGGCATTGGACCGCATACATCAGAGTGGGTAATCTCCAAGATTCCTTTTTCTTTGCTTTCACTGCTTAGAAATTCCTTCTTTGTGTTCTTCCCTTTGCAAATACCTTCATGCTTTGAATGGATTTCAGGAAGACCTTCTACTGCTTTTCTTGCAATTGGTAGTGCTCTATAGTGCATGTGTGCAAGCCTTCTATTCCAAATTTCACTTGTCTCCATGGATTCATGAACCATGGCATGTTCAGGTTGTCCCTTTAATTTGTACAATCCTCCCTCTTGCTCTCCAATTACTACTGCATCATCTAGGGTCTTACCCTTTGTCCACATGAGTACTTAGCCATCCACAAATGCAACTCTCATCCCCTTTGCATCCAAAGATGATATGGAGAGAAGATTCTTCTTGAGTCCAGGTACATATAGAACATCTTTCATTTTTAAATACTTCCTAGAGTCTAGCATGTAGGAAGCTTCACCACTTCCTTTGATGGGATATTGATAGTCATCCCCAAGTTTCACCTTGTGAGGTGACTCATGTTCAGAAAGGTCCATAAAGGATTCTTTAAACCCGGTCATATGTTTAGAAGCCCCACTATCAATAAGCCAATCATTACACCCATGTGTAATAGTACCTGTGAGAGCATAGATTAAGACATATTCATCTTCACTTGATGAGTCATCACTTTATTCTCTAGTCTTCTTCTTGGGAGGTTCATCATCCTCAGCAGCATGAGCATGATATCTCTTCTTGTTGTTGTTGAAGTCTTTTCTTTTCTTGGGACATTCTAAGGCATAATGTCCTTTCTCATCACAAGAATAACATCCAACTTGGGAGAGATCTTTCTTATCTTGATGGAAGTGAGGATGTTTCTTGTTATGATATTTCTCCCTCTTGAACTTGATTCCCTTAGTGTGAGTTGTGAGATCTTGATCTTCATTTCCCATCTTTTCTTCTCAGGCCACAAGCCTTGCTTCTTCTTGTGAACATTCCTCCTATAGTCTACTAAAAGAGATCAATTTCTTTCTCGCATAGATTCATTGGATGAAGGAGTCCCATGGCCTAGGTAGGCCATTCAATGTGATCATGACAATTTATCCATTCTCCACCACTTCATCCACGGCTTCTAGTTTTCCCTTAATTTGAGATACCTTTGAAAAGTAGGATTGGATGGTCTCTCCATTTTGGATCTTTACCCCTTTCAATTGGTTCTGCAGAGTCATCTTCTGATTTATGTTATTTCCTTCAAACAACTTAGTCAAATATTCAAACATCTCCTTAGGTGTCTTTAGGGAAGACACATGGGGTATGAGATGGTCCTTAATAGAATCAACAATGATTCTCTTGGCTTTGACCAAGTTCTTTTTGTGTAAGGCCTTAGCCTCATCTCCCTCTGGAACTAGAACCTCTTCCTTTAGTAGTTTTCTAACTCATTCTCCTATAGGATTAACCCAATCCTATACTTCCAGGCTCGAAAGTTATCATCCTCTTCAAGCCTATCCTCAAGCTTGGTGTGGTGAGACATCTTAAAGAGTACTTCAAATGGAAATAGAAAAGATTTAGGTCTTACCAGTTGATTTGCTGAAAACTGGATCTAGAGTTGGATTAGGGTTTGTCAGAGAAACCCTAAAAATTCAAAATTTGAATTTCAAACTTCTGAAAGGATAGAAATATGCGCCTTGCTGAGCTGGTCAAGCTGGTATACTCAGAATTTGAAATCTGCAAATTTTCACCCCTCAAAATTGCTTTTGAAACTTTCAGATTTACTAGACAGGACCCTGAATTAGAGTTTGATTTTCCCGGAGCTTCACCCAACCAAGAATTTCGATCCAAAGCTCTACACTTTGATTTTTCAGAGGAGCTTCTAGCTGTGGTCTCAGATTTCAGAAATTCCATTTTTGTAGAAACCCTAATTTTTAGGTCAAAAACTGAAAATGCTCAGAATTGAATTCAGTCTCGACAGAAAGATGCACCCTTGGTAGGAGATTCAATCTAGACTCCTGCCTTTGATTATCTATGGAGAGAAACCCAAATATTAAGAATCCCTAGCTTTTGTAGCTGCATAGTTCCTTCTTCTTAGGTCAGCTCTGATACCATGTTAATTTTTCGATAATTTCATTCCATTATCATTCAGGATCACTAAGAGAATAACATGTACAGCATATCAACAGCATATCAATCATAGACACAAAATCAATCACACAAGATACACAAAGTTTCACCGGGGAAAACCAAGAAGGTGAAAAACCCCGCAACTTCCTCAGAGATAAGATAATCCGCAATACAAGATCACAGTGATCAAACCCAAAGAGATGTCTCTAGCAGATACTCCTCCTCCTCCACTAGTGCGCCACTTTATCTCTTAGCTATGCGAGCTTGAGAAGTGAGTGAGTGAATAGAATGAGAGAGGCACACCCTCTATTTATACACTGACTTGACCTGCCAATAAATCACTGGGGCCGACTTCCTAATGAAGCCTAATAATCCAACCACATGACCTAACTAGGGACGACCCCACACTGGTGGTCTAATAACCCACCAATACAAATGACGACACTTCCAATCAGAGGAATAATACATCTATGTTGGATATACAATAAAGTACAAATGTAATATACAAGTGAATATCTTCCGAAGTTACAATTACATCAACATCCTCATACTACTTGTTTCCCCAAAAAAATGAAACCAATGAGACTAAAAATTATCCCAGGGTCCCATTGCTTGTATTGCACTCCAACAATTAGGAGTGCTCTCCAACTCATACCATCAAGTAAGAGAATTCATGGATCCCATTTTCTTGTATGCATTCTTCCAAACATCATGAGTAAAAAATATATATCATCAAAGTACATAACAACATAATGAAAATGTACATCAAGGAGATGCTTCATCAAAGAATCATGAAAGTGCTTATACCTCCAAGTAAGTAGACCACCATTTGCCAGGTGCATACAAGCATCAAGTGAACAATCAAATCTGCTCCAATGACATAGGTGAGTATCCCATGTCCTATAATGTTGCTCCAAAAATGTGTAAGATGCATCAAAAAAATCAGCCTTGTATTCTTTAATCCAAGTAGTTAATGAAGTTTCCCCAACATCAATTGAACTAAGCAAGGAGCAAGGAAAATCATGAGTCTTCAAGTGACTCAAGTGAACATCATAAGTGCATCTATGAAGATATGTATCATCATAAGGTAAAAAAGGATTCTTCTGCAAATGTAAATAACGAGGTGCTCTATTCATGTCATCATCAAAAGGAGAGGTAGTAGTTTCATACCCCTCATGTGGCACCATTAGAAAAAAACCTTTCACCCAATTTTCATCCCCAATTGATGTGGCTGAAAAGAAGTAGGGGTTGAGGAATTATGAAACAACCTTAAATATTTACAACTCTTACCCATCAAAATCTTTAATTCATCTTCTCCATAATTGGTTGGTTCAACTATTGTGAGATCATGTGCCTCCTCCAGGGCTTTGCAACTCTCTCCATGAGGCAACTCATAAGCCCTCTGAAAAAAGACAAGTGCTTGTCCTTCTTCTTGTTTGAGTGTAGCATCTTCAAGCACCTGCATATCAACATGTACCTCATGTTCCACCATTACATGAGGTTCCTCCTTTGTGACATAAATTCTTTCATCCATTGCCTTCTTTTCCTTGAAATGAGAACCACTACTCCCTCTTATTTCTAGTTTGCTTCCAAATTGACTAGCAAACAATTCGAACCCTTGCATTAGTTGTTTTGTCATGTCTTCAAAGAATGGTTTCGGTAATTTTCTAAACTCCTCATTATCCACTAAGGTTCCCTTCTCATCCTTACTCATGGTTACCAAAGAATGCACTTTTTCTCCTACTTCTTCCCTTTCACCAAAGTACTTCCAGTTTCAGTTTCTAAGGGTGGGGGATGATTTCTTTGAATTATTTTCCTCATGAATGTTCATCCACATCAGGTTCAAGGACCATGCTCTGATACCACTGTAATGTCCTTTTTTTAAAATTTATTAAAATGGTGAATTTTTCAACTTTTTCCACTAGTTCGACCTTTGACTATTCTTGGGTTCTTGACCTCCAAATGGCTCCAAATGCTCCCAATTTGTTACATAATGTGTATGAATGGTTTTAGTGCATAAATATGAGGTTCATGGATGATTTATATTCATCAATAATATTCTTCAATTCCTCTTTAAGTTTTGGCCAAAGTAGGGAACTTGACTAGCATTTTCTCTTTGACTAGTATTGGTCTCTTGGTCTCCAAATGACTCTAAATGCTTGTATAATGGGTCTGGAGTTATTTGATAGGTATTAAGACATATAAAAGAGGCTTATGGATACTTAAAACCCCTTAAAACACTTCTACAACATTCATTTACAATCTGGACAAAGTAGGGAAGATTACTAGTAATTTCAAGCTTCAAATCCCCCAAGGGTAGTGGACAAAGATGGATTCCCAAATGTTGTTAAACCCTTCCAAATTTATGAAAATAGGTATGTTAATGATAAGTGGCTTTAATTATATCCCCAATGTATCATTAATTATCTCTTATGGCCTTCTACAAGTCCTTAAAATCATATTTTTATATGCACGATTTCACATAGGGGGGAAAGCTAGTTATTTTCACCATGACTTATGAAATTCGAATTTTAGGTGCCAAGGGCTTATGATCTGTTAATTAAACTTCTTCAGAACTTTAATAACACTCCATACATCAACAAAATCATAGATAATAACTGATATAACTCGAAATATTGTCTCTTCAAACTCCAACAATAAGATCTAGGGGAAATGGCATTATTTACTCCTTAGTAATCAGATTTACATAGTTCCACTTGGAATATCGACTTGAATACATGCTGAACATGAAGAACAGAGAATTTAAATCATATTATAAAATAATTAAGCATTATAATCTCCCCCAAAGAGAACAATATCTCACCAAGTGCGCAATTCCTCAAGGATCATGAATATGCCAAGAAATAAAAGAATGGTTGTAGAAGCAAGATGAAAGAGATGTGACCATGAGATTCCTTGTAGATTCAACCTATAAAAAATACTCCATTAAATCTCTAAATGAAATTTCTAAATGCACTTTCCAATTACCAACTAGGATAGGAATCTTTCAACCTCAAAATTGGTGCTAAGGCAAGTAGAGTAGCATTCCACTAGCTCTCCTCTCCAAATGAAAAATGCAAATTCTAAAATGATAAAAAGCTACCATCTTTCTTTGTTATTGTCTTTTATAAAATTATAAGGTCCTCCATGGGTCGAATTCCTCCCAATATCTTCATGCCAACTCAAGTTGGGAAGAGATTCCCAAGTATGCCACTTGTCCTTCCAATTCTAGCCCTCTCCTTCTCCAAATTCGAATTGGTGTCTCTTTGGCTGCCCTAACTCACTTGAGCACCCTCTTGGAGGCTATTTTTAGCCCTAACATGTCATATATGTCAAATTTCAGCCTTTAGGTCTGATTTGTTTCATAGGTTTCATAGCATCTTCATCATTGTCATCATAGAGCTAGGGAATCTAGTCCAAGTGTCTCACTAGCTCCAAAATGCCTCTTCCTCTTCCATGGGAGTTACTCTTCCTCTTCCATGGGAGTTACTCTTACACTCCAATTTGACATTAATTGATTCATGCCAAGTATATTGAACTTCCAAATCATTCCAAGAACCTTGGGCTTCTTATGGATTCAGAATGACAAGAGGAGGATTCCATGTGTCATAGAAAATCTAGCTTGTGTGGGTCCCACATCCTCCATGTGTCTTCATGATCAATTGCCACTGTGATTTTCCCTTGTATTTATTTATTTATATCCTTTATTAAATATTTATGCCATTCTAATGTTCAAACATCATTTCTTATCCCCCTTATTGTGATAATCTGCAGGGATCTAGCAACTGTAACAAACTCACACTCTAACTCTCAAGATTATTTGCAAAGAAGAAGAAGCATGCATTTAATAATCACTCATAAACACAGAATAATGGACAATGTCAATATCATACAATGAATAATGAATGTAGAGAATGTGTTACAATAATCAATGATGAGGCATCATATAGGATTCGAATTATCCAAGTAGGGAATTTGAATTATGAGCTCAAAGTCTAACATGAATAACTATGGAGACATCATCGAGTCGATAGTATCAGTCATGAGTGGTAAGAGTGAGTCAAGTGTGTCTAACTGAGTCTAACAGAGCCATCTGGAAATAAATCAAGGAATGGAGACTCTATGTGGAGTGCATGAGTTTGTCTAACTCAAAGTCTAGCTTGGATAACAATGGAGACATCATCCAGTCAATAGTATCAGTCATAAATGGTAATAGTCAGTCAAGTGTGTCTAACTGAGTCTAACAGAACCATCTAGGCATAAATCAGGGAATGGAGACTCCAAGGGGGGCTCATGAGACTGTCAAATAGTCAATTGGAACTCCAGAACTAGCTAACTAGAAGCTACAAGCAATCAGCATGAGCAATCAATGGAAGAACTACTCAATCAATATACTAATTGAATGATAACTCTCGGTAGGTGAGATAAGGTGCTCTAACTGACAGTGGTAGGTGAGAAGGGTGCACTTTCCAAGCAGATAAGTCAAAGAGGGCGCATTAGGTAGGTAGGAGGCCAAATAAGGGCTAATGATAGGCTCTAAAGAGCTAGAAGCAAGCTCTAGGTGCTGGGGAGACAACCATGATGATGACTGGATCCATTCAATGGCATGCAAATGCATGCAGTTTTGCATGCAAGCATGCAAAATATAAAAATGATGGTGTGAATATTCCAACACCCCCCATAAGCTATACTATGAGATAATAACCAAAAAACAAAATAGGGCCCTGGTGACTGAGACCAAAGGTCACCCCATACAATAAAAAATAAACTAAGTGAGGAAAGAAGGAAAAACCGGTGGGAAGAAATCCCTCCCTCAAAATAGATTGAAGGATACTAAAGTAGCATGACATCACTCACCCATGAAGGAGGTAAGTGTCCTTCTTTTCCAAAGAAGGCTCGATCGATCTGAGATGGATCAGCAATGTGAGAAGGATGAAACCTTCTATTATGAAATTTTGATATGGTTCTTCTATGATCATGTGGATCACCAACCAAATCACCGGCAGATCTGAGTGTAATGGAAGCCCATCGAGGAAGAGGAGGAGCATCAAGTTCTTGTGGATCTGGATCTCCCATTCGCTCATCTTCATCATCGGTTGCTAGACCTTCAGGTTCTTGTGGATCTCGATCTAGCATTCTATCATCATCATCTCCATCTTCAGATTTTGAATCTGAAGTATCATGTGAAGATGCATAGCTCTCATCAACCAAAGGAGGAGTAGTAGGTGAGCTATCTTGATCAATAGAAGGAGTATCATGGAGAGGCCACTCCTCAAATTGTACACTCCTTTCCAGAAATGTGGTCATGGAAATAGGATCAAGTAACTTGTAAACCTTTGCATCCAATGCATAGCCCACCATAATGCACTCTTTGCTTTGTGAATCAAGAGATTTCCTTTTGTCAGCTGGAATCCTTTCCCAAGATATGGATCCAAACACTTTAAGATGAGATACATCAGGTTTGTATCCCATCCATGCTTCAAAAGGAGTAGTATCTTTGAGTCCCTTGCGTGGAACTCTATTCTGAAGATAGGTGGCACAGTTAATGGCTTCTGTCCAAAGACTAGGGTGCAACCCTTTCGACTTTAACATGCAGGTGGCCATATCTTTCAATGTTATTTTCTTCCTTTCAGCTATGTTGGTTAAAATTAATGATATTTAATTTACCTTGATTTAATTGTCAACCAGGGTGCATAAACTTTGAGCTGCTACACTATATGTGCGGGCAAAGTAGTCTCAATGCTCGTTCCTCAAGAAATTATAGTCTACTTACAAACAAAATGAAGCTAATACTGAATGATCAATGCCAAGGATCACTAGATTTGTTCTATAGAAAAGAAAACTAATTTGTTGATTCCTATCTCACTGTTAAACTCAATATAACCTACAGTAGCCTACAGTAACCAACAAAGAATTATCAAATTGCAATGCTATGATTTTTTAGGACAAAACAACCTGCTAGGAAAATAAATATAATCTTAAGCTACAACAATCTTTTAAGGAAATCGACAATCTATACCTAGCTACAGCAATGACGATCTATAATAAATAAAAGCCTAGTTTTGAAATACCTGTAGTCAATTAACCTTAAAAACTTCACCACTAACCCTACAGAGTCTAATGCAAGCAATTGTCACTATAAGGAAATTATGGAAACAAAGTCTGTCTCTTCTTTAATCCTCTGTCACTCATAAACAGTTGATAAACTGGAATCTAACTTGCTATTGATGTCAAACATATTAGACCTACACCCTAGGCATATTAAGTGCCCTAAAATTATCCAAAACTTACACACTCAAGTTCATTTACAAAACCTATTTTCATACCATGAAGATAACACTTACTGGACTGTAATTCTTTATTTGAAGTTTGTTATAGCTCATAAAATGAACAAAAGCATACTTCAATTCTTAAATAGCCAATACAATATGCTACTTGACAAACCCTAGATATTCTAAAGTCTTCAAATCCTCTGTTCACTTCACAAGATATTACAACTGTTGTTCAAATCCACACAATAAAAGATCCTATAGTCCTGCAGACGAAAGGAATCTAAGCAATCTTGTAGCCATTCATCAATCACTATAGCGCTGGCAATGTGGGAAATGTACAATCCAATCTACTTGTAATCCTTCATGAAATCGATTCTACAATAACCTAAATCAAATCCATCACACGATTTATGCATTCCATAATCCCAAACAACAATCCACGCTGAAGACTAATGAGGTTGAAATAAAAAACCACTCTTATTAATTTATTGATTCAATTCTACAGCTAAACTGGGTGCATGTAATAGTCATTTGTCTTCTGCAAACACAAGCCTTATCATGAAACACAGGTAAACAAAAACCATTATTATGAAACAATGCCAGAGTATATAAGTTTCACTCTACTTACAGAAATACAAACCACACATAGATACAAAGGATCGGTGTTGAAGGTGGGCCCTGCCCTCAACGCCTGCTAATTTAAATCACAGCTTTTCAAAGAAGATAAACACTGGGTATATTAATAAAAATAGAGTTTACAGTTTCTCTGAATACATCTGCTATCGTCTTAGGGTTTCAAGAGTCATCTTTATACTGAATATACAGAGTGAGATCGTCCTTGAAACAAGGATCGACATAGCTAACTACCTTACAGCTATCTCGGCATAACTGAGCCAAAGATGGGAGCTCAAATCCCCTGAAATCCACATAGTACTGAAGAGGAAAACAACAGCTCCTTAATCAAAGATCATCCCCAAAATAGCAGCTGAGCAATCCTCACAAGCATCTGGAAGGTGAGGTGAATCCAGGAAAAACGCCCTCATTGTAGATCGAATCCCCCAAATCTTTGCATAAATCCTCCTTTGAACGCTGAGACAGGTATGGAGTCGGGTAGCAAAAGAACCCTGCATAGAAGAGAAACAAAACTTATTACTAACCTATCATTAAATGAAACCTAAAGCCCAATCATATGCATAAAACAAGGCAAAGTAACAAACAAGCAATTAAAAATCACTTACCATAGCTTAGCAGTGTTGACCTCCAAAAAGACATAATTAGATACAACAAAACTGATTATTATTTGATTCCATAAGACTTTAAGCTAGAAAACATTATACTAAATAGTCAAAATAGAGGACCAACATCTCCCCCAGACTGAAGGTCTTGCATGTCCCTATGCAAGAAAGTTTCAGATAGACAAAATTTGAACCTTCTAGTAGATTATCAATCCTTGGATCCAACTCCAGAGACTGAGGCTGAGGTATTAAATAGGACTTGAACCTGAGGAGGAGATGGGGCAGATTGTTGCTGTATACTAACCAATTGTTCAAACTGTTTATCTTTCTTCTTTAACTGTTTTCGAAGACTGCGATTTGTCCCTGAAACCTCATCAACCAAAGTTTGTAAAGACACTATTCTAGCCTTTAAAATGGCATTTTCCTGCTTGATGACCCGATCCAACCTCACATACTCTTGCAACTTCCTTGTCAATTTAAAATTATTTTGCCTAAAATAATCAATTCCTTGTGCTAAAGCCTCCGACTTAGTAGATTTTGAACCTGATTTGGAAAGTGATGCTTTGGCAGATTTCAGACTTGATTTTGAAGGGGATCCTTTGGCATATTTCAGACTTGATTTTGAAGGAGAAATTGGCAGCAAAGGTTCACTGACAGGACTCGACATTGTAGAATAATGAGGAGAACCAGGAGAATCAGAGTTATCATGGGTAGAGGAAGCATCGGATGATGGCAATTCGACTTGGACAGGTTCTTTACCCTTAGATTCCTTTCTTCCTTCTTTAGCAGCCATGCTGCGAGTAAATCGTCTATTGGGCAAAACAAACAGGTTTTCATGCTCCTTATCTCCCCCAGACCGAGAGCTAACACATTGTCTCTTAGAGATTGGAGACCTCTTAGCATGTAATGGGGCAGGTTTCTTGCAACTATTAACAACTGGTTCATGAGGGCAATCATTTTGGTGAACAGAGTTGTTTGCAGAGGAAGCTTTCTCCACTAGATTAGGGATACGAGGCTCACCGGATTCATTCCTCAAGGATGACTGAAGATGAGGGTTAGATAGTTCATATACGAACTGTTCCCATACCCGACCTTGCTTCTTTAATTCAGCTAAAACGAGCATTTTAATAAGTCCATGATGGTAAAGACTGTGAGTTGGATGTTCTAGGTTCTTCCTAACTTGTGAAGCCATTTTACTCAAACTCTTCCAAAAATAAAATGGAAAATTCAGAAGCTTACCAAACTCGAAGTGATCTAAAAGGCGAAAATGACAGGCTTTATAAGTGGAGAATCGGCCTTCACAGGTAATCAGTTTGGTGATGATCATCAAGGAATTATGAAATTCTTCTCTAACCCACAGCTTGGAGAAACCCTTCTCACCCTTCACGGCCAAAAATTCAGGTTTGAAAACACAGTCATATTCTTTTCGTGGCAACCGAAAATTCTTAAACCATCTATCACCGGTGCGTGGAAGTCCCGTAGCCAATGAAATAGACTCCTCTATCACTGCAAATTCTAGGGACCCCACCTTAGCTGTATGCCCATCAAAACCCAAGGCGAATTGTAAAGAGACAGCATCATCGTGGCCCTGTAAATTGGTTAAAAATGAATGCCACCCAGCCCGAATAAACATCTCCTTGCATGCTACGAACTCAGGGATAGCTAATAACTGTTCATATGCAGAGGGCTCATGCCGGTTAAGCATGGTGAAGACAGGAAAAGAGAAGAACAGCGAATTAGCAAAGATACAGACAGTCAATTTCGTGGCAATGGAAAATTTCATCACGGTTCTCTTCACTGGCGAGGGTAAAACTAGAAACAGCCCGATAAAATTATGGTAAAGAGTGGTAATAATTAGCAGACGTGGTGAGGATATCATGATAAGCCAATGTTCGTGCCATCCACGTCGCAGGGAATGATGATCATACCATAACACGTTTTGATTCATCGTCACCTTATGGTGAGTTATGAATTAGAAAAAATGTTATAAATTTTTATTAAAGATTCAAATCGATAATGAGGAATGAAATATTACCGAAGGCTAACACCATAAATGATTTACAAATTAACGTTGGTGTATTAATTAAATAAATGCCAAAGATAATCCATAGCTCATCGACTTTTGTATAATCATAATCCTTAATAACAATTAGGACCAATCACGGGACATCCATTACCTTCGTCAACGTTCATTGCCTTTACCATATATATGCCAATTTTCCAATGTTTCTTCCAGCACCCCATACGGCACTCAATCCGTCACTTCAACAAATGTAAAATACAGCAGTGCTTTCAGGCTGATAAAGATGAACAAAAATTTACCAGTATAGTAGTAATTACCAGCATCTGGAGCAGCTGCTGTGCTATTAAAGTGATGCACTCAAATAGTGATGTAAAAAAAAAACATTAATTTCCCAAATATACATCACTCAGATGAGTTAATAAGCAAGTAAATTGGATTAAAAATTTGTTAGACCCTCAATAGTTTTGTGGCATAATTTCCTTATTGTAAGGTTGTTGCTCCATCTAATCACACAGGAAACTAAGTTGTGTTATGAAACCAACTTTTATTAACAATACAAACAAACAATCAAAAATGCAGACTTCAATCAATCACCCTTACTTCTATGTAACTCAAACAATCATAAATGCAGACTTCATCAATCACCCTTATTTCTATGTAACTCAAACAATCAGAAATGCAGACTTCATCAATCACCCTTATTCTATGTAACTCAAACAATCAGAAATACAGACTTCATTCTTGTCATTCATACAGAACTTTTTCCACCAGGACATGTGCCACAAGGAAAAGGGAATACTAACAGAAGCTAATGGGGTACTGGTCCACTTTGACTCAGCTTCACACAGGATAGTTTGAGTAGTGCAACAAATAGCACTGAATTTCTCAGCTATGTTCAAGACTCAGAAAATATCAGGCATAAACCTTCTTTTACTAGAATCAGGTAACCCAAAATGCAGAACAGCTGGAGATGATTATCAACTGGCTATCATTTTACTTTTTTTTCAATGAGTTTATTAAATTTTAATTAACCACCCTTATGGCCTCTCTTTTACCTTCACATAGGTACATTGTTCATATAGACAAGTATAGATGAGGCTGTTTAAAGAAGATATTAGAGTCAGAACCCACTGCCAGCAAGCCCGTTCAGTACTCCGGTGGGGTAACTGTAACATCTTAAGAAGCTTCTTCCCCCGGCAGATGCCCCATTGCCAACAGGCCTGTTCATCACCTTGATGGGTTTGTCTGTTTATACCACAGGTCGGTACCCACTGCCAGTGGACCTGTTCAGTATCCCGGCGGGTTAACCTCTTGCACCCTTTTTCTATCAAAGGCTCTTGTCCCAATTTCACCTTAAAGATAAAATTTATGATTTGCTCAAGCATAGATGAGTGGGGGAGATGCTCTGAAAACCATCTAGGAGTGGGATGGTACCAGAATTGGAAGAGTATTCTTTGTATATGCCTGTAAAGATTTGCCCAGATGAACAACTAACCTTTGCAACTGTAGAAAGTGAAAGTCATAAAGTGGCTATAAAACAATGTATATATATATGTGTTTAGTATTATAACATCCAATAGATAATAACCCCCAAACTGCCCAGTCCTGGATACCTTTTTCAAAATGATGCCTGTCTTAAAAATAATTTCATGTCCATAGCTGTTACTAAAAACAATTCCCTCGCTTTATCTAGTGTGAAACCAGGTCAAATGGCCCTAGCAACCCAGAAGTTCATAAGCAGAAAATATTTGGGAAGCTTAAAGCATTAATGTAGGCAATGCCTGGTGGGCAAGTACTTATATGAATAACCAGAACAGTTCTGAAAAATCTGACAGCACACATACATTTACCTGATACAGACATTCTAATTACCAGTGCAGCCCAGAAATTTTCCAAATTAACACAGTCCTTTGCAAAAACAATCAATGGTTGAAAAAAATAAGAATAATACAAAAGACTTCCCTATTGTTTTTCTAAAACATCCTGAGCCTAAAAAGAATATCTGTGTTCTCCTATAAGAACCCTAATAAAACAAATTCCTGTACATATATACAAAAATAGTTTCATTGAATGTTACTGTGAAGAAGTGGGAGATGGAGGAGTCATTCCTTCACCTACCAGCTCTAGTCTAGTTTGCTGACTCATGGTATGAATGAACTCTTGCTTCGAAATGGGTTTGTGATATATCTTTAACCAATGTCCATTCACCACAAAGGCAGTTTGTTCTTCATCTATTGTCTTTATTTTGACATAACCATTATCAAAAATAGTCACAATTTCATATGGTCCCATCCATCTAGTGGTAAGCTTACCTTTAAAATGTTTGAACCGTGAGTCAAACAACAGAGCCCAATCACCTACTTCAAAAGTCTTCTTCTTCAAAAATTTATCATGCCACTTAGTCCGTTGATTCTGTATCAACACAGTTCGTTGGACAGCATCTTGTCTGATTTCATCAAGCTCATTTAATTGCATCAGCCTCTGCTCCTGGGCTTCATCTAAATTCAGACTCAATTGTGCAGCAGTACGAAAAGTCTTCACCTGAAATTCTATAGGAAGCAGAACCTGTTTCCCATAAACAAGCTGATATGGAGTATACCCTGTGGTATTTCTCCACTTAGTTCTGTAAGCCCACAATGCCTCGGGTAGCCTGTCTGCCCAGTCTTTGTGATGCAGCTGTACAGTCTTAGTTAAAATGGATTCTAACACTTTATTTGTTGATTCCACTTGCCCATTTGCTTGGGGATGGTAAGGAGAAGATTTATAGTGCTTAATCCCATATTGTTCTGTAAGTGCTTTCATTGATTTAGAGACAAACTGTGCTCCATTGTCAGTCACAATTTCACGAGGAATTCCAAAGCGAGTAAAAATCTCTTCGTAAATAAATTCTATGACTGATTTCCACGTGGCCCTCAATAGAGCTTTTGCCTCAACCCACTTAGTCACATAGTCAGTGCAAACTAAAATATATCTCTTTTTCCTTGACATTGGTGAGATTGGCCCAACAAAATCCAATCCCCATTTTTCAAAGGGTTCAATTTGTACCTGGGCTTGTAAAGGCATTAGATCAGCAGCAGTGGGTCTCCCCATTCTTTGATAGCTGTCACAGCCTTGTACATACTTTTCAGCATCTTTAAAAAGGGTAGGCCAGTAATACCCTTGATGTAACACCTTATATGCTGTCCGCTTGTCTGAGAAATGGCCTCCACAAGGTCCATCATGACAGGCTTGAAGGATGTCACACATCTCATCCTCTCTCACACACCTCCTGATAATCAGATCTGGACCAGTTCAAAAGAGGTCATTACCTACCCATGAATAATTAGCACTTTGTTGTATGATTCTTCATTTTTCGTAAGATGACAGATGAGCAGGTAGTTTCCCTGTAACCAAATAATTGGCTATATCTGCAAACCAGGGTGTTTTAATAGAAACAGCAAATAAATGTTCATCAGGGAATGTATCATCTACAGGAACATTATCATCAGCATGAGTTGATCTGGAGAGGAAATCTGCAACCAGATTTTCCTTCCCTGGTTTGTCAACTATGGTAATGTTAAATTCCTGTAGCAAAAGTAACCATCTAGTAATTCTGCCACTAGTGATCGGTTTATTCATTAAAAATTTAATAGCAAAATGATCGATATGAACAAATACCTCATAACCTGTAATATAATGCCGGAATTTATTGATGGCATGAACCACTACTAGAAACTCTTTTTCAGTTACTGTATAGTTCAGTTCTGCAGGTGTTAAATTTTTACTGATGAAATAAATAGCATAGGAGGACTGATTTTCTTTCTGTCCGAGCACTCCCCCCAAGGCAGTGTCTGAAGCATCAGTTTGTATATGGAAGGGCAAAGACCAATTTGGCCCCCGTAGAACTGGTGTTGAAGACAATTCTGACTTTAATGTGTCAAAGGTTGTCTGACAGTGTTGATCCCAATCGAAACCACTGTCTTTGGCCAACAATTTGAACAGTGGGGCTGCTATCTTTGTAAAATTAGCAATAAACCTACGATAGTATTCTGCATGTCCCAGAAAACTTCTGACTTCTTTTTGTGTAGCTGGTGGAGATAGACTAGTAATGATTTCAATTTTTGCCGGGTCTACCTTAATACCTTCTGATGAAACGTGCTGCCCTAAAACAATACCCTCAGTTAACATCATCTTACACTTTTCATGGCTTAAAGCAAGATTTGTTTCTTGGCACCTAATTAAAACTTTCTCCAGGTTATCCAAGGCTTCTTTGAAATCATTACCATAGACTGTAAAGTCATCCATATATATTTCCACACAGTCATGGACTAAATCAGCCAAAATACCTAACACTGCCCTCTGGAAAGTGGCAGGAGCGTTACACAGTCCAAATGGTAATACCTTGTAAGCATAAGTTCCCCATGGGCAGGTAAAAGTGGTTTTTTCTTGATCCTCTGGGGCTATTCTTATCTGGTTATATCCACTGTATCCATCCAGAAAAGAAAAGTATTTCTTTCCTGAGAATGTATCCAAAACCTGGTCTATGAAAGGAAGAGGGAAGTAGTCTCTGAGAGTTGCTTTATTTAACTCACGAAAATCAACACATATTCTCCACTTACCTCCCTTCTTCGGGACAATCACCAACGGAGATACCCATTTGCTATCAGAAATGGGATAGATGAAATCTGCATCCAACAATTTTTGTAATTCATCTTTCACAATGTCTTTAAGCACAGGATTCATTCTTCTCTGTGGCTGCCTTACTGGTCTAATATTTTCCTGCGTATAGATGTGATGAATGCATGTGTCAGGGTGAATGCCTTTCATGTCTGTATAAACCCAAGCAAATGCCCCAGACTGTTCCTTAAGTAAATTAACTACCTGAATTTGCTGGCTTTGAGACAGATTTGCATTAATAGACAAAGATCTCCCTGGACTAATCTCCATTGGTATAGTTGCAGCTCCAACCTTCTCATCTATGAATAAAACTACTGATGATGAGGTGGCTGAAGGATAATAGTTTTCCTGAAAATCTTCTGTGAAAACATTGTCTAAGTCAGAGAAGGACTGAGGGAACTCAACACTAGTGGTGGCTGAAATAAATTGATCTAGGATATCATCCTCAGTCTGGTGTTCCAGCCCCCTAGTTTGACTAATGGACAGTAAGGGTTGTCCCACATCCTCATCCCCGTAAAGATTCTCTAACCATAACATGTTTTCCGATACAGGCTGTGCTGGAGGATAAATAATTAGGTTTTGTAGAGCAGTGCCATTTGATATAGTTAAAATACCTTCTCTGCATCCTATAAAGGCATTGGCAGTGGCTAACCAGGGCCTGCCTAATATAACAGGATGTTCCCCCATTGGGTGTTTGGTTTGGAGTACCAGAAAATCCACTGGATACTCCCAAGAAGCTACTATGACAGTAATGTCATCTAAGGCCCCCACAGGTTTGACTGTGCTCCTATCAGCCAACTCCAAAATAGTAGGAGTAGATCTGAGGAGATTATGCAACTGAAGTCTCTGCATGGTGGTCATAGACATGACATTAATGGCAGCCCCCAGGTCAACTAGAGTGTTTCCTATTGGAATCTCATTGATGTAAATGGTCACCACTGGGTTCCCAGGATTTGCAAATTTTGGGGGTAAGGAACAATCTGAAATATAATTAGACAGCTGGCCTAAAACATTTATCTTGGGTGGGTCTTTATGTTTTCGACCAGGTTTCTTTAAGCACAGTTCCTTTACCAATTTTGCATAGATAGGGACATCTCTAATAGCTTGAAGTAATGGAATCTTGATACAAACATTTCTCAACTCATTTTCCAAATCAAACTGTGGACGCACCGCAGGCTTCTCTATTAATAACCTCTCTGGGTAAGTTGGGTTGTTATTTACTTGTGGATGAGCAGGTGATTGGAAATGAGTTCCCAGTGCTTGAGTGTTTTCTGAGGCAATCTGCACTTCTTCTTCCTCTGTAATCTCTTTTTCATCATTTTCTTCTCCAGTCTCTTCATGAATAATCACTGCTGGAGGGGTTTTATTTAATGTTTTCCCAGACCTTAATTGTATTTCCTGTAAAGGAGCTGAATGAATTACGTAAGTTGGAGCCATTTGAATTTCAGCATTATGAAGAGGCTGGGGAGGTCTGTTATTAGGGTTTGGAATAGGTTGGGCTGGCAACAACGTGGGTCGAGGTGGGTTTGGATTTTGATATTGTTGTGGAACTGGGGGTATAGGAGGAAGTGCAGGTGGTGTAAAGCTTGGTAATAGCTACTGTATATTTGGTGGCATTGGACAGTAATTAGGAGGGGTTGTTGATTTTATTCCTCCATAGGGTTGTCCTTGTGGTCCCCCATATGACTGTCCCCGCCAGCCTTGCTGCCATGGTTGGGTCTGAGTAGGTTGAGAGGGCCAATTCTGCCACATTTGTGGACTCCATGGCTGCTGAGATTGCTGCATGGGATAATAATATGCAGGGTTCGGAAAAACAGGTTCTGGGTACATGTTTTGGGGTCTAGGCTGCCAAGGCCTTCTTGATGCATCGGTAGGTTCAGCATTAAGCTTGTAAAAAGCTTGCAGTTCTGGTAAAGAAGGGAAATTGTCAGTTGGGTGTTGATCAGAGCAAAGAGCACAGACTGAAATGGTATTAAGGGGGCACTCTTTCAAAGGGTGTCTTTTTCTGCACTTGGGGCAGAATATGTGTAATGCTGCTATGTCCTCCTCCTCTTGCCATTTCTTTTTTTTCAATGCATCAAATTGGGAGCTTAAGGTTCCTAAAATGTCAGTTTTGAAATTTTCTAATAGGTTCCCCAATTCAACTCTTGTGACCCCACTAGTTCCTGCTGTTCTAGAAATACGGGAAGGACCTTCCCTTGTGCTTTTTCCTGCCTTGGCTCTACTCCTCGAATATTTTCTGCATAGTTCAGTAATCTCCTCAAAGGATTTATGAGATACATCACCTGAGGCCATCAAGTTGAGTATTTCCACATATTCATCCAGAATCCCTTTCAGAAAAAGAGTTCTGACTGCATCCTCCTGTAAGGTATTATACTTAGACTTCTGTAATACAAAACAGAAGCGTTCTAGGAAGTCCTCAAGACTCTCTTCTTCATGCTGTTGCATTTTAAAGATATCATTTTGGGAGTCTCTTGGTCCACAGTAATCTCGGTATTTTCTAAGGAAAGCACTCTTCATTTGTTCCCAAGTTCGGATGGTGGATTCCCCCAGACTCATAAACCATCTAAGTGCAGAATCCTTAAGGGTGACTAGAAATAGTTTTAACTTTTGTGCATCCTGCAGATAATTATAACTCCTGCATAAGATGTCAAAATCAAATAGAAAAGTATCCGGATCTTCAGTACTTTTCCCATAGAAGGTAGGTAATGAAGATGCTGGGATATTTTTCATACTGACATCCCGTGTAAGATCCAGAATGGGGAAGCCAAAAGTTGTTTCAGTTCGTCCCTCATGTTCTCCCTCTCCTTCCATCTGGTGTCCAGTTTCCTGATCACTCATGACAAGAGGGTTCCTAAACCAATTGACACCTAACCCGTCTCTTCTTGGGGATAGAATAAAGTCCCAATGGTCTGGCCTAGACTAAGTTTGAAGATTGAAAGGTAAATCTGTGGTAGATTCTACTTAAGAAACCACCGGATTCTGGTTATGTCCAAGAAGGGAGTTCACTTTTTCTATGTTCACTGTGTCAACTAAGTTGGAATCTTCCTTTGGAGGTGAAGCTTGTTGGATCTGTGGGATATCTTCTGAATGTAACTATTCACTGAGTATAACCTCAGTTCCTGCTGGTTTGGTCCCAAATTCCACTGAATTTTGAATGTTGTTGTTTTCAGTTTCGTTGCCGGTATCCCTATCCCTAGGGTTAGTGAAGGGGGGGGGTTTGTTGTTTCCAAAAAGATCGGAATGAACCTTAATGAATCTTCCCTTACTATCTCTAGGTCTCATCAAAACAATTTCTGAAAATAACAAGACTTTTAATCAAAATAAATTGAAATACATGTGCCACAATTGGGTTTGAAGGAACCTGTTATGAAATGCGCAAGTCTGCCTTACCAATCCGTCTCCTCCAATCTACCACAACTAGTCACACCTAAAAACTGTTGTAAAATTAGATTTTTGGAATTAAACACACCCTACTTGCAAAAGGATAACCACACTTGCATGAAATTAAACTACAAAAAATAAACACTCTTTACAAGAAAGATAAACACACTTTTTGCAGTGAAATAATTCAAATTTGCAAAGAAAAACGACCACACTTACCAGAAGGACACAACAAGAATTTGGGGCAACCCACTAAAGTGGTTGCGGCAGGCTGTTACACCATGGGAATCCCATAGTGAATTCGTCTTTGCGTCTTAATGTTTCCCCTCCACCTTGTTGTGTACTGTAAAAGGATCCTATCTACCTGAATTTCTCAATGAACCAATTCATAAAAATGAGCAAAATACCAGCTTACCTTGGAGCAACTCCTCGGCAACGGCGCCAAAATGTTGGTTAAAATTAATGATATTTAATTTACCTTGATTTAATTGTCAACCAGGGTGCATAAACTTTGAGCTGCTACACTATATGTGCGGGCAAAGTAGTCTCAATGCTCGTTCCTTAAGAAATTCTAGTCTACTTACAAACAAAATGAAGCTAATACTGAATGATCAATGCCAAGGATCACTAGATCTGTTCTATAGAAAAGAAAACTAATTTGTTGATTCCTATCTCACTGTTAAACTCAATATAACCTACAGTAGCCTACAGTAACCAACAAAGAATTATCAAATTGCAATGCTATGATTTTTTAGGACAAAACAACCTGCTAGGAAAATAAATATAATCTTAAGCTACAGCAATCTTTGAAGGCAATCGACAATCTATACCTAGCTACAGCAATGACGATCTATAATAAATAAAAGCCTAGTTTTGAAATACCTGTAGTCAATTAACCTTAAAAACTTCACCACTAACCCTACAGAGTCTAATGCAAGCAATTGTCACTATAAGGCAATTATGGAAACAAATTCTGTCTCTTCTTTAATCCTCTGTCACTCATAAACAGTTGATAAACTGGAATCTAACTTGAAATTGATGCCAAACATATTAGACCTACACCCTAGGCATATTAAGTGCCCTAAAATTATCCAAAACTTACACACTCAAGTTCATTTACAAAACCTATTTTCATACCATGAAGATAACACTTACTGGACTGTAATTCTTTATTTGAAGTTTGTTATAGCTCATAAAATGAACAAAAGCATACTTCAATTCTTAAATAGCCAATACAATATGCTGCTTGACAAACCCTAGATATTCTAAAGTCTTCAAATCCTCTGTTCACTTCAAAAGATATTACAACTGCTGTTCAAATCCACACAATAAAAGATCCTATAGTCCTGCAGACGAAAGGAATCTAAGCAATCTCATAGCCATTCATCAATCACTATAGCGCTGGCAATGTGGGAAATGTACAATCCAATCTACTTGTAATCCTTCATGAAATCGATTCTACAATAACCTAAATCAAATCCATCACACGATTTATGCATTCCATAATCCCAAACGACAATCCACGCTGAAGACTAATGAGGTTGAAATACAAAACCACTCTTATTAATTTATTGATTCAGTTCTACAGCTAAACTGGGTGCATGTAATAGTCATTTGTCTTCTGCAAACACAAGCCTTATCATGAAACACAGGTAAACAAAAACCATTATTATGAAACAATTCTATAGTATATAAGTTTCACTCTACTTACAGAAATACAAACCACACGTAGATACAAAGGATCGGTGTTGAAGGTGGGCCCTGCCCTCAACGCCTGCTAATTTAAATCACAGCTTTTCAAAGAAGATAAACACTAGGTATATTAATAAAAATAGAGTTTACAGTTTCTCTGAATACATTTGCTATCGTCTTAGGGTTTCAAGAGTCGTCTTTATACTGAATATACAGAGTGAGATCGTCCTTGAAACAAGGATCGACATAGCTAACTACCTTACAGCTATCTCGGCATAACTGAGCCAAAGATGGGAGCTCAAATCCCCTGAAATCCACATAGTACTGAAGAGGAAAACAATAGCTCCTTAATCAAAGATTATCCCCAAAATAGCAGCTGAGCAATCCTCACAAGCAGGAGTCGGGTAGCAAAAGAACCCTGCATAGAAGAGAAACAAAACTTATTACTAACCTATCATTAAATGAAACCTAAAGCCCAATCATATGCATAAAACAAGGCAAAGTAACAAACAAGCAATTACAAATCACTTACCATAGCTTAGCAGTGTTGACCTCCAAAAAGACATAATCAGATACAACAAAACTGATTATTATTTGATTCCATAAGACTTTAAGCTAGAAAACATTATACTGAATAGTCAAAATAGAGGACCAACAAGCTACACCATTCTGTTGTGGTGTGTAGGGAACAGTATGTTGCATCTCAATGCCCTCTTCAGTACAAAAATCTTGAAATTCACCCTTAATGTACTCACCACCATTGTCAGTGCGAATGGATTTTATTTTCCTGTCTAAAAATTTCTCTACAGAAGACTTGAAAAACTTGAAGAACCCAAATACTTCTGATTTCAATCTAAGGAAATATACCCAAGTGAATCTAGAATAATCAACAATAAAAGTGAGCATATACCTTGATTTGTTCAAAGATAGATCTGGAAATGGACCAACCACATCACTATGGATGAGATCAAGAGGGTGAGAGGCTCTCCTAGCCTTTCCTTTCTCAAACTTCTTCTCAGGATGCTTCCCCATCAAACAACCATGACAGTTTCCTTTGGCAAATTTGATCTGGGGAAGCCCATCAACCATCATCTTTGCATGCATGTCATGCAAGTACTTATAGTTAAGATGCCCAAATATTTCATGCCACAATCTGATTTCTTCATTGGCATGAGCATGGAGAGATGATTGCTTCGAGAGAGGTAAGAAGTGTGAGAACTCATACAGTTTGGAGTTGTTATTTGCAACTCCCTTTGCAATGATTTCACCTGAAACCATGTTTTGTATCTCGACTTCATTTGGAGAAAAGATGACTCTTTTGGGATCTCCAATATGATTCATTTGATACACTGAAAGTAAGTTTGTTGTAAGAGAAGGAACATAAAGCACATCAAAAAAGTAACCATAGTCAAGATTGATTCTTCCAATCCCCTGAAAGGATACTTCTGAATCATTCCCCAACATGATGGAAGGTGTTGTCGGGATAAATTACCCTATAGTAAGGAAACTGATACTATCAACTGGAATGGGATGACAAGTAAGTGTATTAACTGCATTACAGAGATGTTCATGAAAGGAAATAGGTTATAGGCCTTGAGAACATACCTTTCGAATGACGTTCGATCCTAGATCTTATTTGATCTTGCGTTCGATCCTCAAGTCCACCTCCCATTCGCTGAACTTGCAATACAAATACCTTTCTCAGCGTATCTTGGGTAATATATAATGATTGAAAGAGACAAAGCAATTTAACATTCAATATTAACCAAAAAAAATCCAAACTAGTATATTGCTTCAATGAACACTTAATTTGGGACAAGAAAGACACGTCAACCTTTTATTGTCAAATGCAAATTGATGTTACAAATATACCTGACCTTGTGACATGCTCCTGCAACTTGATTCTGGGCTCCTGCTCCTCTATGGCTTGGATATATTCCAGCACAAACTCCTCCAATACAAGTTTCTCTTTAAAGTCTCCTCTATATCTCTATGTCTAACCCCTCTCTTTATTCTTCCCTGTATTTATAGGATCAGAGAAGTAGTTCAGGTCGAGAGATGGTTATGGAGGAAGTTGGGGAAGTTGGAAAACTACCAGCAACTAATCCTCTTCGTGAAATTAATTATTTTTTAATCATCTTTTGAGATATACGCTACTATTGTTCAGTGAAGTAGCGTTTAGGGCGCTACTATAGTGTTTGTAAACTAGCGCTCATCGATTTTTAAATGTTGAGCGCTACTATGCTGAAGAGGAGTAGCGCTCATAAGGCTTTGAGCACTACTATTACACACTGGAGTAGCGTATAGGCGCTAGTCTATTGAAGTAGAGTGGCGCTCATATCTCAGAATGAAATTTTTAGGGTTTTTCCAGTATTGTCAGGAAATGGAGTAAGTCAAAGTATCATCTAGGGTCAACATGCTCCTCCATCCAAGTTGTCCTTTTGTGTGATCAACAACTCAAGGTGATCACGGACGGAGAGGTGCAGGTTTGACCTATAACAGAAGGGCCAACTAATATTTCGAAGTTGGAAAAGAGATATTTGGTGATGAAAGAAGAATATGTTGATGCACTTGCCATGAAAGCATGACATCTCTCTTTGCCTTCAGATCTAGAAGATTCAGTATCAGGATCTTTCTTTCTTGCACATGCTAGTACAGGAATATTGTTCTTCTCGAGTAACTGAGCCATCAAATCTATAGTCTTCCTCATGCAAGTACTCTCAGGATGAAACCCCTTCAGACAATAAGTGCACTTGGTCTTTCCCTTCTGAGAATGCTTGGTCTTCCTTGAGTTCGAAACCCCATATGACTGGTATGAACTATCTGTAGGCTTGTATCATTCGATCTCTTGTCATAAATATTTTGCTTGCCTTTACCATTCGCTCTCTTTGCAACTGTAAGGAATGAATCCAATTTGGGTTTGATCATTCCCATAGAGATAAACTTCTCTTCCTCTTGAGTAAGAGATTGAATGAAATCATCAAGTGAGGGAAACTTCCATCTTGGAATGGACAACCTAGCTGACTAGAAAGTAGAGACAAAAACTGAGAAGTTTTCCCCCAACTTTGAGAGAATAGCAAGTATAAGCTGCTTTTATCTTTCACTATCTCATATCTTTTCAACTGTGATATCAAGATTTTGAACTTGGTGAGGAAGGCATTGATAGATTCGAACCTGTCTGGACTCAAACATATGAGCAAATTCTCCAATTTGTGTCCTTGCATATCATCTTTCGGTCCAAAAAGATATTTGAGCTTGTCCCAAACCTCTTTAGGAGATGTAAGATCGATGACATGGAAGTGAAGATCTTCAGAAATTGAGAGAAGGAGCAGGTCAATTGCTTCATCAATCCTATCCAAATACTTGGACTTTTCAACTGCACTGAGAGGTTCTACCATCATTTTGTTGAGTATTCGGGTGAAGATTTTTGATCTCATGAAGATAGTCATCTTGGATTTCCACTCAACATAGTTCGAAGATGTAAGCTTTAGATCCATCTGAAACAAATAAAGTCGAATAGTTGAAGTGTTGATGTATATGTAACTTTGGAATGTATTTCATATATGTTTATTGTACTCCTATAGAGATGGTATTATTCCTCTATACGAAAGTGTTTGTATTCCTAGAGAGATGTTATTATTCCTCTATACGGAAGTGTCGTCATTTATATTGTAAGTGCCATAACTTATACTTGATGGGTTATTAGACCACCTTGTTGGGGTCGGCCCTGTATAAGTCATGTGGGTCGAAGGGTTATTAGACAACCCTATTGGGGGTCGACCATGTGGTTCAAAGGGTTATTAGACCACCCTATTGGGTTTCGGGCCAGTCAGCTTTGTGTTATGTGTTTAAGTTGAGGCCGACCTAGTAAAGGTTATTAGGCAATTCAAGTCAAGTATAAATAGAGTGCGGGAGGCACTCTATTTCATCATTCTATTCTCACACACACTCTTTGGAGAGTGGCGCACTTGTGGAGGAGGAGAAGCTACTGCTAGGAGGAGGAGAAGCTGCTGCTATGAGATGTCTATCTCTTATGCTTGGGTTGTATCATTGCTCTATCTATCTCTAAGGAAGTTATTGGGGTTTTTCACCTTTATGGTTTTCCCCAAGTAAACTCTGTGTCTCTTGTGTGCTTGCATTATTGTGTCCATGCTTGATATGTTGTACATGTTGTTCTCTTAGTTAAGATCCTACATCAAATTGAAGTAAATTCTGAAAAATTAACATGGTATCAGAGCTAGCCTGAAAGAAGGCATGGTATGGCATGTATGACACTTGTTGCACTTACGATGTTAGGGCTTGATATAGCAAAAACCATTCATCGTAGCACTTTCGCTATAAATCCATTTTGGAAACGTTTTTGGATCTGAAACTTTTACAAGTAGAATATAAGACCCCCATGTACCTTGGGTCCAAAGGACAACTTCGAATTCAGTGTACTTTGTGCTTTATGATCTGTACAATCTAGGGTTTCTGCCTCTTCCAGATCTGAGTCATAAAAAGGTGACTTAGGAAAAAAGTTCATAACTTGGGCTAGGACGATCCAAATGAAATTTTGTAAAATGTGATAGGTATTGCACGGACTTTAATTTCTCAGGTAACGTTTTCAGAGGCCGAAACTGAACCAGTGACACGTGGCATGTCATACAAGTTCGCTCTCCTGTTTTATCCCATAAACAGGTCACGTTGCGACACTTGGAATAACTCTCTCTCAAAGAATCCAATTGAGGTCAGACCTGTGGGGTTGGAAAGATGACAGGTCGGGCTACCATTGGTAGAAGTTTCATACCCTATGGATCGGAAAGTTCATATTTACACCAGAAACAATCAGGTACATATTTCTGTCAAAACATAATTATTTTTTAGCACCTTCATTCATGGCTTCGGGAATTTAGGGTTTCGGAGAAAGATGGAATTTTTGTAATCGGATACCACGGCTGAATGATACTCATAAAAATCGAAATTTAGAGACCAAGATCAGAATTTTTGGTTGGGCAGAAGGTCGGGCTTGATCAGACCCTAGTTCGGGACTTTGATCGAAAAAGTGGAAAATTAGGGCTTCTGTAAAAATGGGAATTTTTGAAATCTGTGATCACGACTGGAAGCTCCTCAGAAAATTAGAAGCTTAGAGATTTGGATCGAACCTTTTGATTGGGCAGAAGGGTGGGATTTATCAAACCCTAGTTCGGGATCATGTCCAATGAATCCATAAGTTTCAAAGGCAAAATTGAGGGGTGAAACTTTGCAGTTTTCAAATTCTGAATATGCCGGCTTGATCAGCTCATCAAGGCGCATCTTTCTATCCTTTCAGAAGTTTGAAATTCAAAGTTTGAATTTTTAGGGTTTTTCTGACAAACCCTAATCCTGCTCCAGATCCAGTTCCTGCAAATCAAGTGGATTGGGTTAATCCTAGAAGTGAATGGATTGGTCACCTGCATAAGTGAAGAAGTTCCTGGTTCAGAGGGAGATGAGGCTGAGGCCTTACATAAGAAGATTACAAGAAATCTCGACAGGTATGACTCATTCGGGTATGTTTCGAATTCTGTTCATATTTAAGTTTATGATATGTTTGTCTTCATATTATTACGGTTAGTACAATCTTGGTTAATTTTTAGACTTGTCGTATCACCTTAATAAAATTATGAATGCATGATAGTAGATATTCATTGATTCGGGTTTTTGACACTTATGATTGTACTAATGCATTGTGATGTTGTATGAGGTTTATGTTGTTCGCTAACATGAAAGGTACACCAAGAAAGACAAATCATGTTCTACTTCAAGAACATATGATCGTGGTGACATGAAGACAAAGATTCATCCATTGTCATGGATCACATAGAAGATCTACTTACGAGGTATGTATAACTTGGTTCTACAATGGTTAACTTATGAGACATGCAAGTTACTAGCACAAGTCATTGAAGAGAACCAGAAGACATCATGCGGGTATGTTAGACATAACTAGCTAACATACTAATCCAGGTATGTTTTTCCTATATCAAGTTAGAATCCTAACTTGTGATAGGATCTCTTATATAAGTATACATGGCATGATTGATAATGATTATTCATAGGTTTGAATAATCTTGGGTGTATGCATATTATGTTTCTTACCTTAATTGATGATATGACTAACCAGAAGAGTCATGAAAGTATAGGTTTGAGTAATCACAGGTTTAGGCATATTATGTTTCTTACTTTAATTTATGATATGACTAACCATAAGTGTCCTTGAATACTAATGCTTATTATTTCTGTTTGAAATGATCATGACTATACATGCTTAAGATTATTGTGTTTTGATAGTATTGAGAATATACTAATAAATGTATGATTATGTATGAGATCTCGAGGATATCACAATAATGATACTTGTAAGCATGCATAGTGATCGAGGATGGATATAAGTTCAAGGACAGGTAATCCAGGAAGAAAAGATCAAGAGGGAGCACACTCCAGTATTTTCTGCAAGGATACAGATATTCAGAGGGAGTCGACCACTTCTCACAATCCACATCAGAATGGAGTTGCAAAGATTCAGAGGGAGTCCACCCAACAACCAAACAAAGATAAGTATTTGAATTGTCATTTCTTACATATTTGTTTGTTTAAATAATGTTGTTCAATGATGTATGTGCTTATGTTCCTAGACTTAGGTTGTGTATTATGCATATTAGAATAATTGCATTAATGAACAGTATACTACTAATATGCATGTGATGGGTAAGTGGCCTATGGAACTTTACAACATTCCATTGCTACTTATCTAGAATGAAACCTCTTTGTTGACATGTTGGGAATTGTTCACACTCTTAACAATGTTCTGGTAGAGATTGGAAGGGATCTAGAAAGTTACGGGATATGGATAAATGTTGTATTGAAGCATTGGCTAAGATAATTGCATGAGTATATGACATATTTATTTATGTATAAGAATTTGTTCTGAAAACTATGAGATATTTTCTAATCATGCAATTTAACTTGTTTTGTAGGAAAGATCGTATACCATCACCTACAAAAGAAGGAATACAACATTTTTTCAAGACTACAACATTTGTTCAACAACAAAGTTATCTATTGAATATATTAAAAATATTGAAGTTCCCAGGATTCGGGAAGAATGCCATGATCGAGGAGCACCAATTGATCATGAAGAATGAAGGTTGGGATGTAGTCCCAAAACCAGAAGGGAAGTCTTTTGTTACTTCCAAGTGGATCTATAAGATCAAGCATGCTGCAAGTGGCAGCATAGAGACTTTTTCTCCTGTAGCTAGATCCACTTCCATCAGATCAGTACTTGCTCTGGCTACAGTGATGAAATGGAAGATACACCAGATGGATGTCAAGACAACTTTCTTGAATGGTGTAGTCGAAGAGGAAGTGTATGTGGAGCAGCCACTCGGGTTTGAGACACATGACCGAGAGTCACATGTGTGCAAACCGAAGAAAGCCCTGTATGGTTTGAAACAGGAAACCAGGACCTGGTATGGCAAGATAGATGGCTTTCTATCCAGTTTGGGCTTTACCAAGAGTAAATCGGATTCCAACCTTTACTACAAGGTTGAGGAAGGCAATCCATTGATACTACTTTTGTATGTGGATGACCTATTTGTTATAGGTGAGGATAGATTGATTGCCGACACGCAGCAGAAGCTTGTTGTCGAGTTCAAGATGAAGAACTTGGAGATGATGCACTACTTTATAGGCATGGAGGTGTGGAAGAGTGCAGATGGAATATTCCTTGGACAAGGGAAGTATGTAGTAGAAATCCTGAAGAGGTTCGGGATGATGGACTGCAAGGCCATGGCCACACCTATGGCATCGAACCTGAAGCTTCTGTGTGATGCTTCATCTGATCCGGTTGATGTCACTGTGTATCGTCAGATGATTGGGTCCTTGATGTACTTGACGAACACGAGACCATATATTTGCTTTGCGGTGAACACATTGAGCCAGTTCCTGACATATCCGAGGAGTGTTCACCTCGTTGCTGTAAAGAATATTCTGAGGTACCTGAAGGGTATAATTGATTATGGGCTCAAGTATGATGCAAATCAAAAGTTTAACCTACAGGGTTATGTTGATTCAGATTGGGCAAGCAGTGTTGCAGATAGGAAGAGCACTTCTGGGTGTTGCTTCAGTATGGTATCAAGGGTGATCTCTTGGTTTAGCAGGAAGCAGTCTTGCGTAGCACTGAGTACAGCTGAAGCAGAGTATGTTGCAGCTTATTCAGCTAGTTGTGAGGCAATATGGCTTTGGAAGCTACTGTCTGAGTTATTTGATCTCCCACTAGAGACTACTAGTATCTTTTGTGACAACCAGAGTTGTGTGAAGCTGTCTAAGAATCCAGTGTTCCACGACAGGTCGAAACACATTGAGATCAAATATCATTATATCAGGGATATGGTGCAGAGAGGAGCAGTGAAGCTCTTGTATGTTGCAACAGATGAGCAAGTTGCAGATGTGCTGACAAAGCCACTAGCCAGAGTGAAGTTCGAGTACTTTAGAGAGAGGCTTGGTGTTCTTCAGATTGATGACACTTTGAGGAAGAAGTGATGGACACATTTGTAGGATCCATTCCAATCATGGTGAGAGGAGGATCATTCCCATGGTTGTGGATGTAAGTGTTGGATGATGAGCATTAGGACGATGCTCCAGTTACTGCTCTGTATATGCATTAGGTGGATCCTGGAGATGATCAGTTGGATCATTTATATGTATATGTATGTACGCATCATGTTGGATGCTGGATATGATTAGTTGGATCATTTATATATATGTATGTACGCATCATGTTGGATGTTGGATATGATCAGTTGGATCATGGGTATATATCTATAGATGTATCAGGTGGATACATTGTATCATCAGGTAGATCATGTATGTTGATATGTATAAGGTATGATCAGGTGGATCATGTATTTGTATATGTATCAGGTGGATACATTATATGCTCAGGTAGATCATGTATGATGATATGTATCAGGCATATACTATGTATGCATCAGGTGGATGCATTGTATGATCAGGATGATCATGGATGACGAGCTTCAGGATGTTGCTCCAGATATGCATCAGGACGATGCAGTGATGAGTATCAGGACGATACTCTAGATGATATGCATCAGGATGATGCTATGATGATGATCAGGATGATCATATGTATCAGGTGGATACATTACATAATCAGTTGGATTATGTGTGATGAGTTCCGAAGACATAGATGCACATGAGCTTTTCGGACATGGTTGTATATGTGTTCTCCCATGGTCGCGATGTAATTGCTGGGCTTTTCCGACATGGTGGCAGATGTGTTCTCCCATGGTCGTGATGTAATTGCCAGGTCCATTCGAGCATGGTTGTAGATGTGTTCTCCCATGGCTGCGATATAAGTGTTGGGGCCATTCGAGCATGGTTGTAGATGTGTTCTCCCATGGCTGCGATATAAGTGCTGGGGCCATTCGAGCATGGTTGTAGATGTGTTCTCCCATGGCTGCGATATAAGTGTTGGGGCCATTTGAGCATGGTTGTAGATGTGTTCTCCCATGGCTGCAATATAAGTGTTGTGCCATTCCGACATGGTGGTAGGTTGGTCCTCCCATGGTCGTTGATGTAAGTGTTGTGAGCCTTTCACGGATGGTGGTAGGTTGGTCCTCCCATGCTGGTGAGTGTAAGTGTTGTGTGTGTGCATCTAGGTTGTGCTTCATGATACTCTATGGTCGTGGACAGGTTGTGTAGTAGCATGTAAAAGGTCCTGGGAGATCCGATAGGTTGAGTTGTGTGCTCATAATCAGTCCTGGGATGCTCTTTCGAGGTTTTGTGACGCACGTAATAAGTCCTGAGGATTCCACAGTATGGCCAGTGATGATGAAGACCTGCAGGTGGTGGGCCTACATCCAGTATGAAAAAGGACTGGCTCTGTAGAACTTCCTATGACGAGTAGATTCAGAGATTGATTGAGATATCAGCAGTAGTGACGATGACGATTATCTAGTGACGATGATCCAGAGAAGAAGACTTGTGCTAGAAGACCTATGTCGAGAAATACCTTCCTAGTTAAGAGGGAGTGTTGATGTATATGTAACTTCGGAATGTATTTCATATATGTATATTGTACTCCTATAGAGATGGTAGTATTCCTCTATACGGAAGTGTTTGTATTCCTATAGAGATGTTATTATTCCTCTATACGGAAGTGTCGTCATTTATATTGTAAGTGCCGTAACTTATACTTGATGGGTTATTAGACCACCTTGTTGGGGTCGGCCCTGTATAAGTCATGTGGGTCGAAGGGTTATTAGACCACCCTATTGGGGGTCGGCCATGTGGGTCAAAGGGTTATTAGACCACCCTATTGGGTGTCGGCCCAGTCAGCTTCGTGTTATGTGGTTAAGTTGAGGCCGACCTAGTAAAGGTTATTAGGCAAGTCAAGTCAAGTATAAATAGAGTGCGGGAGGCACTTTGTTTCATCATTCTATTTTCACACACACTCTTTGGAGAGTGGCGCACTTGTGGAGGAGGAGAAGCTGCTGCTAGGAGGGGGAGAAGCTGCTTCTAGGAGATGTCTATCTCTTATGCTTGGGTTGTATCATTGCTCTATCTATCTCTGAGGAAGTTATTGGGGTTTTTCACCTTTATGGTTTTCCCCAAGTAAAATCTGTGTCTCTTGTGTGATTGCATTATTGTGTCCATGATTGATATGTTGTAGATATGTTGTACATGTTGTTCTCTCAGTTAAGATCCTAGATCAGATTGAAGTAAATTCTGAAAAATTAACATGAAGAAGATTCCAAACGGGTGAATAAACCTGCAAAACAAGAGAATTTTTGCTGACAAAGAATGCTACACTTCGACTGAACACTACCTTAAGGACACTTGGCACATAGACTAAGTCCTTCACACCTGTCTAGACCTCACTGGATTTCTGCAATGAATTCAAGTAATAGCACCAGGATTTGCTGTGGAAACTTAGAGGCTTCTGGTGCACAAGTGAAAAGATAGCTGCTCAAAGAAATGTTGCAACTGCTGCTGCAATTTGAATAGAAACTGACTGCTATGATACCATGTGATAATCTGCAGGGATCTAGCAACTGTAACAAACTCACAATCTAACTCTTAAGATTATTTGCAAAGAAGAAGAAGAATGCATTCAATAATCACTCATAAACACAGAATAATGGACAATGTCAATATCATACAATGAATAATGAATGTAGAGAATGTGTTATAATAATCAACGATGAGGCATCATATAGGATTCGAATTAGCCAAGTAGAGAATTCAAATTCTGAGATCAAATTCTAACATGAATAACTATGGAGACATCATCTAGTCGGTAGTATCAGTCATGAGTGGTAAGAGTCAGTCAAGTGTGTCTAACTGAGTCTAACAGAGCCATCTGACCATAAATCAAGGAATGGAGACTCTATGTGGAGTGCATGAGGCTGTCTAAATCAAAGTCTAGCTTGGATAACAATGGAGACATCATCTAGTCAATAGTATCAGTCATAAATGGTAATAGTCAGTTAAGTGTGTCTAACTGAGTCTAACAGAACCATCTGGGCATAAATCAGGGAATGGAGACTCCAAGGGGGGTGCATGAGGCTATAAAATAGTCAAGTGGAACTCCAGAACTAGCTAACTAGAAGCTACAAGCAGTCAGCATGAGCAATCAGTGGAAGAACTACTCAATCAATGCACTAACTGAATGATAACTCCCGGTAGGTGAGATAAGGCGCACAGTGGTAGGTGAGAAGGGTGCACTTTCCAAGCAGATAAGTCAAAGAGGGTGCATTAGGTAGGTAGGAGGCCAAATAAGGGCTAAAGATAGGCTCTGGATAGCTAGAAGCAAGCTCTAGGTGCTGGGGAGACAACCATGATGATGATTGGATGCATGCAGTGGCATGCAAATGCATGCAGTTTTGCGTGCACGCATGCAAAATATAAAAATGATGGTGTGAATATTCCAACACTTATTTCAAATCCCAAATCTTCCACCCCCCAACCTAGGGAACTAGTAATTTTCCTCCATGGCAGTTCATTTGGATGGGTATATTACAACTTTGAATTGGGAATTTCTCTGTGACCCACCTTGTCCATTTGGATCTAATTTCACATTATTACTAACTTGGACTTCATTCTTGGCATTTATTTGACCCTTAGCATCCATTTGACAAACTATCATGAGTATGGCCAAGGGGATTAGGCCATTGTGACCCAATGCAAAATTTTGGGACATGACAGTATTGATAGTTAAGATGCCCAAATATTTCATGCCACAATATTGTATATACTCTCCTGAATGTTGGATATGCAAGGAAAATCACTTTTCCAGTTAGTGCCCACGTACGAAATAACCTCCACAACATTCAAGAGGCTTCAAATGTTGGAGATGTAAGTGGAAGTGTGCAGAGGATCTATGCAGCCCTAGATGGGAGGCAAGATGACCACCAGTCCCGAATGATTGAGGTAGCGGGTAATATTGCTAATAAAAACATAGTTATTTTGATTGATTCTGGAGCTAGAAATAGTTACATTGCACCTAATCTAGTTGAGAAATGTCATTTGAAAAAAAGTAAACTTGAAATAGCAAGTCTAGTACAGTTAGCCACAGGATCCAAGAGGAAAATCACAGAATTTGTAAAAATGTGTCCCTTAGAAATGAATGGATTGAAAAACTTTGTAGACTTAAACATCGTACCCTTAGGGTCGTATGATGTATTGATTGGCATGGATTGTTTGGATGCATACCATGCCATATTGTATTGTCATAATAAAACTTATACTTGTTTGAATGAAGAAGGAAACCGAGTGACAGTCAAAGGTATACCTAGACCCATATCCCTAAGGCAGGTCACAGCTCTACAATTGAAGAAATGTCTCATAAAGGGATCCCAATTATATGCAATTCATGTGGAAGATCCAAAAGAAGGAAAAAATCCAGAACTACAGGATTATCCAGTACTATAAGGATTTGCAGACATATTTCAAGAACCACCAGGAATGCCTCCCAACAGGGACTGATCCACACAGCAGTTGGCATTGTTTTCGGATGCTAACTACAACAAATCATCGACTTTGACATGAATTTGACAAACTCTGCAACTTTGACAAGTTCAACAACCTCAACAGTTCCACGACGTCGACATGCAGCATCGACTTGTGACTTGCGACTGTCGAACTGTCGATTAAGTTGTCATTGATGCCAACAGTTGTGTCTTGGTGCCCCTTATGGAGCCCCTGAGAGTTAGTATTTGGTTTGTGGTTGTCTGTGTCAAAGGATACCTTTTGACCTTGTCCAAGCCCAAGTCTTAATCCCTTGGAGTCCTTGGGACAATGGCAAAATCCCTGGTTACTCATTGACTTAGTTGAGTGACCCTAAGTTGTATCTTAGTCCCAGTTGAGTCCATTGTTGTATCCCCTTCTCCTGGTTGTCTTTTGGTTGATGGTTTATATGATGCTTATACTTGTTGTGGTCTCTTGATAGGTTGTTGAATGAATGTAGCCCTCACACAGTTGACTAGTGCCCTTACATGATGAAGTCTTTCTTTTGATGATATCCTTGAAAAGATCATGCACAAATTAAAGAAAACAAAGTTGAAGGACCCTGCCAATGCAAGAAAGATCCTCATAGGGTGATAGCCCTCATCAAGCCCTTTCAATTGATATGCGGAGTGTCTCCTAAATCCTTACGGTTGATGAGTTATTATCGTTTAAAGTTGATGAGGTCATGAAGCCCTTAGTACCCTTATCTCGGGGTTTTGATGGCTATGAACCCATTTGGTAATGAAACCATTATATTTTCCTTTAAGGCACCTATGATGACCTGGTTCCATTGAAGAAGCCCTTGTTGTCATGATGCAAGCTCTTGACATAATACGGAGTCCTTGTCTTTGGAGTATAATGGAGCCCATGAAACCCTTGCACATGATATACCTTGAATCCCATATACTAGTGGTTACTTTAACCATGCACTTGACATATGGTTATGAAGCCACATTGTAAACCTTAAAACCCTCATGCATGCTAATTAAGTCCCTTATGGTTGCATAAAGAATGGTGAAGTGGCATTAATAATCTGGTCAAAGCACGTGGACAAGAATGTTTTAAACCTGTTGCAAGCCCTCACAAAGCCCCTACCTTGGTTGAAGAAGAAGTCGTTGGCATAAATTAAATCAAAATGGTTCTATGTGGAAGTCTGCTCATTTAACAAATTTAAATAATATTCTAATTGCTAAATCCCCAAAGTTGACCAACTTAGGACATCCTCCACGTTGGCACATTTTTTAAAATAAAAAATTAATGTGACAGTTTCTCAAAAATAAGCTTCAAAAGAATGAATAATAAATAAAACAAATTAAATTTATTAAACCTTAATCAGGTCAGCCCTACTAATTATCAAAAGAAAAAAAATATATGTTACATATATATATATATATATATATATATATATATATCATGATAGCCCTATTAATTTCTTTTTTTTTAATAAATAAAATTTAAATGGTGAAGGAAGTCAGCCCAGTCAAAAAAATGGGTCAAAATTTGAATAAAAATAAATAAAATTTATGCAACGTCGGCTCAGTTTTAAAAAACACCCTTCAAGTTATATAAATACAAAATTTCTCCTCTCAAAAAAAAAAAAAAAAAAAACTCGACTTTCTCTCAAGCTCTGATTTTTTCTGAGGCATCCGCAGGTTACAGTCTGATTTTTTTTTCTGAGGCATCCACAGGTTACAGTCTGATTTTTCTAAGGCATCCACAGGCTACAGTCTTATTTTTACTAAGGCATCTGCAGGTTACAGTAGAAGATTTTTTTGGTTTCTATAGCTTATGTCACAAGGCCTACAAGTCTCTTTCAGATCATGTTTTAAGTTTATCCCTTTTACAGATGACAGGCTTGATTCTGCATTACTTTTTGGTCTTCTCTCCTACTCTGCTTTCCTTCAGATCTCAATCTTCTTGAAGTTGACAGTCAGGTATGATCTTGCATTGGTAGCATCATGTTAAGCCTTTGTAAGTGTTGGTTAAGCTCTCTTTATGAAGAAGTTGTGTACAATATGCCATTGCTAGTAGTATTGGAGTGTTAAATGTCATGGGTTGTCATTGATATAAAAGTCTTTTGTAATAATACTGTCTTTATTCAAGTATTGTGATTAGACCTTGGTTTATGGAACAACTTGACATTGATTGTATGGACTAAGAAGACTATATGATCTTGACTTAGTATGGTGATTGAATCTTTTGACCTAGCAAGAGATTGTTAGTACTTAAAGAAGTTGACAAACTTAGGGATTGGTGTTAACCTTTGACAAGACTAAGTTGGCAAGCTAACTGTATTAATTAAGGTTGACTCATTGACTGTTTTGATTAGTTTGACTAGTTGTTAGTACAAGTTTGTAAGGTGACTATATGATACTCTTACCTAGTTGACAAGTTAACCTAGAAAGTATAGTGTAGACACAATATGATTTGACAAGTATGAATTAAATTGAACCATTCTTTGACAGTATTGATAGTATTAAATTGACAAGTTCCATTTGACAATCCTACTCTTTTTAGTAAAATAAAAAGATGTAAGTGTGCTGACGGTGTCACTTGACTTAGTTGAAAGCATGCTTTGATTGTATGATAAGATGACCTTGACAATCTTGTAAGGGTTGTCATTGAATTTTGTCTTTAAGTGTGGTGTATTGACCTAAGAGTAAGATTGACTACTTGATGATTTGACTTTGTGTTGGCCTGACTTGCTTGTCTTGACCAAGTAAAGGTTGTTTGATTGATTTGACAATATTGACATGTGATTGAAATGGTTAGCCAATTGTGACAAGGATTCTTGATTGAAGTTGAAATTGATGGACTAATCTTGACATGGTTGATGAAGAGTTTGATTGGCCAAGTGTGTCTTAGGGTTTGTTGGTTGACCATCTTCTCTTTGAAGTGGTTGGTCTATCAAGCTTTGCTTGACTGAGTCGTTTGATGAGTTTTGATGTTGGTTGTAGTTGGTTCAGTTGAGCAGAATTAGCACAGGCTACTACATGTGCATTTGGTCTGATTCAGATTGGTTGAGTTGTATGAGCAGTTGGTTTGACTCAGGTGGACTGAGTCTTGTGTACAGCTAGTTAAATGCAGATTGACTGAGTGGGGTGATGTGTACATCTTGATTGGTACAGCTACATTGGACAGGTTGATTGCATAGGTTGACGAGCAATGTTGCACAGTTGTGGTGCAGTGGTCAGTGGACAGTTGATGAGCAGTGGTCAGTTGATGAGCAGTGACAGTGGTTGTGCAGTGTGGTACAAGTGTTGGATAGCAGGTCCGTAGGATTAGTACAGTTTGTGGTTCAGTAGTTCAGTATCTATCTTCATATCAGGGTGGTAGGACGGGGAAAGGAAATCTAGGGAGCTAAGGCTTCCTTCAAGTTGTATCCTGTAAACCAGGGGCTTGTAGCCTCCTTCCAGTTGTAGCTGGAGAATTGAAGTCTTTGTAACAAAGGGGGTTGTTTCCTCCTTCCATTTGTTGCTGGTAAATTATTATTATAAAGGCTTTTATGGTTTTTCCCCCAGGACTTGGGTTTCCACGTAAAACTCTTGTGTACTGTGTTTTTCTATGCTTCTTATGTGATGATGATATGATGAGCTGTAATTGTTAATAATGATGATGATATAATGATAATGTGATAATGCATTAATGAATGATGTATGGAATAAGATGTTGATGATTGTTAAAGTAGAAAAAGTAATAAAAATCTATACACACTGTTCACCCCCCCCCCTCTCAGTGTGCTCAGTGTGTCCAACACGAACTACGACAGATTGTCTCTCTGTCTTCCAGCCAATTGTAACGGTTGAACTTACGAAACCGTTCTAACTTCTCTTGTAACTGAACGTAATGGGCAGGCACCCAAGCATCTCAGCACTCTATATAATAATATAAATATTGTAATATAAAAATATTTTTGATCTTATGATCTTACATCCAATAATAGAGAAATCAGTTCGCATTCCTGCATATTGTCTGTGTGTTTATATATTTATGTGTGTAGTGTATTCCTTCTTTGCTTTTCATTCTTGTGCTTCCTCCATAACAACATTGACTCATTTAGTCGAACTGTTGTCCCCTCCGTGCTCCTGGGCGTGTGCAGATCATTGGTATCAGAGTAGTTGGCTTGATTCAGAGCTTAAGTTGTGCGTATACACTTCCATTGAATTTATCTGACTTATGTCGGTTCATACACGCTCGCAAACTCAGAAATCCAAGCAAACACAACCTCCAGAGATGGTAGGAGAAACAGGCGATAGACATGCAATCGATGAGACACAACAACTCATAGAGCAAGCGCTGGCTCGACAACGAAATGAAATCTTTTCCCAATTCAATGAGATTCTCACACGATTTGATTCAACATCATGATAATTTCCGACAAGATCTAACTCCGACAAAATCATTCCATTCAAAGTGAAAATGAATCTGGACATACCAAATCTAGAAGGCAAGATTGATGCGGAATCCGTCGACAATTGGGTACAACAATTGGAATCCTATTACTCTGTGAATTAACTCTCGGAAGCCGATAAGATCACCATTGCATCCTTAAAGATGTCAACATCTGTGCACTCCTGGTGGGAGAACCTCTCAACAAAGATGGAGAAAAGAGGAGACCCCATAGACACATGGGAGAAATTTGTCGAATACATCTGAAAGGAGTTCTACCTGCCCAAGTACCTTGAATAGCAGTATAAGAAGTGGCAGCAGCTAAGGCAATGGAAAGACCAGTCAATACAGAGTCACACCGACGAGTTTTATCAACTAATGGCTAGACTTGGTGTTCAAGAAGAAGAAAAATTGCTTGTTGTGGAGTACGTCAGTGGATTATCCCAGTACATTCATCAAGGGATGGAGTTTCTGACTGTTAATACGCTTGCGCATGCATTCCACTATGCCAACAAACTCGAAACCAAACAGAAGGGAAAGGCATACTTCACGACTAAACCGACATCAGGACAACCAGCCGACTTCGACAAGTCGAAACCTTCACAGCCAACTCCACCTAAGACAGATCACGGAAAAAATCCTTTTAACAAAAGGGAACGTAGAAAACAACCCCCTACCAGGAAATGGTGTGATTACCACCACTCGTCTTGGCATGATATGTCTGAATGCAAAGCTCAGAAGACCTTTTTAGAAAAAGTGTCATCATCCGACGCGTTCGACAAGACTGTGGTAGAATCTAACCCAGAAGCAATGACCCTTTTGGCATCGACATAGACAACTTCAGTAGTCTCGGCTATCGTCGATGGGGAGGAACGAGAAGGCATGTTCCATACATAGATATGGGTTCAAAAAAATCCATTGCATCTGATTGTCGATAACGAGATCCAAAAGAACTTTGTTTCTAAAGAACTTGTGAAGAAACTAGGTCTTGTTACCACTCCACATCCTCAGCCTTACAACATCGGTTGGATGAAGGATGGATAGGAACTACAGATCACTCGACAATGCAAGCTTGCCTAATTCATAAATCCTTTTGAATATGAAGTACTTTGTGACGTGGCACCACTCTTCGTAGCCGATGCCATGTTTGGGAAGCCTTACCTATGGGATCGCCATGGAAGTTACCAGCCATGACCGCAGAAGGTGATTGTCAGAATTCGGAATCAATAGTACGGCATACCAGAGCGACGACCTACACCAACACTTGCAATGATATATGCTAAACAGACGAAGAATCTCATCAACCATGCTCAAAAGTTCGCATTGATTATGATAAAGCCGAAACATTCAGGTTTCTCAAGATTGTTTTTAGTTTTATGAGGTTTGGGTCTAACTCTAGAGGAGGCATAAGTAACGAATGGGTGTGTCGAGGGCTCAGGGATAAGGATTCCCTAACCAATCCCTTTATTTGGAGAAGAAGGGGGATGAAATACAACATATCGTTGCAAATAAGAGAGTTTGGAGGCAACTCCACTATGCTCGAGTGAGGTTGTAATTTGGAGTAGGGACGAGACAAAGGAAGTTTCCCAGGAGGGGCTCTCAAGATCAAATGGCCGGTCCGGGAAAGTTCTTTAAATTCATGGTAATTGACATCAAAAAGCATGGAGAACCTCACTCTCTTATTTCCCCCTTCATGCCAGACATATTGGTCTCTAGGACCTTTGCCTCTCCCAGCTCTTCTGGAACCTCTGCTATGAACACTCATTTGATTGAAAAGCCATGGAAATATCAGCTAAATTCATGTAATCATCATTCAAACATTATCACAAAGTTGTTACATTTACCTCAAGCATCAATTCCATTAAATAAATTGTGATTGTTTCCAGATGCAACCTAATATCATGTAAAGGAAATGTACAAGCAGATGCAACAACCACTCATTTCACTTTAATAACTTAACAATATTACAATGCATTCAATAGTCATGAATTAATCTAGTTTTCGAGTAGAGCAAGTATCAAGTTGGGGCAAGGAGAGGAGGTCGGGTATGGAATTGAGAGGGATATGGGATATTTAGCATCGACACATGACAGTATGACAGAGCATAAATGACTCAAAAAATAAGGGTAAACTTCACAAAACTTGACTATGATCTCCTAAATAGACTCAGCCCTTTGCATGACACACAAACACGGCTGCTTTGAATTGGCATTGCCATATTAGCTCTATGTTGTCCCTCAAAGTGACTAGTATATTTCGCAAGTCGATCATGGGAATCTGAACTCATTATTCAAATGCGACGCAATGTTCGTCGGTCTTACCTCTCGAAACATATATGCATAAAATGTATCTCTTATCCACCTTTAAGGGCCATCTTATTTTTAACAAACAGACTTGTCAATAAAACTGAAATAAATAGGAGAGAAGGCCTCTTTTAAAGGGAGGCTCGAATGTTAAAATAGGGCAAGAAACCATAGTCTCGGGCCTGACACATAAGTCGATCACAGACATGAATACTTAGCATATTAGAAACCCAATAGGCTCTGGAATATACATGGTATAGATCACGGCATGGGTCCCAAAATAATCAATGAGTCCATAACAGATTTGAGGAGAGACAAACAGAAAGACCCACCATTTTCCAATCCATGTAAGTCGTTAAAAGAAACCATGGTAATCGAATAAGGGGGAGGCTCGATGCTAAGAGCATGTGATCACAATCCTGAAGCCTTACCATTCTAGTCCCTTCACAACCAAAACGAATTCTTCAACATAAAAAAATACTCAACGAGCATGACATCAGGTGCACCACCAATAGGAACTTTAACAAACTTGACCGACTTAGTATTCGGGTTGAGGAAGGCGAGCCTAGGGAGGCAATCTTGACCGGACAACAGGTAGCATGAAGACTCACAATTTCCCATAGTACAAATCAACCAACAGCAAACTCATTTTCCTAACCTACATACGGTAGCCACAACAATCCAAAACGCATATACATGAGGGGAAACAACAAATTTTATGAGTTTTCCCAGATCGACCATTTTTCCAATACTTGACTTGCCTATGTGATACCTTGGCCCTTCACCCAATTATTCTCAGCCTTATGATACCATGTGATTTTACACATAATAAAGTGGATAAAGTATGAAAACCATAATATGTTAAAAGAGAGAATGTTATGATTGTTTCTTCTACAGTATGTTGTGGATGTCAATATATAGAAAGGAAACAATGTTTGGAACCAAAATATTGTACAACCACTCTATTATTTAAGCTCTAACATAATATAACACAACTCTATTTATGACATGTGACAAGAGACATTTAATTACTAACCTAAAGTAAATTACAACTTTATTAAACAACCATTATTATATGCTAATTCTAACAACCCTGAGCCCCTGGGTGCATAGTTAGCAAACTATATATTTTTCCTTCGCATGAGTCATGCATCTACCTTTGGAGGGAAGTCTCTCTTAACCTTTTATCATGGACTCTCAAATTATGTACTCGGGTGGTGGGAGAATTCTAAACCATGGTCAAATGATATATCGCTCTCCCAAAAATATCCAACGATCCACCTCAAAGTGCCAAATGATGGGACATGGAATAAGTCCCAACATGCCTCTAAAAGCTCCAAGTGTCATCCTATGGTCCAAAGTGAAGCAGCATGGTCAAACAAGTGAGAGGAAGGGTCTAGAAATATCCCTATACCTCGCATGTGCCATCAAAGTGTCCCCATCACGCTAGGAAGGGTGACTTCCCCCTCCAATGTGCTCTAGGAACATCATTTGCATGTCGTCAAGTGCAGCACTCTAAGAAATAGTGACTAATAGCCATCCAACACACAACAACAAGTCATAACATGTGTGTAAATAAAATCACTCTATAGTATAAATTTAACCCATCATTGAAACTTAGGAAATGTTAATCCAACATGACAATAATACACAAGATATGCATTACAAATACACCATTTCTAATAACTTAATGGTATACAATTTGTACTCATTTAATCTAACATTGGTGTAACCCTTAGAACCTTTTTACAGTGAAAGTATTAAGTCAATATGCATAGCTTAGCTAACTAAGTCAAGTAAGGGTTAGAGGTATCACATCACTAGAGGACCAAGCACTACCTCTAACTAGGCACATGGACTAGTTGAAGGACCTCTCACCAATTATATATGGTGAAGCCACGTGTCTCATATTAGGAACAACTAATAAAAAATCACCCCTTCCTGGAAAAAGGGATGACATCTAGCTATAACTGCGGAACACATACTCTAGGTGAGAATGCATGATAACTCCAAAATCTCAAACATGTTATCCTACATAGTTCCCATTGTAGGTTCTCATCAAATACCAAAAAGGAAAAGGTACAAGTACATTGTCCCAATCCACATAATAATAATTGTCGAAGTAATAAAACACAATAGGACTACCAGCTTGATCTTATTTCAGGAAGTAAAGAAAAATGCATGAAATGAACAAATCATAAGAAATGAAATGCAACTCACTCAAATGCATATATTAAAAACATAAAATCCAAATGAACATGCAACCCAATCAATCAATATGCAATGCAAATCCTAAACTACAAAAGGATGCCCCATGGCATCAGATGTCATCATGATATTATAGCTTCAGAATTTTCCAATTAACCGGCAAGGGCAATCTCTCGCCGTCCAAGTGACTAAGGTAAAAGGAGTTAGCACTTGCAAGGTCATCAATCCTATAAGGTCCCAACCTAAGGATTTCAAATTTAGTGTGCTTCCCAGATTGTTCACAACGTTTGTTCCACATAAGCACTAAGTCCCATATTTGCAACATCCTATCACAAGCCTTCCTATTTAATACACCCTTAACCCTCTCTTGGCTTTTTGAAAAATGGTTAAAATCCTTCCTCCTATTTTTTTCAAGTTCTATCAATTGATTTATTCTTTTCTACATAGTTTTTTGGCTGGTGGTGAATTGCTAGAGGAATTGGTACACAAGGATCTTCAAATGAAAGGGAAACATGACATCCATCTCGTATACTAATTCAAATTGGCTCTTTCCAATTAATTTCTTCTTGGTTATTCTATCATCCCATAAATCATATTTCATTTTTCTATCCCAACTTCTCTTGTTATCACCTACAATGTGCTTCAAGATGATCATGAGATTATTGTTACTGGATTCTAATAAACCATTTCCGTGAGGGTAATAATTTGAATAATGGGACAGGACAATGCCATACTCAAAGCAAAATGCTAACATATCTACTAAGCTAAAGGATTTGGCATTGTCAATAGTGATTTTGGTAGGAATGTTGAACCTAGTAATGATCTTCTCTCTGAGGAACTCAATCACCACATCATCAATGACTCTCTTGGCAGGGATGGCTTTGACCCACCTCATAAAACAATTTGTGATTGTTAGGATCCACTTGTTAGAGTTTTATAATAGTAGTATAATTTCAATTATTTGTAGTGAAAACAAATAAAGATCACTGAAATAATAACCAAGTGTGATAATCTGCAGGGATATAGCAACTGTAACAAACTCACAATCAAACTCTCAAGAATGTTGCAAAGAAGAAGAGAAGCATGTACTCAATAATCACTCATAAACACAGAATAATGAACAATAACAATATCATACAATGAATAATGAATGTAAAGAATGTAATACAATAATCTATGATGAGGCATCATATAGGATTCGAATTAGCCAAGTAGGGCATTCGAATCTGAGCTCAAAGTCTAGCTTAGATAACTATGGAGATGTCATCCAGTCAATAGTATCAGTCATAAATGGTAAGAGTCAGTCAAGTGTGTCCAACTGAGTCTAGCAGAACCATCTAGGCATAAATCAGGGAATGGAGACTCCAAGGGGGGCGCATGAGGCTGTCAAATAGTCAAGTGGAACTCTAGAACTAGCTAACTATAAGCTACAAGCAGTCATCATGAGAAATCAATGGAACAACTGCTCAATCAATGCACTAACTGAGTGATAACTCCCGGTAGGTGAGAAAAGGTGCCCTAACTGAGTGATAACTGGTGGTAGGTGAGAAAAGGCACACTTGCCAAGCAGAAAAGTCAAGGAGGGCACATTAGGTAGGTAGGAGGCCAAATGGGGGCTAAAGACAGGCTTTGGAATGCTAGAAGCAAGATCTAGGTGTTGGGGAGACAACCATGATGATGATTGGATGCATGTAGTCACATGCAAATGCATGCAGCATGCAAAATATAAAAATGATGGTGTGAATATTCCAACACCCCCCCCGCAAGCTATACTATGAGGTAATAACTGAAATCTGGAAAATAGGGCCCTGGTGACTAAGACTAAAGGTCACCCCGTACAATCAATCTAAACAAACTAAGTGAGGAAAGAGGGAAAACCCAGTGGGAAGAAAGCCCTCCCTCAAAATAAACTGAAGGATGCTAATTTAGCATATCATCTCTCACCCCTGAAGGAGGTAAGTGTCCTTCTTTTTCGAAGAAGGCTCGATCGATTTGAAAAGGATCAGCAATATGAGAGGAATGAAACCTTCCATTCTGAAAATCTGATCTGGTTCTTCTGTGATCATGTGGATCACCAACCAAATCACCGGCAGATCGAAGTGTAGTGGCTTCCCATCGAGGAAGAAGAGGAATATCAGGTGAGAGATCTTCAGGTTCTTGTGGATCGGGATCTCCCATTCACTTATCTTCATCATCAGTTGCTAGACCTTTAGGTTCTTGTGGATCTGGATCTAGCATTCCATCATCATCATCTCCATCTTTAGATTCTGAATCAGAAATATCAAGTGAGGATGCATCTACAACAGGCTCATCATCACATCCAAAATTTGAATCTGAAATCTCATGTGAAGAAGCATGTGAAGCTGATGTCTCATACTCCGAATCTGAACTATCATGTGATGGAGATTTGCTCTCTTGAAGCTCATCATCACTCTAAAACTCTGAATCTGAAAACTCATGTGAAGAAGCAAGTGAAACTGGCTCATCATCACTTCCAAACTCTTAATCTGATGAAGTGGGAACAAAATCAGAAATGTGAACATCATGAAACTGCTTCTGAAGGTGCATGTAGATCTCTGATATCTCCCTTGAGCCATCATAGGTGAGATCATTACCAAAAGAACTAGAATCTGATGATGATGGATCTTCAACAAGAGCACTAGTGGATGTAGTAGTGATGGCCCATTTGGCCATAGGAGTTGAACCAATAGGTGCTAGATCTTCAGGTTCTTGTGGATCTGGATCTAGCATTTGCACTTCTTCAAGAGTCCTCTTTTTCTCAATCTTCTTAGATCGATCCTTGCCTTTCAAGCAACCTTTGCAGGTGCCATGAGCAATCTTGTCTCTTAGAAGACCATCAACCACATTTTGAGCTATCTTGCAGTTGAGATGAGATAGTCTACTCTCTTCATGTGCATGAGAGCGAAGAGCAGACTCCTTTGAGAGAGGTAAGAAGTGTGAAAACTCATAGAGTTTTGTCTCATGATTTTCAACTCCTTTTGCAATGATTTCCCCTGAAACCATGTGTTGTACCTCAACTTCATTTGGAGAAAAGATCACTCTTTTGGGCTCTCCAATATGAGTCATTTGATACACTGAAAGAACATTAGCTGCAAGAGAAGGAACATAAAGCACATCAGAAAAATAACCATGGTCAAGATAGATTCTTCCAATCCCCTGAGAGGAGACTTTTGAATCATTTCCCAACATGATGGAAGGGCCAACTAAGCTTTCGAAGTTGGAGAAGAAATATTTGTTGGAAGACATGTGTCTTGATGCTCCTGAATCTATGATGAAATAAGAATCTGTTGATGCACTTTCCATGAGGGTGTTGGGATATTCCTATACTCCATCCTAGTCCTAACATCATTTTCCATTTTTTCATTTTCAGTCATGCATGCATTTTGCATGTAGTCATGATTTTGCATGCATGCATCCCAGTCATCAGTCCTAGCACCTAGCCCTCAGTTAGCTAGCCCTGGGAGCTTCTTTCTGATCAGTTTTAGCCCTCCTAGTGCTTAGTGCACCCTCCTTTCACCTACCACTTGTGAAAGGCGCCCTCTCTCACCTACCACTCAATTGCACTTTAGTTGGTTGAGTTATCTTTAGATCTTTCCTTGATTTAAGGATAGATTGACTCTCAACTGATTGTATCACTCCGATGGACCTCCAGTGAGACTAGACTGCCTATTCTGACTCCAATTAGCTCCTCATGCACCCTCCACTGAGCCTCCTTCATTCAGTTAGTGCTTCCATGTGCCAATTACACCTACCACACTCAGTTAGACTCAGTTTGACACCTGGTTGACAGTTACTTGTGCATTGATGACTCCACTGATGATAATCAAGACTTCTAGTTGTGCTTTGATGACACTCCATTGATCTGATGATCACTCCATGAAGGCTAATTCGAATTGCCACCTTGGCATTCGAATCCTCACCATTGTATTATTTATTTTTCCATATTGTGATAGTGTGTGATGTGATTCTGCTTCTATCCAAGTTCTACTGTATCATAATTATGTTGCTCCTTTACACTGCATTGACCACTCTTCTTCTATTTTCCTGCTTAATATTAATCTTTCTTGTGAGGTATACATCATCTCTTAGATCTGCTGTGAGGATTTTCACATGGTATCAGAGCATGTTGAGAGTATAGTCTATCTCCATTCCTAAGATTTTTTTGCAGGTTATTATCAAGATTTCGAGTGCAGTAGTTGCAGCAGTTTCTGCACTTTTGCAGCAGTAGCAGTTGCAGACATTTTCTATTGTTTTTGCAGGTCTTCTGAAACAGTTTCCATCAATTCGGAAGGAATTACTCCTCTTTCTCCATTCAGCTATGATGAATGGAAACCACATATGATAGCACATTTGAAGAGACATGGTCTCATTTATTATTGTTTTGAAAGAGAGTTTGAATCCTCTGAAGAAGAGAATTACTGGTTAAATGAAGGTGACAGAGCCTATGCAGCCATGTTGTTTGCTATGTCTCGATGCATGGTACACCACTTCCTTTTTGTTGAATCTCCAAAAGAGCTATGGGCCCATCTGGATGAAAGATTTGGCAAACAGAATGAAGGGATTGGTCCAAACCATTTCGAGAGCAAGCCCATTGTTGCATTCGCCCTCCTTGATGGTCTCTCTAATCATGAATCAGTATCAAACATATCTCATATTGAAGTTGTTCACAAAGAAGAAGAACTTGCAGATTCTACACTCATGCTCCAAATTTCTTCTATGTCATACAAATACACTTCTCTCATAGAGGTGCTACATGATGATGGGATTTGATCTACAATCCTTCAAAGAGACTTGCCATGATCCAAGATGGAAGACTGAGGTTCACATGCACTACATCAGGGAACTAGTGTACAAAAATACCAAAACGCTGCATTATTGTCCTACAGAGGAGCAGACTGTAGACATTTTTACCAAGTTTTTGCACATGTAAAAGTTGCTTGAGTTCCCTACTGTTCATTTTTTAGGGGGGTATTTTTCCCATGAGGTTTTCCCTGTTTCTTTAGTTTCATGAACAATTATTTTTTATCATTTATTTGATTGTATGGGTGACCTTTGGTCTTAGTAACTAGGGCCCAAGATGTCCAAGTTTGGATTAAGGGGGGGTGTTAGGATAATTAATACTCCATCCTTGTCATACTTAGCAGTATTTACCTTTTCCTAGTAATTGATGATGTTATTTCCCCCCTAGTGGTGTGCATATGTCATCTAGGACCCATTAGCCACCTAATGTTCCCTACATGCATGATTTTAAGACCACCAGAGTCAATTCCCTACATTCTAGGAGCTAACTTAGTGATTTAGTTCAATCCAACTGAGTTACACCTGAGTTCCTGACTCTAAGTGGGGGTTTGAGCTCCGATCACCACTTATTGTGATCTAATGTGCCCTTTTCCGATTGATTTGCATGACAAACTCACAATTGAGCCCTCCTTGGTCAATTAACTGACAATAGCTTTAATTAACTGAGTTTTGGTTGAGTTGAGTTGGGTTTGGGACTTTCGGAGCACTCCAGTGGTGACAATTCCTATGCTAGACTGACATGGATTCGAATTCTCCTAGGATAATCAAATTCTATCCATTGTAACATATCTATTGACTATACTGATTAATGGATCATAACACACATTTATGTTTCTATCTAAGTTCCAATGCATGATTAATTTTACTGCTCATTTCACTGCAATTTTCATTGTAATTCATCTTTTATGCTCATTCTTTTCACTGTGAGGTATTATTGGCTCTATGATCTGTTGTGTTCTATAAATTCACAAATTCTTCCTCTCAAACTTTATTCCCTTTCTTTTCTTTGCATGAGCAGTAAGGGCTTGATTTTCTACATCATAAGGTTGCGACAAAGTGTTTCTAGCTACAAGTCTAGACTCCTCCTGAATGCAATCTTCTCATAACCCATAAAACTTGGAAAATTTGGATCACCCACTAATGATCTGAATAAATGGTTCCCGATAAAGGGGAAGACCATTAAGGGTCATCATGACAAGCTCTTTGTCTACAACTATCTCTCCAATGGTGCCCAATTGATCCTTTAGTTCAGAAATATTCTTGAAGTAAGATGCAAATGAATCAACTCTAGTCATCTTAACATTTGAGAGTTGTTGTCTCAAGGCAAGTGCTCTATTGACATTTCTATTCTCAAATAGCTTCTTCAATACATAAAACATTCCTTTGGATGTATTCTTCTAGGAGATCTGAGGTATCAAGTGATTTTGACAGAATCTATCATAATCCTTCTTGCCTTAGCATCATTCTTCTTCCATGATGACTTCTCTACTTTTTCTTTTGGTTCTGGTACTCCTTCCACAAATTTTAGAACACCATTCTCTTCTAAGATGATGAGTACCCTAGAATTCCATGAATTGAAGTTGGAAGCCCCATCAAGTCTATCTTCAACTTTAACACTGTTCATCTTGACTGCAGGCTAGAAGCTTAAACCTGATCCAAAAACCCTAGCAAGAGAGGATCGAAATTTGAAACTTGTTGAAACTAGAATTTGACTTCACCAATAGGTGCGCCCTGCCAAGGCGAGCTCCAAAACTTCAAGAATTAAACCAATGTGTGGAGAGAAAGGGCTAAAACAGGAATCCCTAGTTTCTGGAAATGGCTTATTTCAACACTGCTCTGATACCATGTTAGAGTTTTATAATAGAAATATAATTTCAATTATTTGTAGCGGAAACAAATAAAGATCACTGAAAGAATAACCAAGCACGAAAACAAAGAGACACAAGAATTTTATCCTAGGAAAACCCAAACTTAGGAAAAACCCAGCCAATCTTTCTTATTTAGAGATTCAAGATACAAGTACATTAGATATAAGAAGAAGATAAACCTAAAGATATTAAACCCATAAAATAGTTTTCTTTTGATGTTGCATCCTTCTCTTCCTCAGTTGCACACTTGTCTTGGAAAGCAGAGTGAATTGCTTGATGTGAAAATGAGATAGGCGTACTTATTTATACCTTCATTTTCTATTTCCATGTTTTTGGGGGCTTTCTAGAACTTTCCAGAGGGGGTTTCCTTTCTAGAAATTTATGGGAGTTTCCTTTCTAGAACTTTCCAGGGGTTTCCTTTCTAAAAATTTCTGGGAGGATACCTCACGATGCTACAACACCAACACCACTTATGGGGATTACTTGAGTTATCTTTGAACTCCAATAAAATCTAACCCTTGTTGCCTAAGGGAAGCTTCAACTATGACTAATTGCAAAGGGAGTGATGCAAGCTTAGGTCTACTCTCAAACAACTGAAAAGGTTGAAAACTTCTTAGAAACTTGTGGACATTGGTCAAGATCGAGAACCAATAGTAACCCGCTCTCAAAATATTGTGGGTAGTTATCCTAACAACATAATGTCCACCACAAAAACCCTTAAGCAAATCAATCATCAACACATCATAAGAGCAATCCATGAAGGTTTCTCCAACCCAATCCTCCTTGCATGATATAGTACTTAGATGCTTTAAGTCTTAGAGCCCTCTATTCATGATCAACTAAAAGGTCTAGACATGTAAGATTCTTCAAGTAATAAATAATGTTTGAATACCATTCGTGTTGTTATAATCCTTCTATGATGTACATTTCATGGATCTAAGTGACGGTATAATTGTTTGGCCCCATTACACACTCTGGCATTGGGAACATGCTCTTCGTATTCCTTTGGGCTAATTCATGATGGGTTCTCACCACATTAGGGTGGACACAAATCACCAAAACGATTGATCAGACATAATCTGACAGGTATGTCATCTTTGAGAGCTCGAGACCAAGGACAACTTCATTTTTCGATGTCCTAACTACTATGATATTTGTAGGAAATTCGATTTCCTTTTCAGGGACCTTCTTCCCACAAAGCTTTAGACTTTGGCTAGTTTCTTCATATATCCCAATCAGAGATGTCTAGACTTATACTTGCAGGAGGCCATCTAACTTCGCTCCCTCATCCTCCTACGACATTCGCGGTCAAGACTAGCCTCCACTCAGTGGATCACTTCCTTATTTCTTATGCTCCCTTCCTCTAGGGGCACTAAGACATTGATAGAGGACAACACCACTTCTGACTGCAAATCAATTAGGACATGGAGGACCGCCTCCACTTCCACCTAACACTAGCTATGTGACCAACCTTGACCCCATCCCAATAGTCGGACAACAAGATTCAGTTCAAAGAAACAAACTCCTCACTCTAGGCGACAACATACTACCCCTTATAGGCCCTCCTCCAACGCTTCTTTTAGACATAGTACAATCTTGAGATTGCTTCATTCAACTTCAAATGTTAGGAGAGACACTTCCAATACACCATGACATATTATCCATTTTTGTACCACAATTCCCAGATCAACTTCTATTGTACATTTCTATTTTGTATCGACTCTATTTGTACATCTCTCCTCTAGATTGGATCTCCATATTTGGAGTTAGCTCCTTTTTGGTTTTGGTTTTTAGGTTATACCGCTTGCTTTTATAGGAGCCACCTTCATGCTCCCACTTTGTATTGACATCATGGTGCCACAGTCCCATTGACCTACTTTTGAGGTCATTTTATGGACATTTCACATTAATAAAATTATCTATCTTATATTATCTAGCATGGCGGAGACCATCTCAAGGGGTTCATCACTTAAGTTCAAGGCTTTTTTCGTTTCCTTATGTGACCATCTAGGATAGGCCTTATCCTTTGATCAATTTAGTGAGCTTAATCTCTAAGTCATACTCTTAGGTTTGATCACTTTCCTCTAGTCCCTATTCAACCTTGTTGAGTTAGGATATGCTTGACTACAACATGGGTTACATAAGCTATAATCTTGGAGTAACCCACATAGTTCTAAAAAGCTTCAATAATTGCACAAGAGCATAATCTTGTTTTTCCATGATGGCATACTTCAACTCAATGTCTCTAAGTGATTTGCTTATGAAGTTATGGGTTGCTCTAAGTTTTCATCCTTCTTTTGCAATAAGACCCCAGCAATTGTACCCTCGGAGGCAAATGGAAAAAATTGGAATTCTTTGGAATAAACAAGGCTAACTAAAACAAGAGTTGAGGCAATGGCTTGTTTGATGAAGTCAAAGGATCTTCTTACCTTCCTCGTCCCATTTGAAGACTTCATCCTTTTTAAGCAACTTATTGATTGGTTTAACGATTTTAGCAAAGTTAGAATGAACCATCTAATAAAGTTTATCTTTCCAAAGCATGATTAGATGGATTTTTTATTGATAAGCAATGGGGAATTCTTGATAGCATCAATTTTTGAAGGTCGATTTTAATTCCCTCCTTGGATATAATGTGTCATATGAATTTACCTTTATCAACTCCAAGAATTGAATTCTTTAGGTTTAAGGATATTTTGTACTTTCTACACCTCTCAAATACTTTCCTAAGATAACTTATATGATTACTTCTCTCTTTAGACACTACAGTCAGAACATCTTGATATATTTCGATTATTTTCCCAATGAGGCCCCTAAAAGCAAAGGCCATTGCACATTGAAATGTGGAGCCTCCATTCATCAAATCCAAAGGCATCCTAAGATATTCAAATGTTCCCTAAGGATTCATGAAGAATGTCTTTGGCCTATCTTCCTTTTTTACCAAGAGTTGGTTATAACCTGAAAACCCATCCAACATCGACATCATGCCTACCCCAATAACTGTTGAAATATTGTAACTTCTAAGAATATTCTATTTGTACTTTATCCGGAGATGTTTCATTCCTCCATCGGGACATTATTATATATCCGAAGATGTTTATTCCTCCATCGGGATGTTGTAACTAGGTTTATTAGACTTCCCTAGTGGGGTCGGCCCTGAGTTAAGTGTTTAGGGGTTATTAGACTCTCCTAGGAGAAGTCGACCCAATTAGGGTTAAAAGTCAAGTGAAGTAAAGTATAAATAGAGGATGTGTGTTCCTCATTTATTACACTCACTCACTCATTCACTCACTTGTGAATTGCGCATAGGAGAGAGAGAGATCTGTGAAGGAGGAGAATGAGCTCTTGTTTGGGGTTTACATCTTTGTATTTGTTGGTCATCTATATTGAAGAAAGCTTTGTTGGGTTTTCTACCCCATGAGGGTTTCCCAGGATAAATCTGTGTCTATCTTGTGATTGTGTTTCTTTCAATGATCCTTATTATGCTCTTGTTGTGAATTTTATGCTAAAATTAACATGGTATATGAGTTAGCCTGAATAGGACAGCTTTCACAAGGTGAAAATACCTCTCTCTCCTCCTCCAGTGAAAATTAGGGTTTATGCAAAAGTTGGATTTTTTGGAATCTGAGAGCATGGTTGGATGCTTCTCCTCAAAAGCAAAATTTTGAGCCCTAGATCGAAATTTTTGAGTGGGTAGATCTCCAGGAAAGTCAAACCCTAGTTTGACTTCTGGACCAGAAAACCAGTAAAAACCACTTATACTATGAAACGAGAACTCGACACAGTTCTCGTTTTTCTCTCTCCTAATTTTAGTAGGTATTTTTAGCTCCGTTTCAAAAAGGGGTGATGCCAGTATCACACATTTTCATTTCGAGGCATTTTTTGGGACCTTTGAATTATCTTTATCGTAAAAAAAAGTTAGTTTCCATTTTCAGGTACATTTTTAGAAATTTAGCAAAATAGCATACATTTTTAAGCAATTTATAATGAAAAACATATACATTTTGCATTTTTTTCTATAAAATAAGACATTTTTATGGAGAAAAATAAGACACTTTTATTGACAAAATTGTAAAAAATTCCAGACAATATAGACATTTAAAACCATTTTCAATCAATTTTCAGATATGTTTTGTATAAAAATGATACTATTTCATATTATTTTCCGAAAAGTGTTGATTCACATAAATTCAAGAAAAACTGTACAAATTATTTGTAAAAAACATATTTCAAACATTATATATAGAAATTTTATTTCTAAAATTAAGTCTGAAAGTCAAAACATTACTAATATATCTTATCAAAATATTATCAAACTTAGCATTTTTTTCAAAACATGAAACTAATCAACAATATCATGGAGGCCAAATTCATGTCCTCTTCTGCTGCATGTTTCCCCCCTCTAACATTATAATAAAATAAATTAAAAAACAAATTAAACTAACCCCTAACAACATTATAATAAAAAATTCCTAACAACATTATAATAAAAAATTTAAAGAAAAATTAAAAACAAATCAAACTAACCCCGTCGATGCCCGGCATTGAGGGGGCCGTGAGGGCCGCCCTTTGGCGCCCAAGCGAGTGACCTCCCTTGCTTGGGCGCCAAAGGGTGGCCCTCACTGCCCCCTCGATGCCGAGCATCGACGGGGGCCCTGAGGGCCGCCCTTTGGCACCCAAGCGAGCGACCTTTAAACAAAATTTAAAAATACATTAAAAAAAAAATACTAAGTATCTATATACTAACCAAATTTACATTATAAATTTTTTTAGAAAAACTATACAAAAACTTATAAACAATTAAAACAAAAATTTAAAAACAATAAAAAATCTAACTATACAAAATTTTAAAATAAATTAAACAAACAAAATAATTAAAAAAAAATTAAACAAACTTTAAACAAAATTTATAAAAAATTAAACTAACTTTAAACAAAAAAAAATTAAACAAAATTTGAAAAAACATAACTATACAACAATTAAACAAAATTTAAAAAAAAAAAAAAACAAAATTTAAAAAAAAAAACAAAATTAGAAAAAACTATACAAAAACAAACAAAATTAAAAAAAAAAACCAAAATTTAAAAAAACATAAACTATACAACAATTAAACAAAATTAAAAAAAAAAATAAAACAAAATTTAAAAAATAAAACAAAATTAGAAAAAACTATACAAAAATTAAACAAAATAAAACAAAATAAAACAAAATTTAAAAAATAAAACAAAATTAAAAAAAACTATACAAAAATTAAACCGAATTTAAAAAAAAATAAACAAAATTTAAAAAATAAAACAAAATTTAAAAAAAAAAACAAAATTTAAAAAATAAAAAATATCAAAACAATGCAATGGGCGGCTCTCGGGGCGCCCTCGATGCCGGGCATCGAGGGCCGGCCTCGAGGGCCGCCCATTGGCGCCCGAGCGGTGGACGTCCGCCCGTCGGGCGCCCACGTCCGCCGCTCGGGCGCCAATGGGCGGCCCTCGAGGCCGGCCCTCGATGCCCGGCATCGAGGGCCGGCCCCGAGGGCCGCCCATTGGCGCCCGTCCGCCCGTCGGGCGCCAATGGGCGGCCCCGGGCATCGAGGGCCGGCCCCGAGGGCCGCCCATTGGCGCCCGACGGGCGGGACGGGCGCCGCTCGGGCGCCAATGGGCGGCCCTCGGGGCCGGCCCTCGATGCCCGGGGCCGCCCATTGGCGCCCGACGGGCGGACGGGCGCCAATGGGTCGGCCTCGAGGGCCGCCCATTGGCGCCCGAGCGGCGGACGTGGGCGCCCGAGCGGTGGACGTGCGCCGCTCGGGCGCCAATGGGCGGCCCTCGGGGCCGGCCCTCGATGCCGGGCATCGACGGCCGGCCCCGAGGGCCGCCCATTGGCGCCCGTCCGCCCGTCGGGCGCCAATGGGCAGCCCTCGGGGCCGGCCGTCGATGCCGGGCATCGAGGGCCGGCCCCGAGGGCCGCCCATTGGCGCCCGAGCGGGCGGACGTCCGCCGCTCGGGCGCCAATGGGCGGCCCTCGGGGCCGGCCGTCGATGCCCGGCATCGAGGGGGCCCCGAGGGCCGCCCATTGCATTGTTTTGATTTTTTTATTTTTTAAATTTTGTTTATTTTTTAAATTTTGTTTTATTTTTTAAATTTTGTTTTATTTTTTTTTAATTTTGTTTATTTTTTAAATTTTGTTTTATTTTTTTTAGATTTTGTTTTGATTTTTGTATAGTTTTTTTTAATTTTTGTATAGTTTATGTTTTTTATAAATTTTATTTAAAGTTTGTTTAATTTTTTATAAATTTTATTTTGTTTAAAGTTTGTTTAATTTTTTATAAATTTTGTTTAAAGTTTGTTTAATTTTGTATAGTTTATTTTTTTTTTAATTATTTTGTTTTTTAATTTATTTTAAAATTTTGCATAGTTTGATTTTTTTATTGTTTTTAAATTTTTGTTTTAATTGCTTTTAAGTCTTTGTATAGTTTTTTTTAAAATTTTTTATAATGTTAGTTTGGTTAGTATATAGATACATAGTATTTTTTTTAATGTATTTTTAAATTTTTAATTATAATGTTATCTTAGTTTAGTATAGATATATAGTATTTTTTTTAATGTATTTTTAAATTTTTAATTATAATATTATCTTAGTTTAGTTTGTTTTTAATTTTTTTTAAATTTTTAATTATAACATTAGTTTAAATGTTAGTTTAATTTGTTTTTAATTTTTTTTTTAAAACCCAAAGCTAATATTCGTGGAACAGGGAGCATTCGTGCAAGATGGGAGTGTATTAAATCAAGTCGTAGATTCCGAAGGAATATGACATCTGAAATGATGGGTATAGATGTAGACTCAGATTGTGCACCCATTGATAATAGAGAAGAGTATGGGTCATCTACATCTTCATCAAGTCCTTCATCTGTAGAAAATGTAGATTCTGATGGGGTGTCAGAATCCATCGATGAATTTGAAGAAACAGTGTAGATACCTTTTATTAGTATGATTTTTGTAATTGAAACTCTAGAGGAGTTTTTGATGATGGGGTGTCAGAATCCATGGATGAATTTGAAGAAGTAGTTTAGATGCTTTTTACTAGTATGATTTTTGTAATTGAAACTCTAGAGGAGTTTTTGAATATTTATATGAACCATTTGTTCTTGTATGGTCTAATATATTATCTCATTATGAATCACATCATAATTCCTTTGTTTTTATATGGTTATAATGGTGAAATTATTAGAGAAATTTGTTTTTTTGTTTAATATGCAATTTTCCTGAAAGTTGTAATTTATATCTTCAAGAAAAAGAAAAAATTTCAATTTAAGGTTGATTTTAAAGTTTTGTTAAACAACAATATGGGATGTTTAGGCCATGGCTCTATTTTTTACCCTAAAAAAAAATACGTGTATACTGGCATCAACACTTTTCTATTTGGGGGGTGTTTTTGGTGTTTTTTTTGCAAAAATCATCATTTTTATGGGTAGAGTTCTCGTTCATAGTATATAGTTCTCGTTTCATAGTATAAGTGGTTTAAACCAGAAAAACTACGAACCTGTGCACCAGTGAACCAGAAAAGCTACGAACTTGTGCACCAGTAAACCAGAAAAGTTGCGCACCAGTGAACCAATAAACCAAAAAATTTGTTGCAGATCTAAATTTCGTTGGTCAAGCTTGAAGGGTGAAAAGCTGAAGTTTTTAGAAGTCAAGTACACCAGTCAACTCAATTCAGTCAAGCACATCTTCTGGTAAGGTCAGTTTTTCATTTTAAGAATTTTCAATTTTTGGTGACCTCATGGATAAGATGACCCCAAGCACTAAACTTGAGGACAAGCTAGAGGGTATAGAGAATTTCCGGGCATGGAAATATAGGAGTGGTCTCATTCTTGAAGAGAATGATCTTGCCCAATACATCAAAGATGAAGTTGCAGAACCAGTGGAAGATGAAGCTAAAGAGAAGTACAAGAAGGATATAATTAGGGAAAAGAGAATCATTGTCGATTCTATCAAAGACCACTTGATTCCCCAAGTGTCATCCAAGAAGACCCCGAAGGAAATGTATAATTCCCTAGACAGACTGTATGAAGGGAGGAACATCAATAGGAAGATGAACCTGAGAGCTCAATTGAAGAGCACTAAGATGAATCAAGGAGAATCTATTCAATATTATTTCACAAGGGTCTCCCAGTTCAAGGAACAACTAGAATCCATTGGAGACAACCTTGATGAAGATGAACTAGTCATGACTGCTCTCAATGGTCTCACTAGACCTTGGGATTCATTCATCCAGACCATGTGTGCCAGAAAGGAAAGAATGAAGTTTGATATTGTATGGGAGGATTGCATTCAAGAAGAGGCTAGAGTAGCCAATAGAGAGGCCCTACTCAAAGAAGATAATCAAGCATTAGCCACCCATACCAAAAGAACGAGTCAGTCCAACTTCAAGAAGGAAAGCCACAAGTAGTCTCAACCTCCACAAAGAAGAACCATTCCACAAATAAATTACTCTTCATTCCAATGTTTCATTTGTCACAAAATAGGACACATTGCTAAGGATTGTCCTTCAAAGAAGAAGAAGGGTTTCCACCACAGAAGACATCAAGCACATCTAACAGAAGATGATAGTGAAGGTGAAGAGGCAAAAAGACCTAAAAGGAGAAGAGCTAAAGAAGAAGAAGAAGATGCAGAAGAGTATATTCTATTCTCTGCACTCTTTGGGTCTATAACACCTGGAGAAGACACATGGCTTATTGATAGTGGTACTTCAAAGCACATGATAGGACATAAGAAGACTCTCTCTAGTTTAGAAGAAAAGGAGTCCCCTCACAAAGCTCTCTAGGAGAATAGGAGAAGCAACATACAATATTGATGATGATCAAAAGGCTAGGATGAAAAGGAGATCCTACCAAACAAAAAAAGATAAGTATTTGAATTGTCATTTTTGTTTAAATGATAGTATCCAGTTGTATACATATGTATTAGGATATTCGCAGTGTTATGCATGTGATGGGTAAGTAGCCTATGGTGCTATACTATAAATATATATAGATCCAGAGTTCACTACTCCCTCTGGATCGCCCTGAGATCTCAAGTGGTATGAGTCTCTAATCAATATATGCTCATAAAGAAATAAACTCAAACAACTAGATCTGCATTTACCAACTGAACATAAATGCAATCAACCACATAGACAATAGATATACCCTGGAACCCTTTCAGGAAAAACCAGCTAACTATGGGGCTATCTTCTCTCTCAAGCCCAGAGCATATAGATGTATAAAAGACAATACAATACAGAATTACCTCAACCGGTAACTCAATCCCCCTGAACAGGACAAACTCTAATTTGCATGCATCCAGCTGATGCATGCACTGAAGAAGTATGATGTAACTGTCAAACTGGATATGAGTGCTCTGACGGTGCCTCTGATAGATCTGCCCTCCCTAGATCTCTCTACTCTGATCTGCTCGTTCTAAAGACTATCCATTGATGAATTTGGCCTCCTCTGCATGCACAAGTGCGCCCTCCCCTCTGGATGTCAAATGCTCGTGCTGCTCCAGATCTCAACATATCTGAGCTCTAATCGTTCCTAACCTTCCTCAAATCCCGAGGCAAGGCTATCCTGGAAATCACAGACTCCTCATCGGTCAATCCAACTCACAATGAGCTTCTCTCCCCTCAGGAAAAACGTCCTCCGAGATAACTCGGCCTCCTCCAATCTAATCAGTAACCACACTGTGGAGCTCTCTCAGCTCACAGTAATGGGTGTCTGGTCTCACTAGAACTGAAGGTCACTGATCTAGCTCAGATATGACCTTCCTAACTCCTGCAGCAACTCCTCTCTATCTCAGAAAGTTGCCCCACATGGATAGCTATGTCCTCCTCACTCTGGAAGTATCTCTCTCTGATGATACAACTGAGTAACCTCATCTGGGGACCCCCTACCTCTATAGATAATCTCACCAATGAATTAGTTTTCCAAAACCCTAATTCCCTGTGCATGCAAAAGGTCACTTTTGCATCTAGTCACTGAATGTTGACAGGTCATGCAAAACTCATGCATGCAAAGGTCAATCTCCCCTGAAGCTCTGCATGCAGCCCCCACTGGACTCATGCCACTGAGTAGAGTGCCTCTACTCCATCCTGATGCTTATGCAGCTAATGTACCTCCATGTAAGGCATCTGAACCATGGAGGACATCTCGAATTTACCATAATCTAACACTCCCTCTTAACGAGGGAAGTCCTGACACTGATGCCTAGATCCAACAAGTCTGCTGCTGCTGACACTGATCTAACTGATTTTCCTGTCACTACTCTCTGACCTGAAGAACTCTGATCAATCTCCATATGGGTGGCTTCAGAAGAAGTCATCTTGTCAACCACTACTGACTCTACCACTGCACTCTAACTCAAACTCCCTCCGAGTCTCTGCTGCTGTAACCAACTCTGAAATCCTCTATCAAGTGGATCTACTACTCTGTAGGTCATCTTCCTATGACCCTAAGTTGACTCGGCTCTGTAAGTCAACTCCCTCTGTCTCTGCAATGACTGAACTGACTGAGCTCTCTCCTGAGCCAATTCCATCTCAACCATGTCATACCAGCTCACCCTCTGACTGGTACCTACATGAGCAGCATGCTCATCCCTCTGATATGATCCCAAGGGCTCAATCTCCACATATCCATCACTGTCAAGAGCATCTCGCTCATCCAATTGAACTCCATAATCACTACCCTGATCCTCATCATGGTGAGCATCTCACCCACCCATCTATTGAACAGGCTCACTCCTCCTAGCCTCATCTCTGCTATGAGAATCTTGCTCATCATCCTCCTCTGCATCTGAAGAGGATGCACTCCGCCATCCTGATGTGCCTGAAGTAGGCTATCCATGAACCAAGTAGTCACCATCAATCCTGTGACCAAATAAGACTAGGTCTACTCCTCTAGGATAGGTGAAGAACTGATCGTTGTGAAACACTACAGGGTATCCTGCAGCCGCCAAAGTTGCCACTGAGAGGACACTTCCTCTCAGTCCTGAAACAAAGAGCACTCCTGAAACCTCCAGGAGCTCCCCATGATCAAGCAGAAATATCACTTTTCCCACTCCAACAATTAAATGGTCCACCCCCAGCTCATCTCGAGTCAACTGCATAGAAGTACGCTCTAGGGTCAGGAATGCATCTCGCAATCCTGTCATATGTCTGCTGAGAGTGTTGTCCACTCTCCACCTCTTATCATCCTGAGCCTCTGGTGGGATACTAGCATGTCCTGACTGAACTGTAGCTAGTGAGAACTCCTTCTCAAACCGAGAAGAGAACTCATCAACCTCCTCTGCTACTGCCACCTGCTCATCCTTCGCATGCTTTCCCTTCTTCTTATGCGGACACTGTCCCACATAATGTCCATACTCATTGCAGGTGAAGCATTTGACCTTGCTCAAATCCTTCTTCTTTCTGCCCCTCTGCTTCCCGCCTGCTGCGAGAGCCACATCCTCCTCCTCTGGAATGGCAGAAACTGAACTCTGAATGTACCCTCTACGGGTATCCTCCTATGTGAAATCATCCCACAAGCGATCCCACTTGGGAAGGTTCTCACGACCTATGATAGACTGAACAAACACTGCCCATGACACAGTCACGCCATTCAAGGCTTGTCGAACCAACTCACTATCCTCTACCTTCTCACCAACTGCTCCCAACTCATCTCTCACTTGAGAGATCTTGGTGAGATAGGTAACCATCCTCTCATCCTTTCCCATCTTGATGCTTCTCAGCTTCTCCCTGAGAACCATCTTCCTATTCTCATTGGAGCTCCGGTACAAACTAGTCAATGCATCCCACATCTCAAACACATTGTCTTTGGTAGAGACATGTGGGATGAGGTGATCCTTGATCGCATCAAGAAGGATCCTCTGAGCCTTCACATTCTTTTTTTCATACACTGCTTTGGCAGTAGCATCAGACGGAACAGTAACAGGATTTGTTGTCGTGTTGTTCACAACATCCCATAGCTCACTCTCTTTCAGCAAGAGAGTAATACGTGCCCTCCAGGCACTATAGTTGGAGGCACCATCCAACCGGTCCTCCACTCTCAAACCAGTAACCATACTCACCCAACTGAAGAAACTATAACCCACAGTGAACAAGAGTCTCTCCTGATCACAGATCTGGCAGATCTATCTCAGATCTTACCACAAACCAACTGAACTGGTAGATTTGACCTCTACAACCACAGATCTGAACGGGAATGTTCAAATCTGGTAGATCTGGCCTCTATCTCCACAGATCTACTAGATCTATCTCAGATCTAGTCACCACCATTGCAGATCCATGTGTGACTGCTCACCCTGATCCTCAACAGGGCTCTGATACCATGTAAATATATATAGATCCAGAGTTCACTACTCCCTCTGGATCGCCCTGAGATCTCAAGTGGTATGAGTCTCTAATCAATATATGCTCATAAAGAAATAAACTCAAACAACTAGATCTGCATTTACCAACTGAACATAAATGCAATCAACCACATAGACAACAGATATACCATGGAACCCTTTCGGGAAAAACCAACTAACTATGGGGCTATCTTCTCTCTCGAGCCCAAAGCATATAGATGTATAAAAGACAAATACAATACATAATTACCTCAGCCGGTAACTCAATCCCTCTTAACATGACAAACTCTAATTTGCATGCATCCAGTTGATGCATGCACTGAAGAAGTATTCCCTAATTGTCAAACTGGATCTGAGTGCTTTGATGGTGCCTCTGATAGATCTACCCTCCCTAGATATCTCTGCTCTGATCTGCTCGCTCTGAAGACTTCCCACTGATGAATTCGGCCTCCTCTGCATGCACAAGTGCGCCCTCCCCTCTAGATGTCAAATGCTCGTGCTGGTCCGGATCTCAACAGATCTGAGCTCCGATCGTCCCTAACCTTCCTCAAATCCTGAGGCAAGGCTATCCTGGAAGTCACAGACTCCTAATCAGTCAATCCAACTCACAATGAGCTTCTCTCCCCTCAGGAAAAACGTCCTCCTCCAAGAGAACTCGGCCTCCTCCAATCTAATCAGTAATCACACTATGGAGCTCTCTCAACTCACAGTAATGGGTGTTTGGTCTCACTGGAACTGAAGGTCACTGATCTAGCTCAGATCTAACCTTCCTAGCTCTTGCAGCAACTCCTCCCCATCTTAGAAAGTCGCCCCACATGGATAGCTACGTCCTCCTCACTCTGGCAGTATCTCTCTTTGATGATACAACTGAGTAACCTCATCTGGAGACCCCCTGCCTCTATAAATAATCTCACCGATGAATTAGGTTTTCCAAAACCCTAATTCCCAGTGCATGCAAAAAGTCACTTTTGCATGCATGCATGCAAAAGGTCACTTTTGCATGCAGTCACTGAATACTGACAGGTCATGCAAAACTCATGCATGTAAAGGTCAATCTCCCCTGAAGCTCCACATGCAGTCCCCACTGGACTCATGCCACTGAGTAGAGTGCCTCTACTCCACCATGATGCCTATGCAGCTAATGTACCTCCATGTAAGGCATATGAACCATGGAGGACATCCCCAAGTTACCATAATCTAACATATACAACATTCCATTGCTACTTATCTAGAGTGAAACCTCTTTGTTGACATATTGGGAGTAGTGCGCACTCTTAATAATGTCCTAGTAGAGATGGAAGGCATCTAGAAAGTTACCATATGAATGTGGGATGTGGATGAATGTTGTAGCATTGGCTAAGATAGTATGACTTATGCTTTTATGCATTTATTTGGAAACTATGAGATGTTTCTAACCATACTATTGAATTTGACTTGTAGGAAGTATCGTACAACGATCACCTACAAATGAAGAATGATGAGACTTGTTCCATAGAACAAGTGACAATGATTCAACTAATCAAAACTCCAGAAGAAGTGTTCACAGGGAAGAAGCCTGAGGTAAGCCACCTCAAGATATTTGGGTGCCCCGTATATGTCCACATACCAAAAGAGAAGAGAGCTAAGCTAGACCCTTCCAGAAAGAAGGGAATATTTGTTGGATATTGTGAAGCATCCAAGGCATTCAGAATATACATCCCAGGATTCTATCACATGGAAATTAGTAGAGATGTAACATTTGATGAAGAAGCTACTCTCAAAATATCTAGAAAAGAGCCAGTGTGAAGAAGTTTATGAAGAAGATATACCTCCTAGAAATACAGAAGTTGGTTCCTTCCTTGAAGAAAAAACACCAGAAGACCGTGATATGATAGAACCTCAAGAACCCCCACCTATGAACATATCATGGAAGATAAAGCCAGCATGGGAAAGAGAAATTATACAAGAAGCAGAAAGATATGGAGCTCCAAAAGGCTCCACTAGAGCAAGCAAGAAACCAAAGCCATTTTCCAGCTATGTGGCTTTGATGTGTGATCTTGTAGATCAAGAACCTACCAGTTATGAAGAAGCAGTTCATAAGAAAGAATGGGTAGAAGCAATGACGGAGGAATACCAGTCAATAATGAAGAATGATGTTTGGGATGTAGTTCCCAAACCAAAAGACAAAAGTGTGGTATCCTCCAAGTGGATATACAAGATAAAGCATGCCGTGGATGGTAGCATTGAAAAGTATAAGGCAAGGTTTGTGGCCATAGGATTCTCTCAGAAAGAGGGAATTGACTATGAAGAAACATTTGCACCAGTTGCAAGGTACACTTCCATCAAAACCATCATGGCACTTGCATCCATGATGAAGTGGAGATTACACCAGATGGATGTGAAGACATCCTTCCTGAATGGTGTGATTGAGGAAGAAGTGTACATAGAACAACCACAAGGATTTGAGGTTGAAAATAGAAGAACTCACGTATGTAAGTTGAAGAAAGGTCTGCACGGGTTGAAACAAGATCCTAGAGCTTGGTACGGAAGAATTGATAGCTTCTTGACAAGCTTGGGCTTTACCAAAAGTAAAGCTGATCCTCACCTTTACCTTAAGGTTATGGATGATGAACCTATCATACTATTATTGTATGTGGATGATCTATTTCTAACAAAAAAGGAGAAACAGATCATGGAAAGCAAGAAGAAGCTAGCTACATAATTTGAGATGAAAGATCTCGGATTGATGCATTACTTCCTAGGTCTGGAAGTATGGCAAGACCCAGAAGGAATCTTTCTCAACTAGGGAAAGTATGATGTGGAAATATTAAAAAGAATTGATATGTTGGAATGTAAAGCCATGGCCACTCCCATGGATACCAACTTGAAGTTGTTGGCTGATGAATTGTCAGAATTAGTGGATATGACTCAGTATAGACAGATTATTGGGTCGCTGATGTATCTGACGAATACCAGGCCAGATATATGCTTTGCTGTGAACACCCTGAGTCGGTATCTAGTTGATCCTAGATGTGTTCACCTGATAGCTGCAAAGCATGTGATGAGGTACCTAAAAGGTACGATAGACTTCGGTCTGTATTATCTTGGAGATAATTATTTCAGATTGTATGGTTATACATATGCAGATTGGGCTGAAAGTGTCTGAGACAGAAAGAGCACATCGGGTGGATGTTATTGTCTGGGATCTGCTATGATCTCGTGGTTTAGCAGGAAGCAGTCCAGTGTGGCTCTCAGCACAGCTAAAGCAGAATATATATAGCAGCTTGCTCTGCTAGTTGTGAATCCATATGGCTTCAGAAGTTGCTATCAGGAATATTTGACTTAGAGATGGACCCCACTGTGATCCTGTGTGACAACCAGAGTTGTATCAAGATGACAGAGAATCTAGTATTCCATGATAAGTCAAAGCACATAGAGATCCGATATTTTTATATATGGGATATGGTGCAGAAAGGAGCTATAAAGCTCGAGTATGTGAGCATTGATGAGCAAGCTGTTGATGTATTGACCAAACCTCTGTCTTGAGTAAAGTTTGAGTATTTCCGAGACAAGCTTGGTGTAGCTCAAAAGGACCCTCCTCGAAAGGAGGAGTGATTGGTCGATAATGATATTTTGATAATGGTATCGATGTGGATACCTGTATCGATGATGAGGTTGCCTATACCGACGGTAAGGTCGATGATGAGGCTACTTGTATTGATGATGTGGATACTTGTATCGATGATGGGGATACCTGTATCGATGATGAGGTTACATGTTCCAACGATGAGGTCGATGATGAGGATGCCTGTACCGACGATAAGGTCGATGAAGTGGTACTTAGACTTTGTCTAAGAGGACTAGTGGGATTGCATCGTCCTTGGACTTATGTTCTTAAATTGATAAGGATTGATCATCCTGTAAGTAGATCTGGATTGCATCGTCCCTAGACATGTTGTGGCGTCTTATGATAAGGATTGATCATCCTGTAAGTAGATTTGGATTGCATTGTCCTTAGACATGTTGAGGTGTCTTAAATTGATAGGAATTGATCATCCCTTCATTGGATCAGGATCGATCATCCTTAGACAGTGATCCCATAATTCTAAAAGGAATGATAGTCTTAAATGTTGATCCTTGGATTGTGGTGGGATTGATCATCCCTAGACAATGATCTCGTAATTCCGAAAGGAATGATAGTCTTAAATATTGATCCTTAGACTAGAATCCCGTAATTCCTAAAGGAAGGATTGTCTAAGATGTGAGTAGTGGACAAGGATCCCATAATTCTGAAAGGAAGGATCGTCCAAGTGTGATAGCTCTGTAAAGACTGGGTCCTGTAATTCCGAAAGGAAGGATTGTTTGAGCACCACCAATATTGATAGACCAGAGTCTCGTAATTCCGAAAGGAAGGATTGTCCATGATCCCGTAATTCCGAAAGGAAGGATCACCAGAGTTGATGGACTAGAGTCCCGTAATTCCAAAAGGAAGGATTGCCCATGATCCCGTAATTCCGAAAGGAAGGATCACCAGAGTTGATGGACTAAAATCCCATAATTCCAAAAGGAAGTGTTATCTCCTCAGATAATTTTTTGTAAATTTTGAAGAATTTCATTCTTTTGGGCTTAATTTAGCATCTTCTTTGGTCATTTGCCATAATCCATATCTCCATATTCCCCATTAAGTCCCCATTTGATTATGTTTGTTCGCATAACCACCTATCAAAGCCTAGTGCATTAAGCCACGAATTCACCCAGAGTTCCAAATTACAGGCCAAGCCACGAGTCATAAATCTAAGTTATAAATTAGATCACATGGCAACGATCCAAGCCATGAATCAGTTACACGCCCAGTTCTTACGCTAAGTTATGAGTCAAACCAACAGGTCGACATATTATACCAAACCCAGTACTGAGCTTCAGTTTCCATTTTCCTCATCAATGAACTAATTTACAACTTCCAAGTGCCAGATTGCAGCTTATGCGGAGCTCAAAGGGTTTACTGGGATTGTATTTATTTTTTTTCCGTTGTGAAGTCCTCTCGAAGCTGTTGATTGTCTTGACTAATGCCGAGAGGATTGATCAAATTATTTGGGTTTGCAAATGTGCAGATGTCGATTAAGGCATTTAGTTGTTTACAGAGTTTGAGTTATCCACCAAGAAAAATTGCCAGAATTAAAAGCATCATATGTAGAAATTGAAGGGATTTGCGTTGAGCTGCAAATGGTTTTCAAAGTTTTCTTTGTGCCGAATAGACAGAGTTCTTGTCGACCCAGTACTTGGAGCAAGGATCGGGTGTTAGATCTTTGAGTGGTTTGAATGAGTGACAACTGCAGGGTTTTTGCAAGTTGTTAATAGCAGATTTCACTGTTAGTATTGATTTGTTAAGAAATTGTATGTGCTTATGGTTTATTTGCAACTGTTGTCCCTTTTCTTATAGCTGAGACATCTCCTTCATATATTCGAGGGAAACTAGCACCCTTTCCACAACTAACCAATCCAAGAAGGAAAGTTTCTTGAGTATGCATATGTCCACGACAAATCTGTATGGCACAGGTATAGCAGCAGAGCAAGGAGCAGCCCTGAAGATCAACAAGTTGACACGAAACACATTTTTGCAAACTTTGAAAGTGGTTTTCAAAACATAGCTTTCAGTGGCTTAGATGGACATTTTCTAATGTCCTTAGCCAACGAAAGAAGAGCTTTCGGTGGGTTACTGGCTATAAAATCTGGTCTCTTAGCCACCTAAAGCGCAAAGACTGGCAGAGTGCTCTTAATTTTTCCCAGATTGGGTCTTCTTGTTTCCAGAGTAAGTGAGAGTGTTTTCTTATGAAGGATGACAATTAAGGGAATATAAATCATCTTTCTTTTCCAGATTTCGAGGCATATGATGAGATAAGAAGACTAAGTGGAGCTTTTCTATTTTGGGCCAAGATATTGCTTAACTGTCAAACAAATGATTTCAAGTGCCTTGTCATCACCTTGAAGGTTGTTGAGTGTGTGTCAAACACTGCTGAAACTGTCGAGGAATGTTGAAGATCACAGATTATGATTAGGATTTGACTCCTTTGAGTTAGGATCCAATCTTATGATTTGAAAACTGTTTTGATCTTATTCTATTATTAGTATTTTAGATCCATTTTAATAGGATCTTAAACTTTGATGTAAAGACTATAAAGTCTATTGTTTTCAGATACACCAAGGAGGGGGGAAAACAATCCAAGGACTGTCATTCAACTTTGGAGACTTGTAGCCATATTTCTTTGAAGACATTGATGGATTCATCTTGACACAGAAAGCTTCTTTCACTATGTTTGTTCAGTTTTTCATCTTCTATCTTTTCTATGTTTATGAGTAACTTGTATGCAATGTTTTATGTATATCTGATGACAGATGACTGTTATCTCATCTCTTCATCGATGTATTAAGCTTGTTTGCATTAGTTTTTCTAATGACAGATGACTATCACCTCATCTCTTCGTTGATAATGTTAACTTATGAACGTTTTCTGCTTCTTGTAATTAGTCATTCACATGTATAGTCTTGTGTATGTGATTCTACTGATATAATAAGTCATTCCTCTTGGTTCAACACCTTTGATTTAAGCCTTCTGAGCAATATAGTAGAAAGCCTTTCGTTTTCGAGTGGATTCATATGTTTCTGACTGAATGTGAGCATATTAAGTCATCCGACTTGATTCTTTTCTCCATACATTATTGAATAGTTAAGTTACCAGGCTCATTCTCTTCACAGTCAGGGAAAGACTCCTGGAGTGATAACAAGAAGGATTGTCCATGATCTCGTAATTCCGAAAGGAAGGATCACCAGAGTTGATGGACTAGAATCCCGTAATTCCGAAAGGAAGGATTGTCCATGATCCCGTAATTCCGAAATGAAGGATCACCAGAGTTGTGGACTAGGTCCTGTAATTCCGAAAGGAAGGACTGTCCACGATCTCGTAATTCCGAAAGGAAGGATCATGTGTGTTGCAGATTATGATGTTGTGGATCAAGAGATCCAGACAATGAGGCTGTTGATCGGAAGATCCAAATGTTGATGTTGTTGATCGGGAGATCCAGACGATGAGGTTGTTGCCCAAGACATCCAGATGATGTTGTTGATCAGAAGACCCAGATGTTGATGCCGTTGATCGAGAGATCGAGATGATGTTGCTGATCGGAAGATCCAAATGATGATGTTGGTGTAGCTGATCGAGTGCTACAGAAGATGAAGACTCAGTACTGACGATGTTGATGTTCTAGTATTGATTATGTTCCAGTAACTGTTTGAGTTCTTGATGATGATTGAAGAAAGCTTCCAATGATTTATAGATATATCATGTATGATGTTGACGACTCCTTGCTCCTACAGATATTGTTAGAATATCCTTATCGTTAAGGGGGAGTGTTGAAATATTGTAACTTCTAAGAATATTCTATTTGTACTTTATCCAGAGATGTTTCATTCCTCCGTCAGGACATTATTATATATCTAGAGATGTTTATTCCTCCGTCGGGATGTTGTAACTAGGGTTATTAGACTTCTCTAGTGGGGTCGGCCTTGCGTTAAGTGTTTAGGGGTTATTAGACTCTCCTAGGAGAAGTCGACCCAGTTAAGGTTAAAAGTAAAGTGAAGTAAAGTATAAATGGAGAATGTGTGTTCCTCATTTATTACACTCATTCACTCACTTGTGAATTGCGCATAGGAGAGAGAGAGAGAGAGATCTGCAAAGGAGGAGAAGGAGCTCTTGTTTGGGGTTTACATCTTTGTATTTGTTGGTCATCTATATTGAGGAAAGCTTTGCTGGGTTTTTTACCCCATGAGGGTTTTCCAGGATAAATTTGTGTCTATCTTGTGATTGTGTTTCTTTCAGTGATACTTATTATGCTCTTGTTGTGAATTTTATGTTAAACTTAACAATAACCCTCTATAAAAGATTCTTCATATTGGGAAGCGGGTAGTTGTCCTTAAGAGAATTGGTTAAGATTTCAAAAGTCAACTTGCAAGCCTCATCTCTCATAGCCTATTTCATTATTATTATGGAATCTTCATTTTGTGCAAAGCCTCAATTGATTTATCTAGCATATTGCTCTTGATGATAAACATTGGTCATGACTTATGGATGCTTAAGGCAATTCATTATACAAATTAATTTCAAGCTTGTGGTAACTAATTCAATTAAAATATAAACCACATTTGTTGAAGTGATTTGTCAATTTAACATGTTTGGGCATTTTATAAATTTGGGTGACTCCCTTTTGTAGAGATTTTCTCTCCAAGAGGGCCTCATTCAAGGACAAGCTTCACAAACTAATCAAACACAAAATTTCTATAACTTACCTCCATTGAGGATTTTCAGTTGTGGATGTATCTTGGCAATAAACCCACTCATTAAACACATTTACATTCATAAGCATTGTGGTTTTTTCCTCTCCATGAGTTATTATATTTGATGTCCATAGTTCATTTCAATTTTATGTATAAGCAAATTTATCTTTAAAGCGTTCAATCCATTGTTTATTTCATATCTTGGTTGGTCAACACACTCATGTGGGGAATCTAACTTAAATCACAATTCACAAAATCAAACAAGTTAAGACTATTTTCCCTTAAACTCTCCTGAACCTCAAATCTAACGACCCATAGGGAAGCCTCCTTTGGCCTTGTGAGCTGGCATAAAAAGTGGAAGGACAAATACCAAGGCGACAATGGTATTTTCTCTTTCAATCTGCACTCTCTAGCAGTAGTGGATTAGGGATTTTCCACTTAGGTGCTAAATTGAGCTATAACACCACAAATACAAAAGTTGGAACCATTGGTTTGGTTGTGCATTTTCATTTGACACTTCCAAGATAATATCCTTGGCCCCCTCCTCAAGATCCAATATCCCATCTAGCAAAAATCCCTGGCAATTTGGAGCTCTCCAGAGATTTTGGCAGCTATTGAACCCTAATCCATTAGATGAAGTTGCATCTCTGGCTCTAGAGACCTCTTCACTACAACAAAAAACAACAGGGGAGGATTCAAACAGTATGCAAAAGTCAATCAACTTGTTCATTAACCTTTGAGCATAGATAGTAGCAAGATGACCTTTACCTTTCTCTGCAGCATTGTGATCCTCTGCCTCTACAGATGTTAACACGAAAGAAGAAACTTCCTTAACCGAACAAGGGAAAACCCTAAACCAAGGATTTTGATTGCCAACCCTCTGCCACTCCATCATCCACCATGATGTCAATATCAATAACTTTGTATATTTTAGGGAAATGACTTATAAAATAATACAATTTCCAGTTGGATTGCCCAAAAGATGTTATATGGAAAGACACTTCTCTATTGAATAATTTAATCAAGACCCATTTATCTAAGTGCAGACCTAGTGCCAAAAGGACCAAGTATCAAGACAAGTAATTGATCTAACAATCCTAATTGGCTCAATAATATAAACTTACCTTAAAGTCAATAAAATTTCAATTGCTAAAGTTTGTCTTTCTAAAGTTGGGCTATGACAACGAGTTTTCTATTTGATTTTGCAATATTTAAAATAAAAAAAAATCAGCTGAAGCTGAACTTAGTGCCAAAATGGCCTAAAATCACACTAGGATTATTGACCATTATTGACCCAGTAATCCATCTTCAAGTAATTTTCAATTCCAAAATATTTTTAAAATGTGCACTATCTCTAAGATATGATTTAATCTTAAACAGATTCAGTATCTCATTTTATTTCATATAAAATATATTGATGTATCTCTGAACAGTAATAGCCTAGGGCCAAACATAGAGCGAATTGACCAGTGATTATTGCAATCCAAAAATATGTGGCAACAAAAATTTACATTGCCGGAGTTGAAAATACAAGAAAATTACAAATTCATCTCCCATCATGAAACAAATAGAAGAAAAGGGTTGATGAAATTCTCTATTTCAAATAGCAGAGTCTGTAACGTAAGTCCTGTCTACAAAACATAAAAGATCTTACAAGTTTTCTGAAAAGTCCTGCAAATCTTCAAACAGTTCTGATGTCTATCACTGGCTTACGAAACTTCTTCACAATACAAATAAGTTATCAAATTTTTCTGCCCAGCCTCTTCTTCCCCAAATGCCTTTAGGTCCCCAAGATTTATTTCTTAGCTGCCTCTGAAGTCCCTGGCCAGTAGTAACCTCTCCTCCCCAACTATTTTGAGATCTTATTTGCATCCCACAGTTTCTCTCCCCAGGCATACTTCAAAGAAAACCAAGAATGGATAGTTTGTTCTTCAAACTACCATCCAACTGTCAAAGTATACTTAATACATCAAGTATTACAGTCATTGCAAATATTTCCATTTCACAAGATAACAATGATGAACAAATCATTACTGTAATGAACTGTCAGTGTCAATGGAACAATAATGACAACAAAGCCCTTCGTTATTCATATATTGCTAGCCACAAACTAATCTCCCTCCATTTCATAATAAGGCCCAATTTTATTCGTGTACCATCAAATAGAGAGATATGTAGGTAAGGCTTGAAAATTTATTGTGGCTGAGATCCAATTCACTCGAGACTGAAGAATCCCATGCCAAAAATGAAAATGTAATAAAGCTAGGAAATTAGTTATTGCTCAACCACACAACCTCAAGGGCATCAATAAAATGGAAAGTTGGAAGCTGTCCAGTCAAATGATTATCATTTACATGGAGAAACTTTAAATTATAAAACAAAGCTATAATATCATCATATAGAAAGGATCTAGTGATTCCACGTTGCAGTGATTTTAGTTAGTGACTGAGTAAAGCTGGTTATAACTGGCATTTTTGAAGAAAGTGATCCTGATAGCATATTGCAGCTCATGACAATGTACTACACACTGTCAGAAAGGTTACAGCAGGAATCAATTGAACTAGAAAGTTTTATGTGACACCAATCTAATCTCTTTAAACTCTGAAGTTTTTCCAACCCTGCTAAAATTTCTCCACTAATTCCAAAGCTGTCAAACATAATTTCAATGCCTTCAGCTGAAACACTTCTTCCAAGTCTTTGCCATAAAACGTAGATATCATGGACTGCTTTGCACTTGAATTAGGAGATCTCCTTCAGCTTTCGAGTGAACTGGGCAGAACCCAAATCAGTTTTGCATTAGTAAAATCAATAGACAAAAAAACAGAAATCCATTGTATGTGACCTAACATATAAGATAAGAAACTTTAGCATATTATACTCATTTCAGCAAATCACAAATGTCTTTCTGTTAGAACAGTAACCACACTTAGTACCATAATCCATAAATTTTAATTATCCATGTGCTTAATTAAACCATGTTTTGGATTAAGTGACTATAGTTGGTCAAAAGCCCACTTTGAGAGTGTTCACACCCACTTCTGAGCAAACCAGTTCACCCAGCCTCCAGTTTTGTCCACAAGTGCGCCCTCATTTATTGCTGGTGCGCCCTCTCTCCTTGTTTTGGGGAATTTAGTTGACCAAGGGCGCTAGGGTGGATTTTTGCCCACTTTTGGCTAGATTTGGAGCATTTAATGCTCCCTTGGGCCCCCAAACCTCCTCTATTTGCTCACCCACGCCTGCCTTGAGCTAATTAATGACTCAGCATGCTTCAGCCACCTCCACACCAGAATTCGTAGCTGTTTGGGGTGATTGGGATTGAGTTGGACCCACCTAGGGGGGATTGAGGCCAATTTGGCATTGATGACTTGTACACTCAGCTTGAGCCACCTAATGCTCTCGATTTTCTCATGGATGTAATAAAAACCTGTTACTAACATTTTCACACGTTAGACAGTCAGTTAATCAAAGATTTGAGCATACATTGTGTGTAAATTTATCTCTTTTTTCAAATTTTTCCACTGTAATTGCAAATTAATTCGATTTTGTGAGGTTCTCCATAGCTCCTTGATCTTCTGTGATCAAAATACTCACATGGTATCAGAGCCATCGTGGAGTTAGTGAGTTGCAGGCCAACATTGAGCGTTGAACTGCATTCTAGAGAGGATTTCCAGATAAAAATTGAGTGTTTTTTGCAGGTGTTTCAGTAGTTTTCTCACCATTAACGCAGCAGTCATGGAAGCAAACCAAATGTTGCTCACACCCTTCAATTTTTTCGATTGGAAGGCTGAGATGGTCATCAAGCTGAGATCTAAGGGTCTCTATAGAGTGACCATGGGCACAGAAGTGGAGCCAAATTCTGCTGTGGAGAAAGCAAAGTACTACAATCGACTTGATGAAGCTTATGGATTGCTATGCCTGAGCATTTCAAGGGAACTCTTGTTTCATACAGACAGTTTGACAACTCCCAATGAAGTATGGGTGAAGCTCGAATCACTCTTTGGGAAAACTGATGAACTGAGAGGCCACCAGCTTGAAAACGAGCTCATTAGCTTGAGCCCAGCGCATTTTGAAACCATCCAGGAGTTCTTCACGAAATTCAAGTCACTGGTGCTTCAACTGCAACAATGTGGAATTGTTAAGAAGGAGGAACAACTAATTCTGTCCATCCTTTCGAAGCTAGGCCCAGAGTTTTCAGTATTTGTTAGCACATTTCACTCAGCCAAAATGACCCTTCGAAATTGGCAAATGCCATCACTAGCTACCTTCATGGAGTGTCTCACTCAGGAGCAGGATAAACTAGTTCAGATGGGCACCATAAAATCAAAGGACCAAGCATTGGCAATGGGTGTTTCAAATGCAAGCAAAGGAAAGCAGAAAGCCAAGAATTCGAAGCAGCAAGAGAAGAGGAAGTTTGACAAGACCAAGTCTGCAGATGGGGGTTCGAATCTGTCAAAGGAGAAGGACAAGAAGGGAAAGGAAAAGACCAAATGCACCTATTGTCATAGGGGATGGCATCCAGAGAGCTCATGTATGAAGAAAACCATTGACTCAATGGCGCAGCTGCTGGAGAAGAACAACATCCCAGTCCCTGAGGGCGCAAGGAAGAAAGAGAGCACCTCAAACCCTGACAATAAGGAGAAGTGTCATGCTTTGGTAGCAGGTACTTCGAATCCCTCTTCCTTCATCATTGATTCAGGAGCTTCCAGACACATGGTTTCATCCAGAGAGCTCTTCTCCTCTTTGCATTCGAATGGTGGCCCAACAGTTCGAATGGGAGATGATTCAGAACTCCAAACCAAGGGGATTGGAAGGATTGACATGGAGCATGGCTATTTCAGTGATGTGCTCTATGTACCTTCATTGGCTGCAAATTTGCTATCAGTCTATCAAATGACTCATACAGGAGAAGCCAAGAGAGTGACATTCACTCCAGATTTGGTAGAAATCTCAGAAATTTCCTCAAATCAAGTTGTGGCAGTAGGGTATGCAGATCATGATGAGAGAATGTACAAATTCTCAAACTTCATTCCAAATTCTAGTGACCATGCTCTTGTCTCTCATGCCAACGAGACCTCCAAGTTGTGGCATGAAAGATTTGGCCACATGAACTACAAATACCTCCAGCAATTGCACAAGGACGAGATGGTGGAAGGGCTTCGAGAAATCAGATCATCGAATGGTGCATGCATTGGGTGTGTAGTTGGAAAGCATCCTGAGCACAGCTATGAGAAGGGAATGGCAAGGAGAGCCACTCAACCACTTGGATTGGTACATTCAGACCTCATTGGTCCTCTTCCCACTCCATCATATGGTGGATCAAGGTATGTACTTACATTCATAGATGACTACTCTCGATTCTGCTGGGTTTACTTCCTTAAATTGAAGTCAGAAGTGTTTGAGAAACTGAAGATTTGGAAAGCCCTAGTGGAGAACCATAGTGGTCATAAGATAAAGATCCTTAGGACTGATAATGGAAAGGAATATGTGAATAATAACATTCAGCACCTTTGTGAGGAATGTGGCATCCAAATGCAACATTCAATCCCCTACACACCTCAGCAAAATGGTGTGGCAGAGAGGAAAAATAGATCTCTCAAGGAGATGGCTACTTGCATGATTGAAGCTAGGGATCTAAGCCCTAAGCTATGGGCTGAAGCCATCAATTGTGCTGCTCATATTCAGAACAGAGCCTTTCACAAATCAGTCAAAGGAAAAACCCCCTATGAGGCATGGTTTGGCCAAAAACCAAATGTGTCAAATTTCAGGATTTTTGGGTCTAGAGCATGGGCTCGAATTCCATCAGAAAAAAGGAAGGCTTTGGAGCCACAGAGCAGGGAATGTATCATGGTTGGTTATGGTGAGGACACAAAGGGCTACAAGCTCTTTGACACATCCACACTTAAAACTTTCGTTGAGAGAAGTGTGCAATTCGAAGAAGAACCAATTCCAGATTTTGAGCTTGCACCGGGGGAAAGCTCCTCTCCTCCTCACCTCAATGAGATTAGTGATGATTCTTCCTCTGATTTTTCTGATATTGCTGAAGATGACATAGCTGAAGATGACATTGCTGTACATGAGTCACCATCAAGGCCCAAGTGGGCTGAAAAAATCATAGAAGCTGCAGGTGAATTGGCAGGCAATCCCCAAGAGCCTAGGAAGACTAGATCCCAAACAATCAATGCTTCCTTTGCAAATGAGAGTGAGCTTGCTGATCACTGTTATATGATGATTGGATCTGATCCAACATCATATCAGGAAGCTCATCATGATCCAAGGTGGAGGGCAGCAATGCAAGAAGAATTCCAATCTCTCCAAGAGAACAAAACATGGGATTTGGTGCCTCTTCCTCCCAAGAGGAAACTTGTGCAATGTAAGTGGATTTTCCGAACCAAACCTGTTGCTGATGGTTCTGATCTGAAATATAAGGCTAGGTTAGTGGCTAAGGGCTACTCACAAATCCATGGTGTGGATTATACAGAGACCTTTGCACCGGTTGCAAAGATGGACTCAATTAGACTAGCTCTAGCCATGGCAGCTAGTAAAGGTTGGGAAGTTCACCACATGGATGTCAAAAGTGCATTCTTGCATGGTGAGCTACAGGAAGAGATATATATGCAGCAGCCTGAAGGATTCCAAGAGGATCCCACACTTGTATGCAGGTTGAAGAAGTCACTCTATGGACTCAAGCAAGCCCCCAGGGCTTGGTATGCCAAAATGGATGCCTTTTTGCTCTCAATTGGTTTCTGTCGATGCAAGTCTGATCCAAATGTTTATTTGCAGCATTGTGATGATAATTTGCAGGTCATTGTACTGTATGTTGATGATCTCTTAATTACAGGGAGCTGCACCAAACAAATTGGCTCAATTAAAGCTTCTTTGCACAGTGAATTTGCCATGAGCGACCTAGGATTGCTAAGGCAATTTTTGGGTTTGGAAATTGAGCAATCTGAGAGAGGTATTTTGCTGAGTCAATCTAAGTATGCTTCAGACCTGTTATTCAAGTTCAAAATGGCTGAATGTAAGGCAGCCAAGTGCCCATTCCTTTCAGGCATAAAACTAGGTGAATTTGAAGACTCTCCGGTGGTGGATTGCACACTCTATAGGCAGCTAGTTGGAAGTTTGCTGTACCTTACACATACAAGACCTGATTTGTCTTATGCTGTAAGTGCTGTAGCAAGGTATATGCAGCAGCCACATGAGATCCATTGGAAGGCAGCCAAAAGGATCCTTCATTATGTCCAAGGAACAAAGAACTTCGGGGTACACTATGCAGCTGGTTCTTCACTTCAACTAGCTGGATTTTCTGATTCCGATTGGGCGGGAGATCCCATCGATAGAAAGTCCACTTCAGGTTTTGTGTTTATGTTTGCTGAAGGTCCTATTTGCTGGTCAAGTAAGAAACAGCATACAATTTCTCTTTCATCAGCAGAGGCCGAGTACAGGGCAGCAGTGAACACAGCCACACAGTGTGTTTGGTTGCAAGGCATTCTTCGGGAGTTTGGTGTTGCTATTGATTCTCCAACCAATATTTGGGTGGATAATCAAAGTGCCATCAAGATATCTACTGATCCAGTACAGAGGCAAAGAACAAAGCACATTGAGATCCACATGCATTACATTCGGGGCTTGGTGCATGACAGGGTGATTTCACTGCAGTATTGCCCATCCACCGAGCAAACTGCTGATATTTTCACCAAGTGCTTTACAGAGAAGACCTTCACTTACTTGAGATCTTTGCTTGGAGTGAGTGATGGATAGTGATTGCTGCAATTTAATTGCAGGTTCAGCCCCATGTCCATTTTTGAGGGAAGTTTTTATCCCATGAGGTTTTACTTCTTTTCCTCGGTTCATATGGACAAATAAAATTTCTGTTGTATTGAGGTGACTTGAGCCTTTGTTGCCAAGGCCTCCCACTTATCTTTCATGAGATGTACAAAGTTATGGTTAAGGGGGGGTGTTAGAACAGTAACCACACTTAGTACCATAATCCATAAATTTTAATTATCCATGTGCTTAATTAAACCATGTTTTGGATTAAATGACTATAGTTGGTCAAAAACCCACTTTGAGAGTGTTCACACCCACTTCTGAGCAAACCAGTTCACCCAGCCTCCAGTTTTGTCCACAAGTGCGCCCTCATTTATTGCTGGTGCGCCCTCTCTCCTTGTTTTGGGGAATTTAGTTGACCAAGGGCGCTAGGGTGGATTTTTGCCCACTTTTGGCTAGATTTGGAGCATTTAATGCTCCCTTGGGCCCCCAAACCTCCTCTATTTGCTCACCCACGCCTGCCTTGAGCTAATTAATGACTCAGCATGCTTCAGCCACCTCCACACCAGAATTCGTAGCTGTTTGGGGTGATTGGGATTGAGTTGGACCCACCTAGGGGGGATTGAGGCCAATTTGGCATTGATGACTTGTACACTCAGCTTGAGCCACCTAATGCTCTCGATTTTCTCATGGATGTAATAAAAACCTGTTACTAACATTTTCACACGTTAGACAGTCAGTTAATCAAAGATTTGAGCATACATTGTGTGTAAATTTATCTCTTTTTTCAAATTTTTCCACTGTAATTGCAAATTAATTCGATTTTGTGAGGTTCTCCATAGCTCCTCGATCTTCTGTGATCAAAATACTCACACTTTCCGCCATACATTCATTACAGCCAGTTGAACATAAATTTGCCACTCACCTACTACAAAAGCAAGAACAACTTTTGTAAACTCCGAGGATCTGGAAAAATCAGATTAGATGTGCAAAACACAGCTAGGCATGGGAACTTTGAATCATTGTAATCTGAACAAGTCTATATATTACTGCAAAAATCTAAAGCATACAGCAAAACTCTGCGAGATTTAAGATTCAAATGTGATCTGAAGAGCAGAATGAAAGATAGTGATGATTGACAAGAACAATGTCACCACGGCCAAGTAGATACCCATAGAACCAATGTGTGGCCCAATAAAGTAAAGAAATGCCATTTAATGTTGTATAAGAGTCCAAGATTGTTTATTACATTTTGCTACTGTCGTTCTAACAAGAAGATACTAGTCCCAATGTTGCGTGGTGCTGATGTAACCATTGAAAGGATTAACGCTTATATTAGAAAGTCGATGGAAAAATGATCAAGAATTATAAAGATGATGCTTTTGAGGCAAACCACAGAACATCAGTTCTAGAAATTATCGCCACTGTTGAATCATCCATATAATTTAAAAAACACTTCATCCAAGACTTCCAAATCACATTAACTCATAACCTAAGTGGCAATTTTATGTTTTCCTTGGTATGATTAATGCTTATCCAGCTCTATCAATTACAGAGATGGTCATGCTAGAGTCTATTAAAAGTCAAGTTATGCAAGGAAAACCATCATTTCCCTTTTACTATTTTGTGTGAAATATCATGAAATTTTTTGAAATTTGAAATCTAGATATGAAATAAATCCCTCTATAAATGAGAAGTAGGCAAAACCTAGGCTAATCAAGAGAAATAAGCTAGGCTTGATTGATCTGAAAAGGAGCATGAAAAATTAAAATAGAATAGTTAGGTTTCTTAATGAAGTCGACAAATTCCAGAGGTGTCGGGACCAAGCACGCCCTCTACAGGGGCTCTGGGACTGCACGACATGTACAACAGCTCCAGGACCATGCACAATCCTTGTGACTGTGTGCAGCCCCCATGACTGCACACACCCTCTATATCAGGACAGTGCGCAGCCCCCCTGACAATACGCACCCCGCAAAGGCTCTGGAACCACACAAACCAACATCACTTTCTGCACACATGAAAGTTTGCCTGGGATCTAGCACACTACCCAGAAGCGCAATGGAGGGCCTAGAAATGCACCAGCGACACCAACATATTATTTTAGTTCTTAGGAAGCTATTTCAACTTCTGCATAACTGGATCGACTCTGAAATTTGAATTTAAAAATGAATGAACAGAATCCAAAGGGCCAGTGGATAATTTAGGAATGACTGAGCAAAATTCAGAGGGCCAGTGGAGAACCTATAAATTCCACACAGCAAGGCAAGGTGTGGGTTCTGATTTTGGGAGAGTATTGATTCATAATAAAAGTCGATTTCCACCAAGATCTGATCAATGTTTCAAATCAATTCTTTGAGACAGAGATAGAGGCAGCACTGGAGATGCAGCAAAGGGAAATCAAGCTAGCTTCAAGTCCAATAGTTGTTTTCCTCATTCTAGACTAAAGATTGCAAGCACAGACGGGAAAGAAATTGTTGTAGCAGCCAGAGTTCCATGCATGCAATCTCTGCTCATTTGAGCCTTGCAATCTGTAAAATTTCTCTTTTAGAAGAATCAATAAAAAGCACAGTCAAAGCCATTCCATTGCTGGAATCTTCCCACATTAGGTTCTCCACAGTAAATCTGTGCCGAATTGTCTTTTGGTTGAGTGTGCTGTTGATTTTAATTTCTGTTATTTTCTTTTCCACAATTTGAGAGCAGAAGCACATTTACCAATTTATAAAACAATAATAACAGTAAACAAGCTCAAAAGTTCGTTGTGACAAACTCTTTAGCAGAATACCTGCTACAGTTTACAGATCACTGATTGTCTTTATTTTTAAAGAAGTTGTAAAACATCCATTGAATGTTAACAAAATTGATGCTCAATGTTCAAACTCAAAATGATAAAGACAACTAGCATGAAATTGTTGCCACAAAAATCTAGAACTTAAGGCATACAGCGCAAGATCAAGTCAAGGTTTAACATTATATGATTAAAACAAAACATATTATCAAGACCTTAAGTTTTCATTATAATTAATAGCCAAAAATAACTAAACTCTAATAACATGGTGGCGGAAATTGAGGAAACAGACCTTAAAATAAAAATTGTGAAAGCATGAAATTCACAATTCCAAAATCTAAACCACAAGGTATAATGTAAAAAAATCCATTTTTTAACTATCATCAAAAGCTTGGGATCTGCATCAACATAGTTAAACAAAATCATCCTATCTGTAGAAACTCATAAAGTGCATTCACTGAAAGTTGTGTTGCCGCCTGGTTTCACACCTGGGAAAACGCGACAAAAGTCTTCAAGCCGTTGGTGTGGCCTTGGGGGCGAGTCAGAGTCAAGTGTTGTCACCTGAAACTCGACTCCTCCGTCTAGGCTTACTCCTAGCAAAGCCAAAGGGGGTGGACCCTAAAAAGTAAAAAAATAAACTAAGGTGTTTAATCTAGGAAAGACAAAACAGCTAATCTAGGAGAATTTTTGGAACACAAGAGCAAAGCACCTGTTATCACCTAAACTGTAGTTACCCCTATGGATGGATCCAGTCATGGATGGCAATAGGGAAGGGCAACTTGAAAGGTGCAACCACGATCACCTCGACCTCCAATATGTATGGTTGTCACGCCAGTCGAGGCAACCTTCGCTTTATGTTATCTAGCCCAGACAACAAAGGGGGAGACCCGATCTACTCCCGACAGGAGAGATCAAAAACCAAAACACCAAATCAGGGTATTTCCAAGTGAAGTTAGGTGTATGGTTTATCCTAGACCTAAGGATGAAGTCACAAGTCCAGTGAGGGGTTCAATAGATGTAGCTTTGGGTCATAGTTGATGTGAGAGTGACTTACAATGTTTAAAGTGAGATCTAGGGCTAGTGTACTAGGTCAATGTCAAAGGATCCACTGCCTTGGGAACCGTGTCCAATGCAGGGTTGTTTAGGGGTCAGACTGGGGCTAACTAGTACATGAGACAATCTTGACCATAGTCCATGATGTCTTCAAAGGTATAGTTCACCATGCAAAAGTCAAACCACAAGTCAATCCAACAATCTATGAGAGTGGGTTGACTTGGAGATAAACCAGTGCCTTGGGAATTGGGAAGTGGAGTCAAAGTAGGGTTGACTTTGTGGTTTAGGACTCCTACAACATGAGATAAATGGACGGTATAGGCCTTGATGGATAAATGTGTCTAGATCTAGGTTTGACCCAAGTGGACCACAATCCCTAAAAACAAGGAATGCAATCCCCAAGGCAAGATTTGACAAAGTGACAGTCTAGACCTAGGTTTTGAATTATTCTGAATCCGGATCTGCAAAAATCTCAAGTACCCAGTTCCTCGAAGTGAGTGAACTCACTTCTCCAAGGTGGTGCGACTTTCCCTAAGGAGGCTTGAATCGGGGTTTAGGTGGGTCAAATCATGTCGGATGGCATCCAAACTTTAGATCCGGGTAGATCAGTCAAGTAGGGATATGGATCTATAATTTTGTGGCAATCCACCGGTTAGATCTTTGTAGATCTGAGTTTTAGTGTTCCAAGTGGTCCAAAATGGGGATTAAATCCCTTAAAATGTGGAATGGGGCCCACAAGGTGATTTTCAAGAAAGGGACAACCTGGGTGTATGTTATTTGATGTGTAGATGTCAAATCAAGTGAAATCTCAAACACCCATCGCTTAGATCTAGGTCAACCTGCTCAAATGGTGAAGTGCGCCTTCCTTGGGAGAAGCTAGGTTGGCTTGGGAGAGGGGTCAAACGGAAGCCAATCCTCACCAAACTATAGATCCGGGATGCCGTGGATGCTATAGGGGTGGGTTTTCAATATCATGCCCAACAACCCACTAGATCTCAGTAGATCTAAGAAAATGCAAAATTGGGGTTTTAATTAATTAGGGTTTTAAGAGTTTTTGACAATTGGATAGACTATGGAGATAGAACTTACCTTGAGATCATACCTGAATGATGTGGTTGAGATGCCTTGATGTTGAGGAAGATTCCCGCAGAGATCAAATGAGAGATTGTTGATTTGCTTGCCAATTTGATGCCCAAGTCCACAAGTGCGCCTTCCTCTACCTGTCAAACCAAGGAATGAAATTCAATCAGTAAGATCAAGTATGGAAGAAATACAAGAGAAATGCAAATAGTAACATGAAATAGAAGGTCCTGGGACAGTAATACTCCCTGTTACCAACGAAGAGCTCCAAAGAAGAAGTAGGGAGAGTCTTCCCCTACCAATACCTCCTCCTTCAAGCAAATCGGCCTCCACCTGTAGATGCAAAAATCGTGGTACAATAGATATGGCAAACAAGATCTCCAATAACTCAGTGCAAAGGAAGAACCAACGAACGAACACCAAAAACATTCACCACAACATTGGAGATAGATGCAATAATAATTTTCTATTCCAATAATCCAGAGCCAAAAGTCCCTTTACAATGAGAGGCTCTCTCCTTTAAATAGGAAGGAGAGGCACCAAAACCCTAACCACTTTTTGAATGAGTGGCTAAGATTAAAAGATACAAATGTCTAATCAATGGTTGAGATGAGCTCAACAACATAATACATGGATCACACATAAAATATAACATAAGTGGACAAAGTCGCCCTAGGAGAGGGGAATCCCACCAAATCATGATGACAAAATATCATAAGAGGCTCATGGTGGGTCCAAGGGGTAATTTTATCCCTCCTTGGTCAATCCCCATGGCACAATAACCAATAAACAATCATGAAAGTACCAAATCGTGCCTCCAAGGTGAAGTAGTGTATCTCCAAGGTGAAGTCGTGGTCCTCAAAGACCTCAAAAAATCCACAGAAAGTGCCATAAGTGATGGATGCGGGCCCCGATGAAGCTGAAACTGCAGGAGGAGGTGTGGAAGGTCCCGATCTATCATCACTGATCATCCCATGCCATAACTTTGCCTCAGTAGCCCAAATCGATTTCCTCAATAGCCATTTCTACCAATCCTGAAATGCCTCGGGAAACGTGAAACTGCCCAAACTGCCTCCTGGAGTGATGGCGCTGTCAAGGTGAGGGTGCCAATGTGTCCGGGAGGGGGGTAATATGGTAAAAACAAGTGGCTGGACCACCCCCTCCACGATCAGCGCCCTAGGTCATCCGGATAAAAGTCATCTCTGCTCCGACAGGGCCTCCAACAGGCCAAAACTGCACTAGGACAGCCTACTGAGGCTAAATCATCACTGTAAGTGCCCGGAACTGAAAACAAACTGTCCCATTGGACTCAGAAGGTCCAAATCTATCCAAGATGTGTACTCATACACTATATGAGTCTCTGCATGATCAAAATAAATATCCAATATACTGGAACAGGGCCAATAATAATGCGCTGTATATATACAAACACTGCTGTAACCCCAGAATCATCATCATACCCTGTAGCTGCTGCATAGAATCATCCTGTATGTGTACATAGACCATATATCATCTATCCATATCATCATAAGGTCCAACATCTCATGTCCCATGGTCCTCCATGGTCAAACTAGGTCTAACCAAGACCAAATACAACTCAGACTATCATCAATAGCTGCTGCAAGGTGTCAAGGTTAATACATGCTTTACAATTTATTCAAATAGCTTCTATAACACAGAGTAATCATGACTGGCGATCTAAATCCAAATATATAGTGTCATTAGTTATTATTATTACTCAGACTAGACTTTCAGGATCATACTCACTTCATAGTTGTGATCAATTTGCTAGTGAAGGGTGAGGGCTGACATAAATGGCTAGGCTAAGGGATGACTTGACTATCTTGACTTTGTGACACTTTGGCAAGGGAAAGGGAATACACACCATAGTATATACTGAATGAGCAATAACACAGGGAATGGCGGTGTCTCACAAATGGATGAGTTGTTTAAAGAGGGTTTATTCACCTTCACAGATGCGCACAATCCATAATACAAGCAAGGCCAGCAATTGTTTAGATATAACATTTAAGTTCCATTGCTTTTTGGGCCTGAGTTTTCCATAGCCTTGATCTATGTGTGTTTACAAACACATTGCATAGATTTACATTTATTTTTAGGCTTTCTGCTGCAGGTGTGTTTTTAAGACACTTGTTTACCTGAGCACTTCTAGGTGTGTCATGGACAGCTTGTTTACCTAGGTATTTATTTTTCCAAAAGATATAACATTTTATTTTTCATGGCCATTTTCATTTGGCATTTCTTTCATATACAAGATATAGCATTTGATTTTTTCCAGATTTTGTATTGATGGCAGCACTAAAAGTTTCAGGTTTAGCCAACACAACTTTAGTGACTAGGGGGAATTCTCAAGGAACTCCAACTCACCATAGGTAAGTTTTGTCACCAACTCAGAGCCGAGACACAATAAACAAGGAAGCTCATCCAGTACAGAGGCTACAGTGGGGAAAGGTCCTCCATGTCACTAGTCAAGTAGCAAATCAAGGTAATAATCTAAAAGGTAGGCCACGGATGGATGAAGACAATGAAAAGATGAAGCCAACACTAGCAAGCCATAGTATGGTGTAATGATCACCTCTATTCTCCCTAAGGAGGGTATGTACCAATGAGTATGAATAGTGAACTTCTAAGTCTGAGTAGGGACAGTAATATATATATAATAGGTCAACCAGGTCAACATATCTATATGATCGCCAGATCATGACACTAAGTGCTAAGACATGCTATAAGAATAAGTATAAAAGCAATCTAACCATAACACAATAGTATACCTGCTGAGTCATATACCTGAAAGCTCATCAACCTGTACCATCATCTGTCCTCTGAGACTGCTGCTGTAACTCTGGGCACTACTGTCTGCTCTGTATCAATGGCATAATGGCTATATCGGGCATCTCTCTGAGTGTCCTGAAACTCAGTCATGGCATGGGGAATATAACTGCTGTCCACAATCTGATAGTGATCCAATATAAATGCTCATCTCGGCATCTCAAATGCAAGGGAGCTGGCTGAATAATGTACTGGAATGAGAAAAATAATGTATGGTAGCCCGGCTACTATATATGTGATAACATCTGGCTCCGGCTGGGACAAGTGCTCTGCTGAAATGAGCGTTTGAGAACCTCAGAATCTCTGGTCCTCGAACTCTGCTACTCGAGTCCACGATCCGGCACTCTACCATTTTATTTCCAGCTTTTATTTTTGCAACCTATTTTCTGCATTCACAAACATCTAAACAAAATACCTCATGCCGCATGTG